>CM076580.1:1498760083-1498979635 GCA_034641835.2 Pinus albicaulis | reverse complement strand
GACAAGATATATGTCAAAGGGTTGCAGTCATAAATCACAGTCACCATACTTAACAGGATGTAATGATGAAAACGTTGAACTGCTTGAACGATAGCCAACGCTAACTTCTCAACATGTGCATAGCGCGTTTCAGTATCGAGAAGGTTACGAGAGAGATAGTAAATAACATGCTCATCACTGTCATCATCGTCTTACACCAAAACCATGGCAATCGTGCTGAAAGCAGCGGCTAAATAGAGGGAAAATTGTGGTGATAGTTCGGAGGATGCAACAAAGGAGCGTTGATGAGCAACGTCTTCAACGCATCAAAAGACTTCTGGGTGATCTCATCCCAAAGGAACGAGATGCCCTGCTTTAGTAATCGCATAAATCCTTTAGCCACTTCGGCATAGTTAGGTATAAAACAACGTATAAAGTTAGCGTTCCCCTGCAGACTCTACAGCTGATGTAATGAGGATGGAGAGGGGAGATTGATGATAGCCTCAACATTGAGCGAATCAAGGAAAATCCTGTCTTTGTAAACGATAAACCCTAAGAGTCTTCCGAAATCGACGCAGAAGGCGCACTTATGCGGATTCAGTTAGATGTTATAGCGTCGACAGCGAAGAAAAATTTGACAGAGATGGTCAGGGTGGTCCTTACGTTTAGTTGAATGAGTCGGAAGATCATCTAGATAAGGCTGAACAATGTGCTTAATATCGTGAAAAGCATATGACATTGCTCGATGAAATGTAGCCCCAACATTTTTCAAGCCGAAAGGGAGCTTTTTGGACGCGCAAGTACCCTAGGGACAAATAAAGATAGTCTTGTGTTGATCGGTCGGGAGAATGTTAATCTGGTTATAACTAGAAAAGCCATCCATGAGGGAAAATATCTCACTCCTCGCACAATCATCAATGATTTGATCAATAAAGGGATTAGGATAATTATCCTTAGGATAGGCCCAGTTTATGTCACGATAATCAACACAGACCTGAATGGTACCTTATTTCTTATCTACAGGGACAATGTTGGACACCCATTCTGTCAAGGGAATCAGATAGATAAAACTAGCTTTGAGAAGTTTTTCAACTTCACCCTTAATGGCAGCAACCTTTCTAGGGTGCAGAGGACGAAGACACTGGAAAATAGGCTTCGTACCAGTGTAGGTAGGAATCTCATGCACCACTATACTGGGATCGATGTCGGGCATCTCTTTGTAAGATCATGCAAAGACGTCACGGAACTTGCGAAAAATGCTAGTATAAACCTGAACTTCAGCTGAAGAAAAGGTGACCCTAATATGGATGCTCTCGACAATTCTTGGTTTCACAGAAATGTCGATAGGCATCGTTTGAGTGATGTTACTCAAGTTACCCTCCGTAAAAACTTCATGTGTCAAAATAGGTGTTTGAAGTCGAGGAGAAGGAACCTGAGATGTAAACCTCTCAAGACACGTAGACATGGCCACGAGACCAGGCATGAACGAGGAATGATGATGAATATCGTCCCACGGAGGATCCTCGAGAGACATAGTTTCCACGATGACCTCATCAGAGGGAAATATCTCTTTCAAGGGATTGGGCGAATCCAATTCTCCGAGCCAAGGGGATTGAGAATAAGTGTCAAGAGACATGCCCAAAGGATCATGATCAAGAGGCGGAGGCTCCGAAGCCGAAATAAGTTCACAATAGTCAATCTCGATCGGACTTAACAACATCGAATCTCCAAATGAATCGATCTGCTCAGACGAAGGGATGATCCATGGGTTGTCAAACCAAGAGATCATATTAATATGACCAATGTTGGGTGGAGGAAGATGAAAAATACCCATGAGGGCAGGATCTTTGAAGAGACCCGGCCCTATGCTCTCATAGGGAGTAGGAATTTGATCCACATATGGAACATTGTTCTCGGAAGAGGAAGTGAAGAACGATAACTGATCAACAGTAACAATCTTGCCTTCGTACAAAATTTTCAAAACACGAAAGAGAGTGGACGGAACACACAACATGGCATGAGTCCAACTGCGACAGAGGAGAAGATTGTAATTGAGCTTGGCATCAACTACTTCAACCTTGACATTGACAGTCTTCCCTTCTAGAGTAATCGATAAACTAGCGAGAACACCAAGAGGTTTAGATTTCCTTCCATCAAATGCTTCAAGAGAATTTGGCGATGAATTAAAAGCTGGAGAACTAATGGCTTTTCAGCAAGCAGATGACAAGACGCACGTAGACACACCGTCGTCCACAACCGCATGATGGATATTCAGTCCATTAATGCCAACTTTTATGATGAGCGCAAGCTGGTGTGAGAGACGTGGGACAAAATTCTCCAAGTCGAAAGCAATAAGGCTTGAATCAGTAGGATCAACCCTGTCGATCACAGATAACAAAGCCTTCCGTTGAGACGGACAACTTTGAAGTACTTCCAATGTAGACATTGCAGATGGCACCTGAGCTAGATCCTCAACAATGTTGTAATGTTGAGCAGCACGGGTGTTAGGATTGCAAGAAGACTTACGAAGTGCACCTTTGGAAGGTGGTCATACAACGGGCTCAGTACTGGGCCTTTCAATCTGAAGAGGGCCAGAAGTAGGCGGAGGAGGAGGACCATCAGCGATCTCTTTCCCTGCTGCCTGACACGATTCAGTATAGTATTTCGACTAGTTAGCAATAGAAACTGATGCAGAACCATTCATCATGAAGACCTGAGAGCCAAATGGGGCAGAGGACTGAGGTTGCTCTACCATCTGGGTCTACTGTTATGGAAAAGGTTCTTGGAGAACAGCCGTGGTTCCCTGGGTGCCTTTGAGCAATCTACTCACTTCAGCCTGTCGAGGACAGTCCTTGGTGTAGTGCTCTTCGTTGCAAATCAAACAAGGATACTTCGCCTTACGCTGTGAACCATCATCAGCACGAGTTTTTTGAGAATCCTGTTTCGGGGTATTGGCTTTGGCCTTACCTTTACCCTTCTTCTTTCCCTCGGAAGTTTTATCCACCAGATTGGCCTGAATGGCATTAACTTCTGCGGTTTGACCAAAATTCGGGGTAGGCTGAGAAGCAGTATCGTTGGAAGGATTAGATTGTTTCTTCACTAGGTTTGACGGAGAAGACTTCCAAGAAGTATGAGACACAGAACCTGTTGTCGACAGATATTGTCACTCCTAGAGACAGCCTAGAGTTGCCATAGACCAGTGCCTAGGACATCTTATCATAGCAAGGAGCATATAATAAAACTTGGGTGTCAATCCAAAGGCTCTCCTGCTATCTCTTGCAAACAAGGAAATTGATTCAAATGGGACCAGAACTTACAGAAACTGCAATAGGGAAAGTAATATTGTAGAGAAAAAATGCAAAGCTCTAACATGAAAGCATCAGACAGTTAAGAGACAATTTACTGTAAAGAGGGCCGATTCAAATAATATGCCACAGAAATCAAGTATCGGAAGGAGTATGCGGTGAAAGAAATATAAGAAGATATTAGTTAACCTTGATCTGATACCCAGATACACAACAGAACCATATATGGGCTTATCAATCTAAGAATCCATACATGAAAATGGCGTTTTAAAAGCACCCTCCCAAAGAAACTAATATAGCAGAAAGATGGTTGAGATGAATATGGAACAATATATCATGCATGAGCCATATTTAAAGCGCTTGACTGATTTAATTATGGGCATCAACTAGGATGAATCCTTACCAAACCAGTGAGCCACTCGCATTCCAAAACATGATACAAGAAAGTGGATGAAATGAAATGTTATATTAAACACATAAGAGAAAGTTACATAATGTGAAATACCAAAGACCAGAATCCTCATTACAGATAGAACTCCTCCTCACTGAGACCCTACGGGCTCTGAGCCTTCACACAAGAGATTATACAGAATGTATACAAAAATGCCTTTCACGGCACAATTTTCTGATACAAGTCTGGAACCCTTTCAATGTCTTTCTTTCTCCTTTTTTATAGAGGAAGGAGAGGAGAAACTAATAAAAGAAGTAGGTGAAAGAAATTAATTGTTTAATTTGAACAAAATGGCGGAAACATTCGTGCCCATGTGGCTTAATTAATATGCTGAGCTATAGGTACTCTGAGGCCGGCTCCATGAAGTAAATGCTATAGGTGCAAATTTCTCCAGGGATAAGACATGAAGAATAAAATATGTAACATTCTTGTACCTTCCTGAGGGAAAAAATCTATTGAAATTAAACTTGGAGGATATGTTTTTTGTGCACTTGTACTCTCTGTCTTCTGAATGCCGAATTGGAATTTAAATTCTTCATTGCCAGACACTTCATTCCTTGGATATTTCATTGATATTCTTTGCCACGATAATTAATATCTCCATCTGTAAAATATGCATTTTGAATTTCTCTAGAGGTTTCGACAGATTTTAACCCCTGCTTCATTTAATGTTGGTCATATCATAGGGGCTCCCAGATCCTTCTTCAAAAATTTTTCTCCTGAAACATGGTCCTGTCATGCGTTCTCGGCTTCTGTAATGGAGGTGGTGAATCATAGCAAATTTTTCCGCCGCCGCACACCTGCAAAACCCACAAACATGTTAAAGGGGACCATGCACGGGAATGGTGATGCAGTGGAGAAAACCATGTGATGAAGCGGTGTGGTAATATGACGGAGGCACGAAATACGGCGGTGAAAGCACGGTGGGACGAGGGTGGATGGACGGAGCAAAGATTTCTACGCGAAACAAAAAAACATGGCATATGAATGGAGTATATGAATGGTGAAAGAGAAAAGTGATCGACGAGTGGAATGATGACGTGGAGGCGGACTTAGTCAATCAGCGCAATGTATAAATTATTCTGGACCGTACGATTCACAAATGAAATCAGCGGTCGAAACTTAACCGGAAGGCGATGGAATGGCAGGCCCGGAGTACTATGCACTGGGGCTAAAGTTCGCGCAGCTTGGGAGATTGGCAACCATTGGATGGAGCGCTCAGGATCGGGCGGCTGAGGTTAATTTCGTTGCGCGCCCGGGATCGAGAGTTAACACGCAAAATGGAGTGGTTTTGGGACTATACAGAGGGACACTTGTCACATAGCGTGTCGAATCGCTGGCCCAATGGGGGATACCACCTGCCCAGTAAAGGTGGTGCAGAATAAACAGGCCGGTTTTAGGGGTAAGGTGCGGCGGGGACCACCGAGCAGGGACAGGCTGTGGACTGTCGATCTTTGGTTTGATCGGACGATGGACAGGTGTTTAGAGTGGGAAAATGGAGTGGGGACTGCGCACCTAATGGAACGGTAGGGGCCGTCAGATCTGCGTAGATCTATGGTCTACAATGCGGCCGTCAGATCTGCGTAGATCTATGGTCTACAATGCGCACGATCTATATATTAGGTAAGCGCCCCTTTAGAGCGGCTTTTGGTTAAGCGTTCAGGCTATATGAGGGAAAAGACAGGAGGGGTTAGGGCTAAAGGAACCGAGCCCGAAATATTTTCAAGGGTGAGTTTCTCGGCCTTTAGTGCGTTTTAGAGCGGAGGTAAGCAACGGTAAGCAAGCGAAGGGCACTGCTAGGCTGGACGAGGGGGGAATTGAATATTCAAAACTAGAGGGCCTGTAAAAATTTTGTCAGAGAGTTAATTGTGATCAACATCGGCTCCATCTGGGGATGGTGCGTTCATCCCTGAACGTGTCGAGAAGTTGTAGACCTTCTGATCATAATCTTATGTAAACTCTGTTCTTCAGCCCCTCTTATTTTTCACTTTATGAATCATCTGCACACCCACCCTATCTAAACAAAAACTGTAACAAAACTAATATACAGTATGGTACCTCAGGCGCTCACTGCCTGAATCAGAACTGGAAATAGGGCTTTAGGAATTGGTCGTTTACAGGGGCATCCAGCACATCACCTTGTAAATTCTCCAATATAAACGTGTTATTGCCTCCTTGTTCCACAATTTTAAATGGGCCAAACCACAATGGATCTAACTTGCCATGTTTTCCTTTTTCAGCCCTCCGGACATCCCATCTGAGCACCAGATCACCAACCTGCAATTTCCTGTCTTTTGCATGCTAATCAAATATGTGCTTCATTTTCTCCTGATACTCCGTTAATCTCTGATTCACTTGGCCCCGTGTCTCCTCTAATTCTATCAATTGATTAATTCTCCTGATCATGTCATCAGGTTCCTCCTGACCTTCTTGCATGAAACATGCCACTGGTAAAGCCAGCTGCATAGGAAACACTGCTACTTGTCCATATACCAACTCATATGGAGATTTCCCAATTGCTCGCTTACTGGTAATTCTATTGGCCCATAAAGCAAACTTCAATTGAGAGTCCCAATCCTTATGATTTTCATTTATAGTATTTTTCAAGGCCCTCACCAGAGTTTTATTAGAAGATTCTGCCAAGCCATTTCCCTATGGATAATAGGCTGTGGAATGATTCATGCAATATTATACTGCTGGCAGAAATTTACAAATTTTGTGGATTTGAAGGCCTGTGCATTATTAGTCACTATTTTAGCAGTACAGCCAAACCTGGATATGATGTTCTCTTCCATGAATTTTATGATGACAGTGTCAGTAGCATTCCTTGCAGGTATGGCTTCCACCCATTTTGTAAAGTAATCTGTGGTTGTCAATATCCATTTATGTTGTCCACTTGATGGGGGATGTATTTCTCCAATAAAATCTATTCCCCATTATTGAAATGGCTCACTCACATGAACTGGAATCAGGGGCAGAGCTGCCAACTTCTGTCTCTCAACAAATTTCTGACACTTATCACATGCTCTGAACCAAGAAAAAACATCTCCAAATAACTTTGGCCAGTAGAAACCAGCCTTTAAGATTTTATGAGCTGTGGCCCTCCAGATATAGTGTCCTCCACATATTCCTTCATGAAATTCCATCATTATACTTTCCACTTCATCCTCTGTGAGGCACAGGAGTAAAATTCCTGAAGGGTCCCTCCAATACAGCTGTCCCTTGGCAACTATATACTTTTGTGACTTCAACCTCAAAGCCTTGTATTTTGATTTATCACAGTTGGGTGGACAGCTGAGTGTTAGGGGGTATTCAACTATTTCTTTGTACCAAGGACTAGTAAGATATTTTATATGTTCTTTTTGAGTGGCTACCTCCAGTCCTTGCTACTCTTTTTCATTCTCAGACTCTTCATTAGAAATCATAGACAAATTTATGCCCAGAGCTTGATAATTTGATTCAGATAGGATTTTTGTGAGCCCCTATCCTTTGATCAAATTGGTAGGGAGACTATCCAGATCATACTCCTGTATTTTTGCAATCCATCTCCCTCTTTTCCCTTCATTGTCTCCCTGAATCAGAATGTCTTTAACAGCTGCAGTGGGGACAAATGCAGTAATGTGGGACTGCAAAATGTACATGCAGAAAGCTTTGAGGGATTTTACTAGGGCATATGCCTGCTTCTCTAATATGTTATATTTCAATTATGAATCATGAAGCACCTGACTGAAGAAGGCAACAGGTTGCTCATATCCTTCTTCATTTTTCTGCAATAACACTCCAGCTACTGTATCAGGTGAAGCAAATGAAAAGATCATAAAAGGTTTTTTATAATCTGGGCCAGCCAGCACAGAGACTTCAGAAAATGCATGTTTTATCTTGGTGAATGCCTCCCTAGATTCCAGAGACTATTTTACATCATTGTTCTTTTTCAGCATATCAGTTATATGCCTAACTATCTCAGCATAGTTAGGGATGAATCTTCTCAGAAAATTTATTCGTCCCAAGAACACTTGCACCTCTTTCTTGTTTCTGGGGAGAGGAATACTATTTATCACCTCTACTCTTTTAGGATCTACTCTTAGCCCATCTTTAGTTACAATATGTCCCAAAAGTTTTCCTTCCTCTAATGCAAATAAAGACTTTTGTGGATTAAGAGAAATACCATACCTTCTGCATTTTTCAAAAGTTCTTTGTAAATGCTCAATGTGTTCAGCATCATTTTTTGAAAACACTGTTATATCATCAAGGTACACCACCAGAAATTTATCTTGCTCCCTGACAAAGGCTATGTCCATGGCCCTTTGGAAAGTGGCTCCTGCATTTATCAGTCCAAAAGGCATCCTGGCATACATGAATGTTCCCCATGGTGTGGTGAAAGCAGTTTTCTTCTGATCCTCCGGAAGTACGGCCACCTAGTTATAACTGGAGAAACCATCCATCATTGACATTCTAGAGGCTCCAACCACTTTCTGCAAGATGTGTTCCATCTTGGGTAGTGGATAATTATCTTTTAAAGATGCTTTATTTAAATTCCTGAAATCCACACATAGCCTTATTTCCCCATTTTTCTTTCTGACGGGGACCAAGTTTGCAACCCATTTTGAGTACCTTAATGACACAATTATTTTGGCTTTTTTCAGCTTCTTGATTTCTTTTTCAATTGAGGGAAGCAGCAGTGGATTTATCTCTCTAAGCTTCTGCTTATAAGGTTTTGCATCTTCCCTCAGAGGAATTTTATGCTGCATTATACTAATGTCAAAAGTTTTTAGGTCCTGATAGGACCATGCAAACACATCTTTGTAAGATTGAAATAATTTCAGGTATTTTCCTTTATACTCCTCTGGGACCTTCTTGGATAATTTTACAATTTTAGGATCAGCCTCCGTGCCCAGATTTAAATCTTCTACCTAATTTTCTTCTACTATTTTGCTCGGCTGCAGTGAGATATCATTCTTATCAAATAATATTTCTAGAGGCACTAACCCTCTAGGTATAATGTTTCCTTTCAACTACAACACTTTACTTCCTGCCATTTTCTCTTCCCATTTATTTTCTGAAATATCATTAGCCTCATCTTCTTCACAATCATCAATCTCCATGTTGAAGAATTCTCCCACTGTTTCCAGGAACCTCTTCATTTGTTCCTCATCTTCAAATACCTGCCAGTGCTTGATATTATCTGGGATAGATGGCTTGTAACGTACCTCGATTTCATACCTCAAGAGAGGGTTCTGAGGAGGAAGAAATGTACTGGCAGCTACAGCAAGAGCATCTGCCATTCTATTCTGCTCCTGGGGCATGAACTGGATATTGAATGCTGAGAAGAAGTTCTCCACCATGTCCCATACTTCATTTCTATATGCTCTCAACTGAGGATTCTTGGTTTGACATTGATTTCTGATCTGTCTGACCACCAGCTCAGAGTCTCCCAGAGCCTTTAAACATTGTATGCCCATACTCTTGGTTGCCTACAATCCCAATAACAGTGCTTCATATTCAGCCACATTATTAGTAGCCTCATATTCCAATTTAAAAGACAGTGGGACCCATCTGCCTGTAGGAGAAATTAATAATACTCCAGCCCCATTACCTTCTCTTGAATTTGCTCCATCAAAATGTAGAGTCCATACTCCTGCTCTATGGTCTTCTAAAGGCTGTTCGATTTTGATCTGGCAGAAGGAATGTTCTTGAGCGAAATTTTGATCTTTTTCAAGCATAAAACATGAAAAGTCTCCCTCCTTGCTATAGACTGGTGAATTCTCTGAACTGTCAGCCTTAGTCACCATCTTGAAAAATCTAGTTTCTCTGTATAATCTCCTCTCCTGGCCACCAAAAACAGGGATAGTGGCATATGTTAAATCTAATTTGAGTGACCCACCAATTTTTGTTCCCCAGGACCTTGACAATAGCATGCCAAAGCGAGCTGGGATATTAGCCACCACAATGTCCATTACTACAATTTTTGCTGGAATTTGGGCCAGATTGACCACTAAGTCTTTAATCATCCCTAGACACTTGACTCTTTTGGAATCAAATGAATATAGATCTTTATATGGACGTGTGATTTGTAGTCCTAGTTGTTCCATGACTGACAGAGGCATAAGATTATGGGAAGCTCCAGAATCTAGCATGCAATTATGTAACAACAGGTCATGAATAACTAGAGACACATAGAAAGGAGGAGTAGAAGGGTCTATCTCCTCGAAATGTGGGCCAAAAACTACCATGGGTCTTTCTTCTTGAAGATTAAGACTGTCTGGAATTATTGGTGCTTCAGGAGGGAGTAATAAAGAAGTAACTTGAGATTGATATACAGGTTGTTTCAATAGTTCAGTCAAAGGGACTGGGATTTTGAATTTCTCAAGTTCTTTCTACAAATTGAAAACAGGAGGGGACTTTTCTATTACAACTTCTTTTGACTCTTTATTTTTAGCTGAAGGTTTAACTTCTTTTGATACAGACTCAACATTAGTAGGAGTGACTACTTTTGAAGAGGAAGGAGCTTGATCATTGGAATGCAAAGGAGCTTTTAGAGGGCTCTTACCTTTGTCTATGACTTTCTTCATGGTTTAATCCTTCTGAATAGGTGCTTCCTTCTGAGGAGGCTCTTCTTCATGTTCTTGAGTCCGAGTTCTCTTTCTAGAAGATCTGAGATCATATTTTCTATTGAAATGTGCTTGCATGAAATCATTAAACTGTTTGCAATAGTGATCAATTTCAGCATCTTCTGTATCTCTAATCTCTTCTTCTTCTTCTTGCAATGGGCATTCAACTTAATCATTGTTTGAAAAGGAAAGATTTGCATCTTGCAGTTCATAGGCAACATCTTCAGTGGTATCATCTACTGGACCTTCCAGGTATAATGGGTGTGGTACTTGGTCCTGTAGCTCTTTAGCTTCCCTTGGCAATATTTGCAGGGGTGGCTTTCTATACTGAGGATTGTAACCCCTGTTTTGAGCGTTCTGGAAGTTCTTGGAAGCTGAGTTCTTGGTCTCCAATTCCGGCTTGACCAGTTTATTAGAAAGATTCTTAATCATTTTGCTCATTTCTTCAATTTTATCTGAATCTTTATCTTGACTAGAAGTAGATACTTCTTCTTTCCCCCTTCTTCTGGTGTCCTGTTCAAATTTCCCTCTTAATTTCCCAGTGGAAGCAAAATTTTCTTCCAACTCAAGAGCATCTGACTGAGCATCATCTAGAATGGCAGGCTTTCTTTCCCTGAGGGAGAAACCAAAATTTGAGTCAAAGGCTGCTATGAAAACAACTTTAGCAGCATTCTGATGAGGCTTCATATCTGCAGGGAGGTTTAGATACAACTTATTAAATATTTTGATAAATTCTGACACTCCTTCATTATGTTTCTTCTTGAGTGTATTGAACTCAGTAAGACACTGTCCATGATCTTTCTTTTCTCCCCATTTCCTAAGAAAAGTATTTTCCATATCGTCCCAGGTGGTTACGGAACGGTTTCCTAATGTTTTGAACCATTTTCTAGCTTCACCGTCCAGGGATTGCACAAATAATCTTAAGACTACATCTAAATGTTCTACATTAAAGTTCTCTGCAAAAGAGCAGAAAGTCTCAAGATGTTTCTGAGCATCAATTTCACTTTCGCCAGTGAATCTGGGCAATATCTTTAAATAATCCTGGGGCATATCATTTAGCACTTGAGGTAATGCCAGGGGAGCATATTTATTCAGCAGAAAGGCTGGAACATTAGCCATTGGAGGAGGTGGGGGTTGTACAGCAGTTTGGTGTACAAATGGAGGAAGAGGAGGAGGAGGAATTGGAGTATGGATAACAATGGGAATATATTGTACAACAACCTGAGGTGTTGCTGGGAATAGTTCACGGTTAACAGCAGCTACTTCTGTGACTTTTTTAACTTCTTCGACCTTAGGAGTAGGATGAGGATGATCTTTGATTCTAGCACTTCCCCTGGGTGGGCTATCTGAGTAGTAATCTGTGTCTCCCACAGTGGAGTCAAAATTTTCTACTGGAACTTCTTGAGAAGAAGAAGATGGATAATCTTCTACAGAATACTCATGGATTTCAGCACAGACTGATTTCTTTTCTTTCCGACTTCTTCTATGAATAATTTTCTCTGGGTTATACACTGAAGGTATCTTTGACTGTGATGTATCCGACCTCAAATGTGGCTTACGAGGAGCCAGGACTACCAATAGATTTATCAAATAAACAATAGTGGAGTCGCCAAGGTGAGAGACATGCAACTCTTCAACTCTCTGTGCTCACCTGATTAGAGAGTGAATATGATTTGTCGAGACCCAGGGATAATGATTTTCTTTAATTCGATCCCCGGCAACGGCACCAAAAAGATGTTGTCGACAAGTATTTTCACTCCTAGAGACAGCCTAGAGTTTCCATAGACGAGTGCCTAGGACATCTTATCATAGCAAGGAGCATATAATAAAACTTGGGTGTCAATCCAAAGGCTCTCCTGCTATCTCTTGCAAACAAGGAAATTGATTCAAATGGGACCAGAACTTACAGAAACTGCCATAGGGAAAGTAATATTGCAGAGACAAAATGCAAAGCTCTAACATGAAAGCATCAGACAGTTAAGAGACAATTTACTGTAAAGAGGGCCGATTCAAATAATATTCCACAGAAATCAAGTATCAGAAGGAGTATGCGGTGAAAGAAATATAAGAATATATTAGTTAACCTTGATCTGATACCCAGATACACAACAAAACCATATATGGGCTTATCAATCTAAGAATCCATACATGACAATGGCGTTTTAAAAGCACCCTCCCAAAGCAACTAATATAGCAGAAATATGGTTGAGATGAATATGGAACAATATATCATGCATGAGCCATATTTAAAGCGCTTGACTGATTTAAGTATGGGCATCAACTAGGATGAATCCTTACCAAACCAGTGAGCCACTCGCATTCCAAAACATGATACAAGAAAGTGGATGAAATGAAATTTTATATTAAACACATAAGAGAAAGTTACATACTGTGAAATACCAAAGACCAGAATCCTCATTACAGATAGAACTCCTCCTCACTGAGACCCTACGGGCTCTGAGCCTTCACACAAGAGATTATACAGAATGTATACAAAAATGCCTTTCACAGCACAATTTTCTGATACAAGTCTGGAACCCTTTCAATGTCTTTCTTTCTCCTTTTTTATAGAGGAAAGAGAGGAGAAACTAATAAAAGAAGTAGGTGAAAGCAATTAATTGTTTAATTTGAACAAAATGGCGGAAACATTCGCGCCCATGTGGCTTAATTAATATGCTGAGCTATAGGTACTCTGAGGCCGGCTCCATGAAGTAAATGTTGTAGGTGCAAATTTCTCCAGGGATAAGACATGAAGAATAAAATATGTAACATTCTTGTACCTTCCTGAGGGAAAAAATCTATTGAAATTAAACTTGGAGGATATGATTTTTGTGCACTTGTACTCTCTGTCTTCTGAATGCCGAATTGGAATTTAAATTCTTCAATTCCAGACACTTCATTCCTTGGATCTTTCATTGATATTCTTTACCGCGATAATTAATATCTCCATCTGTAAAATCTGCATTTTGAATTTCTCTAGAGGTTTCGACATATTTTAACCCCTGCTTCATTTAATGTTGGTCATATCATAGCGGCTCCCGGATCTTTCTTCACAAATTTTGCTCCTGAAACATGGTCCTGTCATGCGTTCTCGGCTTCTGTAATGGAGGTGGTGAATCATAGCAATTTTTTCCGCTACTGCACACCTGCAAAACCCACAAACATGTTAAAGGGGACCATGCACGGGAATGGTGATGCAGTGGAGAAAACCATGTGATGAAGCGGTGTGGTAATATGACGGAGGCACGAAAGACGGCGGTGAAAGCACGGTGGGACGAGGGTGGATGGACGGAGTAGAGATTTCTACACGAAACAACAAAACATGGCATATGAATGGAGTATATGAATGGGGAAAGAGAAAAGTGATCGATGCCTAGAACGATGACGTGGAGGCGGACTTAGTCAATCAGCGCAACGTATAAATGATTCTAGACCGTACGATTCACAAATGAAATCAACGGACGAAACTTAACCGGAAGGCGACGGAATGGCGGGCCCGGAGTACTATGCACTGGGGCTAAAGTTCGCGCAGCTTGGGAGATTGGCAACCGTTGGATGGAGCACTCAGGATCGGGCGGCTGAGGTTGATTTCACTGCGCGCCCGGGATCAAGAGTTAACGCGCGAAATGGAGCGGTTTTGGGACCGTACAGAGGGACACTTGTCACACAGCATGTGGAATCACTAGCCCAATGGGGGATACCGCCTGCCCAGCAAAGGTGGTGTGGAATAAACAGGCCGGTTTTAGGGGTAAGGCGCGGCGGGGACCACCGAATAGGGACAGGCTGTGGACCGTCCATATTTGGTTTGATCGGACGACGGGCAGGTGTTTAGAGCGGGCAAATGGAGTGGGGATCGCGCACCTGATGTAACGGTAGGGGCCGTCAGATCTGCGTAGATCTATGGTCTACAATGCGCTCGATCTATATATTAGGTAAGCACCCCTTTAGAGCGGCTCTTGGTTAAGCGTTCAGGCTATATGAGGGAAAAAACAGGAGGGGTTAGGGCTAAAGGAACCGAGCCCGAAATATTTTCAAAGGTGAGTTTCTCGGCCTTTAGTGCGTTTTAGAGCGGAGGTAAGCAACGGTAAGCAAGCGAAGGGCACTGCTAGGCTGGACGAGGGGGGAATTGAATATTCAAAACCAGAGGGCCTGTAAATTTTTTGTCGGAGAGTTAATTGTGATCAACAGCACCAACTATCGGCACGCCTGACCATCGGTGGCTAATGCAGTATGGAGCTTGTGTCAATCCCGCTCCCTCCACAACAACCTATCATCGAAACAGGAACCCATCAGCAACATAAAAAACACCAAAAGAAAGGCAAAAAACCCAAAAATTTGCCTTGGCCTTTTCCGTGCCTGTCCCTCAAACATGCGTGCTAAAGGCACACCCATATTTCTCACAAGCATTCCAAATGAGGGGAAATAGTACTTAAAGCATGCAAAACCCCAAAAATCATGCATAGAAGGTGAGCTCTTACCCTGATCGCCTACGCAATCTAGGGTAAAAATGGCTCAGAATCCGTACAAACCAGTTTTGTACGGACCCCGACACCCTCAAACAGAAAAAAATAAAGTGCAGGACGTCATGGAGGTTACCAGGGCATGATATTGCTAATCCCTGGTGCTCAGGCTAACCACAATGGCAGTAACTTCTCCGCAAAAGCCTCTGACCTCTCAAAAAATTAAACAAGTACAAATTAATTCAATTAGGGCCATATTCACCTATATATCACCCTTTTCAAAAAATTTGGAGGACCATAACGAGAGCTTAGAAGGTCCGTTCTTCAAACCAAAAGCAGCACTATGATCAACACTCCATAAGAACAGAGGCGATGCCACACATTCGCACTCCCGAAAAAATAATTTTTCATCATCGACAGGTATGCCCTCTCTCATATTCTTTTATAAAGCTCATGACTTTCAATAATATGGGATAAATAAGATGATTTCACTTGAGGTATTTGTTTTTGCAAGAAAACAAGAAAACTGTCTGCAACTCCATCCACCAAAAGTTCTAGAGCAGGTATCATTCTACCCCCAGCATGATAGAGTTCCAAAAAACTCTGCATATCCTGAAATCATTTCTCCATTAGAAATTAACGATAGGTTCCACATATCCGACCGTGTTTATCATCACCTTGCCCTACACATGATAAACATCCTCGTTGGTCGGTAGAGCCTCCCCTCCATGGCGCTCATCACCCAAAGTAGACCATTTACCACAAAAATAGTAACGTCATTGCCATATCTCTATAGTCTGGGAAGCAACTCATGCCCATTCATCCACCATACATAAGGTCAAGTTTTACCATACGAAATAAAACGCCTTTCCCAAACAACTAGGTTGTGCAAGCAGATTGAAAGCACACTACTGTGCCTCGCATTTGGTATACCATACCTCCACCCACATAATCCCATGTGCGATACTTTTTTGTCCACTTCAACAACCCTACACATGAGACCAACCAATGGGGCCCCCACCCTCAGCAAAACACCTTCCTCACGTCATCAGTAAGCAAGCACTTTCATGTTTTGGGGCACTCGTCTCTATGTTTTGTACAAACCAAACCTCATCATTTTATTCTTTTGGTAAGTGTACAAATACCGCAAATGGCACACTATGTCCACCACCCACTCATTCATTTTTCCCCCATGGCAGCAGTCCCTGGTCACCCTTTTTTGGAGTATCACACCCACACCAAAAAGCCACCATGACACTCATAACTAGTTTATACTCTCCCTGGAAGTCCTATAGACTCCAGGAATTTCCCCATCAGAAATAGTTATGGCTGTCGCTAGGCTTATTTTTATACTCTGACCTTGGGCCACTGAATCCACATTATCAATTTTTAGTCATCCCTCGCCATCATGTCTATGTTAAACCCATCACATCCAGGATCCCGATCCCCTGAATCAGTGACCCTCTCATTTGCTTGAGGCTTCCTTTTTGTCGACTTCAACACCTATTTTCCAAAAAGGAAGTGGTACCTTGGATCGCCCCTCTCCATAAAAGGGGCATCCTCAGGTGGCACTGTGGGAGACATCATTGCCCACAGATGTTATCGATCCTCCTAAAATTCGAATACAGCACAAGATTTCATGTCAAGATGGTATCGTACCTTATAACCATTGCACTTTGATCAAATTTGTCGAAGAACCGTACCTTCATAAGCGTCTCTTTCATCAATGCTTACACAGGAAGGTCCCAACCAGCACCTATGCATACAATGCACAGTTATATGTCATACCAAGTTTACGCATATGCGTACCACTTTCCACCTATTGTCAAAGAAAAAATGCCCCTGAGGGCTTCAGCAATTGTCATCATCAATCAACAGATCACTACCATATTAGTGATGTAGACAGAACATGTATCTGTCAAATAGATTTGTTTAATTAGGCATAGCATTACGAGCATGGTACATGCTCGCCTCGTAGAAAATTTGTATATATTGTATTATATTTGCTTACAGGGGTCCCACAAGACATGGTCGTTCTTCTAACTGGTGCAGGGCGTCTCCAATTCTGAGCTACACGCAGTCTCTCTCTCTCTACGCATAGTATACAGAAAATAAATGATAATGTATTTCAGCTATACAGTGCTTCCTAGACCTCACACATTAGGGGGCAACTATTAACATTGGAAAATCGTACAAGCAAAGGTGACATTATTGAATCTTAGGCAGAAGGATTTACAGGGTTGAAAGACATTAGAGAATCTAGAAGTATTTAAAAATCTCTAAGGTCTGAGGGGAAATCAAATTTGAACTAGTCATAAATGCTTTTTCATGAAAAATCCTTCGATAAGCGCACCTTTGCACGCCTTTTGGCCCAAAAAGTGCACAATCCTGGGAATGGCGCAAGTCACTTTCCGGGACCAAAAAAAGCACACTCCAGGACATTGATTCCACACTTGAATTCGCTTAAGGACAACCACCCAATCCTCCTTAGGACATCAAGGGAGAACACAATGGAATAAATGTGGCACATAATGGAATCACCCCGCTCTCTTGGGTCACCATCAACAATGTACCCAAGAGATGGAAGGAGGATTTGAATTCTCCTATAAAAAGCCACCAAGAGATGAGTAACTTGAGAGCATATTGTTATGCTAGCCAGAATTTCCCCAAGCAATACCAGCAGTGTGTGATTCGGAGTAGAGATAGAGGGGACTCAGTTGTTGGCCATCCAACAACTTCAATCCACCGTAGTAGAGAGAGGGATACTTTGCGCCAAGGCAACTCGGAAGTAAATACATCCTTGCATCGGGACTTATAACTCCAAGTTCTAAGGGCCCCTTGGCAAGTGGGTTAAAGTTTCATCCTCATTTCCTACCAACACTCAATAAGAGGGGATGTAAGCACCACCGTTTGGATTATTGAAGTTGTTTGACTATATTTAATTCTTTTGTGTTATTTGTTTTAGTTTTAGTTCAATTTTTATGTTTGAATATGCATTCTATTTCTCTATCTAGTATGTTTATGTTCTAGCATGTCCCACTAACTTTCTTGACTCCATATATTTTCTGCCTGTGACCAATAACTTAAAAGGGAAAACCACACCCCTTAATTTGGTGTGATTTCGTACATGCGTGCACCAAACACACTAACACACTTCATATCCCCTTATTTTTCAGATCAATGAGTCCTTGTAAGACTACAAATGCTTTTGCTCCCATTTTGACGTCATGTAACATTATGGGGTAGGGAGGGAGGGCATGGTGTGAGGGGAGGGGGGTAGCGGGGAATGGTGGGAGGCGGGTGGGGTGAGCACATATACATGTTGTTTCACTCTCCTCCTTGAAACAAATTTTGTATTTCCCCCATTTTAACCCTATAATTGGCATTTAGAATAGCTTTGATAGTAACCCCCCTTAGAAATTGGTATAAGGATATAAATTCAATGTAAATCTCCTTAGAGATGGCTCTTTGGATGATCATGTTATGCTTTGTATTTGCTAGAGGCTTTCCAAATCATAGGGCATAGATGATCACCAATTATCATTAATTCCTATCAAATACCTTTATTTTTTAGTTCAGTGAGTCCTTGTAATACTACAAATGCTTTATCTTCATTGTTAGAATCTATATCTACCCCATTAACCCCCATACCTGCCCACATGTAAAACTTAATAGCATATATATATATATATATACTGAGGTCATAAACTAACTCCATTGCATCTTGATCCCCTTTCAAAATTTAAGGACATGAGGATGAACTTCGATCCACTTATGTGTACACAAGCCATAATATCATTAATAAAAAATTTAGATAAAACCACACATTTGATTGCTACCCCAAGGTGATCACATGGATTTTGGAAAAGTTCTCACAATAATTGAATCTTAATAGGGAAATCTCCTTGATCCTTGCCAAAATATCTAACCACTTTGGTCATTTAACAATTGAACCTATCTTTGAGGCTCTCTTTTACAAGGAAAACCTTGTAAGAACTCCCACTCTTACTCAAAATATTCAGATTAAGAAATAATGGACACTAACAACAATAAGGAATAATAACCCTGAGGAACTCAACTAGATTTGAACTTATGACTTTTAACCTCACTTTTAACCTCTTATTAGCACCTTGCCTTAAAAAAATGGTCTAACCAACTAAACTAATCCTCAAAATTATCATTTCATTTTATTTGCTAATATGTTAATGAGTTACAAGATTACCTTGTGGACTTAAGAAACCATGACCCATGAGCTTTTAAATTGTCAAAATCATTTACAGATTATACTTAGTGACATCAACCCTTAACATGCGTACATTTTCTTTAATCTCTCTTTTAAGTTATAATGAATTTTAAACCTTGATAACCTTATAAAATAAACCCTCAAAATGCAATCACACTAATAAAAATTGAACTTCAAAACCTTTTAATAATATTATTATTATTTAAAAAATAAAAACTTTATAATTAATATGCATTCAAAATTTGATATATTATTAAAAAAAAAAAAACTATTTACTTAAGGATACAAAATTGGAATTGTTTATATAATTTATTTATAAATATTCTAAATTACAACTCTAATTATGATAAAATTTCTTAGTGAGTGAAGAAGCCACAAAATATAACGCCTTTTTATATGTAAATAATGAATCTTTTCATTTTTGACAATTACATCCCTATTACCCAAACAAACCTTTCCTCGGGATAAACTTGCCTTTTGTGCCCCCCACTTATATTCTTATCATGTGCCCCTACGATTGCGTTGCTTGTGGATACACAACACGTGAGTGTGTATGGTCTCACCTTGGGCCCGTGTGAATGCTAAAACAAGTGAGGATGTATGGACTCCATCTTAGCTCTAATACAAAAAGCTTCTTAACTAACTTTTTGAGATTCTCAAGATATATATTATACTCATTGTCATCAAAGCGAGAATGGGTTGAATCCATGTCAACACTCGAGCAAAAAGTTTAATTTCTAGCTTGGTGAAATTCTCATGATAGGTATTATATTCATTGCCATGGTTTGATGTGAGATTTAAAAGTTTTAAAGGTTAATAATATACTTATGGTCATCAAAGTGAGAATGTGTTGAATCCATCTCAACACTAAATCAAAAAGTTTAATATTTATCTTGGTGAAATTCTCAAGGTAGGTATTATATCCATTGTCATTGTTTGATGTGATATTTAAAAGCTTTAAAGGTTAATAATTGGTTGTGGATAATAATAATAATTTAATTTTAAGATTGTTATTAATTTATATATTAAATTGGTGTTTTAGATATTTTTTATGAGATAAAATATTTTTTCAGATTTTATTATTAAAATATAAAGAGCTATATTATATCTATTTTCATCTTTTTACATATCAATTTTGAAGGAAAGGGTCTTGACCACAAGGGCTACCAAGTAGATTTTTTAGCAACATTTAGTGGGTATTCAATGGCTTTGGTACTTCTTTCTTTCAAGTTTTATCTCACTAGTTTAAAATTTGATGAGCTTAACATGTATCTAAGGAATTATCGAATTGAGAATCATCACTTTGATCTTCTACAATGCTTAGATCCTATTGGGAACCTCCTTATATATACAATTTTTTCCTTCTTTTTCTAACTATTCCATTTCCATCTTATCTTATATGGTTATCCTTCACTTTATAAGCCTTCTATCCTCCTTGAGATTATTCTAACATTTTATTAGATCATCTTTTCATATTCAACTTGGCATTTTACCACAATATGACTCCTCTCTTTGGATATCTACATCATAAGGCATTGTTCTTATAGTCTAGATCCCAATCCCATTTTTTCCTTCTCATTTTCGGATGGCACTATATGGAAGTCTCTGCTTAAATCTATCTAAATACACAGATTTGAGTGAAGAAAAAGATACCTTACACTTAATGTGTTTCCATTACAAATTTTTAGTGTTTTACATGAATTTTTTATTAAACATTAGAAAAATATGGCATTTTGCATTTATATTTGAGCTAATATGAAAATTTGATATGCCATATAGGTTGTTGTGCAAGTTGTAATATCACCACAAGGTGTATTTTGGTTCTAGGTGTTGCAACACCCCTACGTAGTTGTTGCAACATATTTGTTGTTGCATAGTTGCTATGACATAATTTCTATCTCCTACAAGCTACAACACCCACGCAGAAACTGAAATGATGGAAACCACACTGGAACCTTGAGCCATCGGAACAGTGAGCCAACACTAGAACCTGAGCCATCAGAACCTTGAGTCATCAGAATTGTGAGCCATATTGTTACTTATTTTGCACTACTTTATGTGACAATTTTGGATCCATGCAATAATTGCTAATCCAAGAAAATCATTGATATGGACATAATTTTTCAAATCCAAGACAACATATTAGTTTGAGCGGTTAACTTAGAATCTTGGAATTCTTGGGAAAAAGATCTTGGAGTTATTTATTAATTGCAAATTGTCATTAAAAGATCTTGGAATTATTCATTAATTTCTAATTGTTAGGTAGGATTATGGAAACCCTTTTTTATTTAGGAAATTGTTCTAACCACATAATTGGGTTTATTTAAATATTTATTATTTCCAGATTCCATTAAATTTATGTGTAAAAGAAGGAATTATATGTTGGACATTGGGTTCAACACTCCTCGTGTGTTTCGTGACATGGACTAACTGCCTCTCGTGGATCCTAACTCTGGCGATTGTAGTGGAGACTAACGCCTAAGGGTTTTGGTCTAACGACAATTGTGATTCCAACAATTGGTATCAGAGCGACAAGTCTCGAGTTCGAACCTCACCCGACTCACGATGGGGGGGAGATTGTTGGACATTGGGTTCAACGCTCCCCATGTGTTTCGTGACATGGACTAACTGACTCGTGTGGATCCTAACTCTGGTGATTGTATCAGAGACTAACGCCTACGGGTTTTGGTTTAACGGAAATCTTGATTCCAACATTATATCCATTGTTTGGGGATGACTCTTAGAGAAATATCCATTAAATTTATTATTTATTATTATTTCCAGTTTCTATTAAATTATGTGTAAAATAAGTAATTATATCCATTATTTGGGGATGATAATGGAATAATTTATAATTATTGAGTGTTTTCTTTTTAGATTGTAGTTTTATAAAATCTGTAGTGTGTGATTCAATTAATTAATTTAATTTAATTTAATTATATTTCATATTTATAATAGATTGAGTTATTTTAATTAGATTAACTAATTTAATCAATTTATGTTGTTAATGTAGAGAGTGTTGATATAAAGTAATATCAATGTTATGTTCTACAAAATTAGGGCTAACTCTAATAGAGAAAAGTGATGTGTAGTTTAGATAGATTCTTTAATTTCTTGTTATGAATTTTAATTAGGTAATGATCTATTCACATAGAATTTATTTTATTTTACTTTTATAATCAATTTCTTGTTAAAATTATGCAATTGTTGTCAAATTCCACTTTGGACTACTCATTTGATGGATATTATGACAACATTGAGCTCCTTTTTTCAAGAGGACCAAAATCAACCTAAATATGACCTCGTTGAGATAAGCAGAAGTTGGTTTTTGATTTTATGCTCCCACTCCTAGATATTGGATCAAGTCGGCTTCACTCACATTCACATTTGGACAAGTCGGCCTCAACATCTAATGGACATCATTGGACACCCCCTAAAAGCTTATAAATATAATTGACCTAGAAGCTCATTTGGACATCACAACATCAAGCATCTTATTCTCTTTTATCTGATTGGTTTAGCACATTGGCGAAGGAAAATATCATACATAGGTCTGAAGTCACAAATCTTAAGCTCACACAAAATTAGGATTTCTATTCCAAATATTGGAACAAAACTAAGGAATTTCATCCCTGGATGCACACATGTTATAACCGAGGTAGCATCCAGGACCTAAAGACATACCCATGCTAACCTGAAGGAAGCGTCTATAGGTTTGACCACAGTTGACCATCATCCGAAGTTTTTGGAAGTGGTATGAATTTTGAATCAAGTTGTCTCTGATATATTATGCCAATGTATACTGGTTTTTGAAGTTGTTGGGTTGTATTGTTGATCATATTGTATTGGGGTCATTTTACTCTCTACTGAACATTTTATGACAATAAAAGAGAAGAATAATTTCAAAGGGTTTTCCACATAGTGGGTTTTTCCCTGGTCTTTGACCAAATCTAGTGTCTCTTTTTGATGTGTTGATTGTATCCTTTTTCATTGCATTTATTGTTCTATATTCAATTGATGTTGATGAAGGGAAAGACTAATTGTAACTGTAAATATTTCTAATTGAAGTTTGGAATTGGGCTAAAGTAATTGATACAACATAGAACAATATGAAAATTAACATGGTATCAAAGCTAAGGTGAAGTACAAGCCCAAGAGGAGACAAGGATTGAAGAAATCATCTTTGGAAAAATTGAAGGATCCAATTTAGAAAATCAAGATGTCAACTATCTTCAAGTAGAATGAGAAGTTGGGTGACTCATCTAATTTTTCTGCATGGAAATTCATATTGGAAATCATAGGTGACAACAATGATTTTTTGGATTACATTGAAGGAAAAGTACCTGAGCCTTCATAAAATGCCTCCACTTCCACCAAGAGTAAGCATAAGAAAGGTGAGAATAAAGCAAACAAAATTATAATTTATCGTTTACAAGATAATTTACTTGCATATGTTGGAAACTTGAGAAGGTATAAGGACATGTATGATAAGATAGCAGGCACGTATGAGGTCAACAATTTGAATGAAATCATCACCTTGAAATATCAACTCAAAGACACCAAGATGAACAAAGGAGAGTCCATACAATCCTACATAATGAGGATATCTTGTCTTAGATATCAACTATTAAGAGTTAGGGAAGTTGTGCCATACATAGAACTGGTGGTCATGACTTTAAGAGGTATCCCTCCTTTTTGGGAAACATTCATCACCACTATAAGAAAAAAAAATTCCATCCCTTCATTTGATGATATTGTTTGAAAGCTCACTTAGAAAGAGTCCAGGATGATAGGAAGAGGAAGGATTTAAACATGAATAAGGAGAACCTACTCCATACATCTCTCATGACAAGAATAAAAAGAGAGGGAAAGGAGTTCCATAAAACTCAAGAAATCCTATTGCTCGAAATGAAAATAAAATAAAATAATACTCACACTTTGAATGCTACAATTGTCACACGAAGTGTCATTATGCTCGAGATTTCCCCGAGAAGAATAATGGAATTCGTTATAATAATAGAAGCAACAACAACACATTCAATGATCAAAGAAATAAACATGATCGAAGGAATTAACATGATGGAAGAAATGATAGAAGAAGAAGAAGATATGCTCCAAGTGACCATGAAGAAGTTGGACGTCCACAAAAGAAGTCATAATTCTCCAGGTATTGAAGTAATGTTGTGAATCAATCTGAATATATTATTATTTCTGATATTACTGGTTCGTCTCAACTAGATTCATGGGATAGTTGGTTGGTTCATAGTGGGGCCACTCATCACTTCTATAATTACAAGGAAGACCTCTCTAACTTGGTAGAGAGGGAGTAAATTTTGAAAATCATTCTTGGAGACAAATCCACTCATCCCATCAAAGGTTTTGGATCCATCAAATTTCATTTGATTTCTAGGGAATCTATTTTATTGCAATATGTAATGTATGTGTCTCGGTTGAAGAATAATTTTGTATCAATTTATTCTTTGGAAAACAAAGGAATGAGGGTTGCCTTCATCAAGGGAAAAGTTCTTACTTGGCTCCTTGGAAAAAGTATGAAAGATGCATTCACTTTGGGAACAAGATATGAAGGACTCTATAGGGTCACTCGAAGGACACTATTGCCATTATTTTATAATACAAATCATATAAGAAAAGTATGGAACCGAAGGTTAGCTCATATTCATTATGATATGCAGCTAAACATGATGGAGTATGTCCAGGATGTGCCAATGGAAATATGACAAGGGGACCATTCCCTTCTAGTGAAAGAAATACAAATTACATCCTCTTTCTCATTCACTCTGACTTGAGTGGTTTGATGCCCATACATTCTCTTGGTAACCATCTCTATTATATCACCTTCATTGATGACTTTTCAAGAAAGACATGGATATATTATCTTAAGCATAAGGATGAAGCATTTGAAAATTTCAAGGATTTCAAAGCTTTGATCGAAAATCAAATAGGGAAGAAAATCAAAATATTCAGTTGTGAAAATGGTGCAGAGTACACTTCAAATGAATTCATTGATTTTTTCAAGAATGAAGGTATCAAAAAAGATATAACTACACCATATAATCCTGAACAAACTGGAGTAGGTGAAAGGAAGAATAGGTCTATCGTAGAAGCCTCTCGTTCCATGATCCATGATCAAAATTTACCAAAGTTCCTTTGGGGAGAAGCAACAAATGTTGTCGTATATGTTCAAAAGAGGCTACTTCATCAAGCATTAGACAACAAAATGCTTGAATAAGCTTTCATAGGTTTCAAGCTCGATGTGATTCATATTCATATCCTTCGTTTCCCCATATACTTTCATGTGTCGAAAGAGAAAAGAAACAAACTGGAAGCCACTGGAAGAAAAGGTATGTTTGTTGGTTATTGTGAAATTTCTAAACCATTTAGAATATATATTCTTGGTCAAAGGAAGGTCAAAATTAGTAGGGTTGTCACATTTGATGAATATTTCACTCTTGGAAAAGCAAGAGACCTCCCTCTACTTAATCCTTCCTAAAAAAATGGTGATATGGATATCTTGGATGGTCCGTCCATGCCTGAATCTGAGACTAATATTGTTGATTATCCCATGGATCCCATGGATCCCTTAAATTTTCCTCATAGTAATCCTCCTACTAGGAAGAGACCACTTTGACTCCATGAAACTCTTTAGGATGATGATAGGTTTGTGCTCATTCGAAGATCATTTAGAGAAAGGAAGAAGCCATGCAGGTACCAAGGATATGTTGCAACCGTGAGCACTATGATTTAAGTTGAAAATTCCACATTTGAAGAAGTCGTAAAAGAATAATTATGGGAAGATGTTAATGCCGAAGAATAGGCATCTATTATGAAAAAATATGTTTTGGATGTTGTGTCAATACTGAAGGATAAATCCATTATAAATTCTAAGTGAATATTCAAGATCAAGCATGGAATTGATGGAAGCATTGAAAAATACAAGGTGGGGTTTGTGGCTCGAGGATTATCCCAGAAAGAGGGAGATGATTATGATGATATATTTGAACCTGTGGATTGATATACAACCATTTGTTCAATATTTTCCCTTACCGCAAGTCAAGGATGGACCCTTCATCATATGGACGTAAAGACTGCATATCTCCATTGCATGCTACAAGAAGAATTATACGTTGATAAATCATAGGGATTTGAAGTAGAGGATCAAAGGACACATGGTTGTAGATTGAATAAGGAGTTATATGGTTTGAAGAAATCCCCAAGATCATGGTATGCCTGCATAGACAATTATTTGGTGAAGATGGGATTCATGAGAAGTAATGTTGATCCCAACCTCTACTTCAAGGAAGTCCATGGTATGTCGCTAATACTATTTTTATATCTTAACGATATATTCTTGATAGGTAGCGAGCCCCTAATTATCGAGTATAAGCGGGAGCTAGCCTCTGAATTCGAAATGAAGGAAATTGGACTCATGCACTACTTTCTAGGCCTTGAGGTGTGGAAAAGGCCCGGTGAGATTTTCCTTTCATAAGGAAAATATGTTGTGAATATTCTAGAATATTTGGAATGACCGATTTCAAGTCTCTACCCACACCGATGGAAATAAACATCAAGAAATTATGTGGAAATTTTAAAAGACCCAATTTCATGAATCCATCTGAGTATAGACAATTTATTGGGGATATCATGTTTATTTGGAACGCTCATCCAAACATATGCTATGCAGTGGAAACATTGATTCAACTCATAACCAAGCCTCTACATTCACATTAGACCACTTCAAAACACATTTTGATATATTTGCAAGGGATGATTACACTTGGTCTAAGATACTTTGTCAAAGATGTTCAACTTCATGGAGACACCAATGTTGTCTGGGCAAGAAATGTTATCGATAGAAAGAGTACATCTGGATGTTGTTTTAGTATTGGATTTGCCATGATATCTTATTTGAAAAGGAAACAAAAATTTGTAACATTAAGTACCGTCGAGGCAGATTATATTTCTGTTAGCGTGGATAACTGCGAAATAGGTTGGTTACGAAAGCTCTTTGGAGACCTATTTAAGAAATTACTAGACACTACAGTGATATACTGTAACAACAAGAGTGGGATATGTTTGTCATAGAATGTTGTGTTTCATGACAAGTGCAAGAACATATATATTTTATACCACTTCATTCGTGATATGGTATAGAGATAATTCATTTGTATCCATCACATATCAATAGATGAGAATATTGTAGATATTCTCGCCAAGACTTTGCTGAGAGGGAAGTTCTTGGTCTTCAGAGAGAAGATTAGACTGATGGATGTGACCCCTCCTGATAAGGGGCACCACTGATCGAGTGCATTGATCCATACTCTTCCCCCATGTCTGAGCTCCCAGGGTAAGGAATTGAGATAAAGGGCTCTTGGGGTTGAGGGAACTATGGGAAATAGGGCATCACCCCTATCTGTTACCCATATGGTTGGAGTAGTAGCTCACCCTATTTTGATATTTGTAGAGGATACCCCAGTTTCCATCATAACCACAAGTTGGGATTGTTGAGATTTTCCTTCTCCATCTAGCCAACGATTGAGGAGGCTTGGAGGCGTGCGATCCTTACCCCTTGGTAAGTTGTCTATCTCATCCAAGCTAGATTATGATGCAGGTTTTCTACCACATGACTCTTATGGGTCATTATTTGGAAGATAAATAGGCGATAGGATGGGTTGAGTAGTAGCTCCCCTGCATCACCTATTTCTCGATATGGGTTGAGTTATAGCTCCCCCATGACATTTCCTTGTAGTATCCCAATGAAATTTTCGAGTAGTAGTCCGATTAAATTTCAAGGAAACAACCTGATGACTCATTTTTGGGCAGTATACTGATGACATATTTCCGGGTAGTATCCCACTCATTGAGATTTCGGGTAGTAGCCTGATGGATAGAGGGTGGTAACTTTTTCTCCCTGATGATTCTTCTTCTTTATATTGGAGAATATTTCAACATATAAAGTTGAGCATATTGGTACACATGATGAAAGGATGACACATTGTCGATGGACAGGTTTTACAGGTGGAATTCTTCCTAGTTGAGAGGGAGTGTTAAAATTATGCAACTGTGGTCAAATTCCACTTTGGACTACTAATTTGATGAAAATTATGATGACATTGACTTCTTATTTTCGAGAGGACCAAAATCGACCTAAATATCACCATGTTTGTATAAGAAGAAGTTGGCTTTTTATTTTATGCTCCCACTCATGTATATTGGATCAAGTCGGCTTCACTCACATTCACATTTGGAAAAGTCAGCCTCAACATAAAATGGACATCATTGGACACCCCATAGAAGCCTATAAACACAAGTGACCTAAAATCTCATTTGGACATCATAACATCAAGCATCTTCTTCTCTTATATCTGATTTGGTTTAACACATTAGCAAAGGAAAAGGTCATATGGAGGTCTGAAGTCATAGATCTGAAGCTTGCACAAAATTAGGGTTTTTGTTCTGGACTGTAGAAATTATACAAACAATATGTATATCAATGGATTCAATCTGATCATGTGATCTACTAAAGCAATATACTGAGTCCTTCTATAAGCCAATTGCGGAAAATAAACATGATCTCCAATCACAAAAAGTAGAGAAAGAAGCAAATCAAACCACAACAAAGATATTTTCTTGGGGAAAGACTGCTGCTCAAAAACCTTCTATATTCTATTTTATATTCACCAAGGAATCATGAAACAATTACAATGCACTCTTCTCACAAGAGTCTCCTGCACTCTCACAACTGTCTCACACTGACCCGGACAGAATCAAACAACACTTAGCCAATTTCCTTCCTCTAATTAGTCTACCTTGCTTGCACAATTCATGTGGAATGAAATCCTTATTCTTTAGGAAATTCAGCCTTCCAAAACTACGAATGCTCATGGGAAATCCTATGGTTGTCTTGATGCATGCAAGCTGCCTACTGATGATACAATTGATAGTTAACATCACTTTAACCTTTGTCTCAAATAGGTCTCCACTGGAACTAACATGCATGCAGCTATTAATAGTAAATCATCAGTTGCATGGAAAATCACTGCATGTGAATCAAATCCGATTTAATTCACTTGATCTCTCACTAGTGCAACGAACATTTATAACTAGTTCAACTGACTTTAACTCAATAAATTGAGCTAATTGATTTTTCATGCATTAAACTAATTCACTAACTGCAATTTGAACTCCATAACTAATAGAATCACTTTGCATTCCTCACCAACCACCCTCAACTCGAAATTCATTGGCTAACTGAGTTTATCACACTCATTTAACTATTGCAAGTGATTATGAGATAAGATTACATTTTATTTTCCAATTTAATTAAGGGAAAATTAAATTGGACATACATTTCTTGTTGACTTTTCAACGCTCCCTCTCAACAAGAAATGGATTATTTTCCACCCCGATCCTGCCTCTATGGTATTCAAATTTCTCCTAGCGAGCGCATTTGTTATAATATCTGCATCCTAATCTTCCGTGGGAATGTACTGAAGTAAAATAATGTGCCTCTGAACACAATCTCTGAGATGGTGGTACCGGATGTATATGTGCTTGGACCTATCATGGAATACTGAATTAACAAAGAGTTTAATGCAAATGTGGCTATAACAATGTATCACCGTCAGACCCATTTGATAACCAAACAAACCAACCAGAATCTTTCTCATCTAGATGGCCTCACATGAGGCCTAACTTACTGCCATGTACTTTAACTCAATTGAATGAAGTGCCATAGCTCGTTGATTCCCGTTGTACCAAGAAACTGTTGTCGATCCTATGATAAGGATCCCTCCTGATGTGCTCTTTATGTCTGATGGACTTCCTGCCCAATCTACATCAATGAAGCCTCGAAGCTTCACTCCCTCTTTCTGTCTGTACTATAGTCCATACTTTGTAGTGCCCCTGAGATATCTCAAGACATGCTTCCCTACCTTCCAAAAGAGCTTGGTCGGCTAAATCATAGCTTCATAGAGTTGGTTAAGTGTGTAGAAAATGTCTGGTCTAGTGTTCACCAAGTACATCAGTAAACCCACTAGCTTCCTATAAATAGTAGTGTCCACTACTTAACCTGAAGTAGCATCCTCCTTCCTCCAGTTTCCTAGAAGAAGAGTCTCCATGGGTTTACAACTCATCATGTGAAAATTACTCATAATCTCTTTGGCATACTTGCCTTGAGAAATAAATAGCTCACCATCCTACTGCCATATTTCCAAACCAATGAAATAGCGGAGTCCCATGTCCTTCATTTCGAACTCCCTTGCAAGATTCTCCTTACAAGAAGTTATCACCTGCTCATCACCTGTCAAAATTAGATCATCAACATAAAATACGATAATTAAGAGCTTACCATCAACCATAATCTAGTACAGGTTTGCATCTAATTCAATTTTGTTGAAGCCCAACCGGATGAAATAGCTATCAATTCTAGTGTACCAAGCATGAGGTGCTTGCTTTAGCCCATACAATGCTCTCTTCAGTCGGCACACATGTGACTCACTGTCAAATATCTCAAAACCTTTTGGATGCTCTATGTACACTTCTTCCTCAATAACTCGATTGAGAAACACAGTCTTCACATCCATCTAATGTATATGCAACCCCATCTGCGTGAAGAGTGAAAGGTGTTATCACAAAATTGCTTCTGATAGGCTGCTAATCAAAAAATCTCATGCAACTATTTCAAACCAATCTTTTGACTGAGCCTTCGCCTCCTCAATTTGAGAGGGCTCTCTCAAGGGTTAATGATATGGAATAAAGATATAGATGGCTAACTCTATTTGGGAAATAAACTAGTTATGATGAATGTAGGTTGAAAATAATATCAGCATGTAGACATTAGGCTTATGGAGTCAAAACTTTCAATGATTCAATGAGTTTACTTGACATGGAAGTTGAGACAGGTCAGATTTTTTAGTAATAGGACATACACACATGAAACATGAAAATACATAGCCAATTCACTCATAAAGGAAGTTAGAGCATCACATGGATGAATTCTGAGTAATATAAATGAAAACTATTTCAAGTGAGATACATAAAATGTACATATAGAATAGGTAAGCACTAAAACTCCTTCAGAATCTCAAGTTGGTCAAGTAACAAATCTCTGTATTGCTGAAACAATCAATTTACAATAAGCTGCAATTTTACCAAAAATATCCAACCCTTGACAAATTTAATAGAGTTGTTACATCATGATATGATCTGCCTCTAGGCTAGATACATCAAATTTTTGCCTAATGACACCTTGCATAACCATAAAACATCAACTTTAATGACAAACATACACCTATCGTACTTCACAGTCCTATTTCAAATAGGACTCAAACTACTCATTATTATCTTTAATAGCCTTCTCTACTAAAACAATTACATTCTTTGACAAGTATACATTCACATGGTCGAATTGATATGATGGGATTCATCCCTTTATGACCACTTAACTGATCTCCTCATAACTAGGAAATAGGACCTTGTTTTTTAGGCAAATGGTCTTCTTCTTCCTCGAATACTTTGGCTATCATTTAATCTTCAATTTATGGTCCTTGAGTGTTGAATAATTGTTTTACATGGTCTTTAACCCTTCTATAATCTCTAGATGTCCAAAAATGCTCCAAAATCTACTGAAAAGGTTGAAATACAGTGTGCTACGAAAGTAATGCAGTTTCGTAGCGTACTTTCGTAGCACTATAAAACATGCCTTTAACCTCAAGATTCTTGACTATTTCCTTTTGCATAAGGTTCATCATCATAAAACACACCCCTCATACCAATTTCACCTCTTAATAGCATACAAAACTGGTTAAAAATTCAAAGAGCATCTACAGTAGTTTCATAGCGCTTTGTTGTCCTTCAAGCCCAGAGGCACTATGAAACTGCTGAAAAGTGCTAAAAATGCAGATTTTTGTATAATTTTGAAATATGAAACCTGTAAGTGCCAAAAACTTGTATCTAACATGTCATAAGCCTAAATCAACCATAAACTAACTCAAACCAAGAGTTTTGAGGTGTCAATCTCACCTTTCATATTTAAGACATCCTTGCTAATTTTTCCTGTTTTTTTCTGAAAAATAGGTCTTATAACAGAGCCTATATCTCCCAATAAATGATGTATTTTGCAACACTGGAGGAGGTTTTTTTCAATAATAATTTTCTAAAGAAAAACCTCTCCTTTTGTTTAGAAAAAAATCCCCAGTTGTCCAAAATATGCATTTGAAAAACATGTGTAAAACAGGAAAACTCTGTTTTCTGAAAATAGGTCTTCAAAGAAATCCTTGTATCTTCCAACTGATAACACCTGTGAGAAACGTGAGAGAGGTTATTTCTATTTGATATGTTCTTGAAAATAACCTCTCTCAGTTTCTTAAAATACATTTTTTTTCCCAGAAACCTACTTTGAAGTGAACTGCTCAAAGTCAGAAAACAGAGAAATGCTTCATATTTGCCACGAAACTATTAGCCAGTTTCGTAGTGTTTTTTGCTTATTTTACATTCAATTCACTACAAAATTAGGGATTCTTGGCTAAAATTACCTTTTTGGTACAAAAACCTTGGGAATTGAAATCTGTCAGAAAATTATGAGTGATATGACATGAGGGAATTTGAAAGTGAGTGGGTTTGAACCTTAGGGTAAGCTTAAACAAGAAAAATTTGAAATTTCCATTGACCAAGTAATGAAAAATGAATTCTATGACCCTACCATTTACACATGAAACTCTAGGTTTTTGTCAAATTATGCTTCATTTTTATGAGTGATAACACAATGATAGATCCAATCAATGAGTATCTTGCAATCGGTGTGAAAGTCTCCTCATAGTAAATCCCCTCAACTTGTGAGAATCCTCGGGCTACGAATCTAGCCTTGTACTTCTCCACACTCCCATCTGTCACATGTTTCACCTTATATATCCATCTAGATCAAACCACTGATTTTCCGACTCATCTTGGGACAATTTCCCATGCATTGTTCTTGATGATGGAGTCATACTCCTCAACCATAGTGTCAACCCAAATTGGTTGTTGCACTGCTTCCTCAAAGGAGGATGGTTCTTTCATAGTACACTTTCTCATAAGAGCCATATATCCTATTGTGGCTCGTTTGCATTCTCTTTTATTATATTTTTCAAAATACAAAAAAAACATATACTTTAGAAAAAAGGACAAAATATGATCTTTCAATATGCCAAAAAATAGTTTTGTTTTTATATGTTGTTTAATTAACATATTATTCAAAAGTGTGAAGGTGGGACCGACCATTGGATTAATGCCTATGCTAATCATCAAGTAGTATTTGAAGGTATTAAAGTTAAATTCGGATAAGTGGAAACCTGTGGGCATAAATAGACTGAAGGTTATCAGAATCGGTGCCTCCGTAGTTGAATCCACCAAAGGTCCGTTGACCAAGATCGACGACTCATGATAGTTGTGGGGCTAGACCTCCAATGGGTTTATCGTACTCCAGAGAGCTCTCGTGGTGACATAGGCAGTCCGTGATGCAGACAGTACATGTCACTAGCTAAGGACCCAGCTCATCTATCACATCATGTTGTCGTTATCTGTCTAGTCAAGCATTGAATTCGCATTTATTTTCAAATTCTCGTGCCATTTATATAAGGTGTTGAAGTTCCTTCTTTTCTTGTTATCGATTTCAAGTCCAAATTGCTCAAGAAGTCACCTTATTCACTTTAATCTCTTACCTTTACACTTATTTGGTCGCCACCCTAAACAAATTCATGGCTAAACAATTGTCTTTTTCTGGATCTTCTAGCCATATCCCGCTCATGGACACTGAGCAAGACGTCAAAGATACTTTGTGCACTGTTGAGAATTTACCCTTTTACCAGCAAGTCCTATTGAATGAGAATATTTCTCCCATCTATTATTCCATGGTCAAGTTCGATGTTTTGTCTGCATGCGTCCCAAAAAATCATCTTTTCCCAAATTTGTACATTGGCTAGTGTCTGCATTGTACCCTGGCAAATTTTTTGTGATGAATTATTTATGAGAGAGTGTTCTTCAAGTCACATCCCAATTAATTCTTCAAACCCTTTGTTATACTGAGTCTAAATCTTATGTTCATTTTACTGAAGAATCATTGGTAGCATTATATGACAGTCTTGCAAGGTAGGAGTTTACACAGGTTGTCTTCTTTCTAAAGCTGGAAGCAGGAAGTTTTCACCAAATGATAAAGAATTCCCATTGGATATTTTTAATGCATAATTTAAGCCAATACTACGATTTCTGTCAAAGATACTTGGAAAGGAGGATGCCACTCAAATTGATAGGTCAGTGCTTGGGTTATTTTCCTTAATGATGAATCCTAATGTGGTGTTAGATATTCCCTCCTACTAGAAAGAGAATGTTAACACTCAACTTATGAGCCCATGCCTCACTGTGTACTTCAGGTTTCCTTCACTGATTACTTATTTATTCTTATATAAAAATGTAGAAGAATTTCTACATTTGGGGCTAAATAATATGGATGCAAATAAGAAAAGACAATTAGTGGTGTTTTGGATAGATATAATAAGAAATGAACCAAATGAGGGAGGGATGTTTGATTTTGCTACTTATTTCATGCCAATTTCCTATAAGGTTTTGAATATAGTTAATCCTCCATGTTTCTTGTAATATTCCCAATTAGCCTCAAGCTAATTGGAATATTAAATTTTTCTTTACTTTTCTGTTCATGAATAAATGTAAAAGGGAGGAACATAAAAACTCCTAAAATCAGTGAATAAATCAATGCCCCATGTGAACAAGGCTAAATCTAGGCTACTTTAATAAAACACCCTTATGTGTGAAAGGGGTTGATACTTTTGACTGGGTCAACAAGACAAAATCAACAGTGCTATCCAGATGCAATGAACCTCATAGATGAACAACGCAGTTTTAGATGGAGGCCACACATGTGAAAGGAGCTAAATCATTGAGAGGGTTTAGGGTTTTGAAAGATCTCAATATTATAAAAGGAAGAGTATGAAAACAAGATAATGTTGTCAAAGATCATATGATTTCTAAATAATATGTCTGTTTAAACATTTCTCATTCTCTTGGTTGTTTAGCAGAGAACAGTGTTGTTTAGCACAAGGATCTCATGTTTATGAATCCTTCTCATTCCTTGAGTAGCTCTTGGAAGAGACTTGTATTTCTTAACCACTATCAGGCTTAAGGCCAAGCTTCTACTTCCAACTACAACTCAGATCCTGTTGAGATTTTGGTTGTCTTTTTAATTTGCAACAAGTGGAGGCTAGATCTACTTAGATCTAGGCCAATCTAGTGCCCCTTTTCAGTGGGAGGGGCTTCTATCCCATTAGCAAGAGTGTTCTAGATCATTTGAGCTTTATATCTATATCTTGACATCAGGCCAAACTATTCTTCAACCCTACAACGTAGTCCCTCTTCCAGTACTGTGTTATCTGCAAAGAGGAAAGTTGCAGGGAGTTTTGGCAACTTTTGAGGAGTGATATCTAGTGATGGGAATCTGCCTCTCACTATGGTGATCCATGGATTTATGTTCTTATCCATGTCATATTCAGATCTGATCTGAATACTCCTATATATGCTTTAGAAATTCTGAATAGATCTGTAGATCTGTTGCATAGAATCTTAGATCTACTCCATGTGCTTCATGATTTGCTGAAATCCCCAAGGGGAATGTAAAGTAGCGACACTATAGTATATGGATCTATCATAGATCTGACTGTTCATGCATTATTTTTCTATAGATCTAATTTTTAATCTACTGCTGTAGTACACTCAATAAAATAATGTTGTCAAGCCTTTGCAGTCAATCCTATGTGTTGCAGTACCTCTTTTTGAGGGTTTCTTTCTGTATAAGTCTTCTAATTTCTGTTATAAGACTCATGGGCTTCAATATAATTCTGATTTGATGATGTATATGAAATTATTGAGCCTCCATATTGGCCTACTACTGCTACCTTTCTAAATTGTGTTATTTCTGAAGCAGTGCTATTTAATCTTGTTGCAGTCCAATTCTGGGGCATTTTCCAAGCTATACGAGGTGTGGGAGACCTGTTTAACCCACCTAGAAGGATTTTTTTCTGATATCCTCTTGGATTCAGGTCTTATATTGTCAAATATAAGGGAGCCAAGGGTTGTTTTCCAATCTTGTAGCATACATTCCTGAAAAATGTGTTTTTCAGGCATGCCTTGCTAGCAGTCCCAATTTGGGGATATTACAGTGGTATCAAAGAAACTTTCTTGGAACAGCCTATGCTTCCTTTGAAAGAGCCAATATGTCTTTTCATGAAAAGAAGAGACTGAAGAAGAACTATGATTACACTGAAGACACAGAAGAAAAGGGTAAGATCCCTTTATCTGGAAGAATGAAAGGGAAAGAGTTCTCAAAAACTCTTTTCCAAACTCTGTATGAGCTTAAAGGAGAAATCAAAGAAATGAAGAGGGAAATACATGAAGGTCCCTCAAGAATATATTTACATGAAGAAATCCCCAATTCTTCATCTTATATGTGCAAGAACTCAACTACACAATCAGATCCACAACGTTATTCTATGCCCAGATTTACTGCAAGAGAGATGAAGGAAGAAGATGCACCAAAGGAGGAGACTTTGAGTGATTATCTTCAGGAGTATGAATCTAAATCTTGGAAAATCAAGGAGCACTTAAGCTTCCAAGAGTTCTACCATCTCAAGGAGGAAAGGAGATCCAACAAGTACAATAGAAGGAGGAGAGGTAGATTCTTTCTGCCAAATTTTGATGGATCCTCCACATGCACAACCAAAGCATGGATAGATCAACTAGACTCATATTTGGATCTGCATCAAGTTTCAGAGAAAGAAGCCCTTAAGGTAGCAGCGCTACATCTTAAAGTTAAATCTTATGCTTGGTGGTTATTTGAATCTTTCTCATTAAAGAATGAAAATATATCTACCTAAGAAAATTTCACTAGGAGAATGGTGAAGAGATTTGATGCAAAACAAACTAAAACATCTTTGATTGAGCTAGCAAAGCATGAGCATGCAAAACCCTTGCATGAGTTAGAAAGATCTGTTGTGCAAACTCCACTTCAGATTTCTGTTGAAGGGGATAAAAAATTTTGTGATACATTGTCAAAGGAAAGATCCCCATTGCATGAAGAGATTTCTTCTCAAAAGGAAATGTTGTGAAACCAGCTCAAAAAAAGAGAAGAAAGGAGATATCAATGCCTTAGAAATAAGCCACTTCGAGGGGGCAACCTCCAATACATTACATGAATGAAAAATTCTTGGATGATTAAAATTATAAAACCTAATTTTTATATATAGGAGTCCATGGGGCCACAATGTAATCCTAGCTGACCTAACAATAATAATTTAAGGGCACAATAATAACATTATGGGGGTTACAAGGGTACAATAATAACAATAAGGGGGTTACACTAACAACAATAAGGGACTATACTAGTAATTTAGGGACCTAACATGCCCCTCTCCTTCAAAAAAGTGTTGTCCTCAACACTTGAGTAGCTCTGGGTGCTTTTGTATAAAATTATCATCCTCCCATGTAGAATCTTCTGTGGGTAAGTTCTTCCACTTGATGAGATACTCTGAAATTGATCGATTCCATAGCTGTCGAGTTCTTGTTTCCATGACTGCTTCAGGTTCCAATATTATTTTTCCTTCCTCATCAAGTTCTGGCAATATTGTTTTAACTAGAAGATTTTCACCTATAACCTTCTTTAAGCATGAAACATGGAAAATTGGATGCATTCGTGAAGAAGCGAGAAGCTCCAACTTGTATGCCATAGTAAAAATCTTTTGCAACACCTTGTAAGGACCATAGTACTTTGGCTATAATTTATTATCCGTCTTAGCTTGCTTGAGAGACATTTGTTTGTATGGTTGTAGCCATAAAAATACCTAGTCTCCTACATCAAAACTTCTCTCACTGCGATGTTGATCTGCCTGTTGTTTCATTCGATTTTGTGCCAAATTGAGGTTGTCCTTTAAGATTTGGAGAACTTCTTCTTGATGCTCGATGTGATCTTCCACTGCTTGAACCTTCGGATTTTCTCTTAAAGATGATGTGATGGATGGTGGATGATATCCATAAAGTGCCATAAATGGGGTCATTTTTGCTGCAGTATGGAAGGAAGTGTTATACCACCATTCAACGAGAGGTAACCACTTGACCCATTGTGTTTGTTTATCAGATACAAAACAACAAAGATATCCTTCCAAACATTTATTTACTATCTCATTTTGACCATCGGATTGAGGATGATAAGATGAGCTATGAGCTAATTGAGTACCCAAACAAGAAAATAACTCCGTCCAAAAATTTCCAGTAAAAATGGGATCTCTGTCGCTCACAATAACCCTTGGGCTTCCATGTAGCTTTTGAATTGTGTCCATAAATGTAGTAGTAACTGTACTTGCTTTAAATGGATGAGATAATGCACAAAAGTGTGCATACTTGGTAAGTCTATCAACTACCACCATGATGACACTCTTTCCTTAGGACTTAGTAAACCTGTGATAAAATCCATTGAAATCTCCTCCCAACGTTGACTTGGAATGGATAAAGGTTGTAGAAGTCTCGGGGTCTTAATTGTTTCCACTTTATTCTGCTGGCAAACCAAACATTCCGCCATAAACTTTTGAATATCAGATTTAAGGCCATCCCAAAAAAATTCTTTCTTCACCCTGTGGTAAGTTTTTAAAAATCTTGAGTGTCCTCCTAAAGGAGAAGTGTGCAATTCCAGAAGAATCTTTTGTTTTAGTTGGGAACTCTTACAAATATATAAGCGATCTTTGTACCATAAGGAATCATTTTTCCAACTAAATGTATCAGATGTACTAGGATCTTGCTGCAACTTTTGAATGAGTGTCCATGCATCTTTTTCCTTCTTCCATTCATCTCTTGCTTCGGTTATCCAATCTGGTTGGATAATAGAAATGGCACAAAGCAATGCTTCCACCTCTTCATTCTTTGTTGAGAGTGCATCTGCAACAACATTAAGCTTTCCTTTTTTGTAGATTATTTCAAAGTCATAACCCAACATCTTTGTGACCCATTTTTGCTGCTCTTCTGAAGATAGTCTTTGTTCCAAAAAGTGTTTCAGACTATCATGATCAGTTTTTACCTTGAAGTGTCTTCCCATTGGGTAAGTTCTCCATTTCTTTAGTGCATGCAGTATTGCTAACATTTCCTTCTCATAAATAGGTTTCTGTAAATACTTTCCTTTGATTGGACGACTTTCAAAAGCAATGGGTCTTCCTTCCTGCATTAAAACTGCACCAATTCCATTTCCTGAGGCATCACATTCCACAATAAAGATTTTTGTGAAGTCTGGTGTAGCTAAGACCGGTGCTAGGCACATTGCCTCTTTAAGATGTTCAAAGGCCTTAGTTGCTTCAAGAGTCCATGAAAATGCATCTTTCTTCAATAATGTTGTTAGAGGTGCTGCTATTCTCCCATAATTCTTAACAAACTTTCGATAATACCCTGTTAACTTGAGAAATCCTCGCAACTGCTTTATGGTTGTGGGGACTTTCCATTCCTTAATGGCTTTAATTTTGTTAGGGTCTACCTTAACACCCTCATGAGATACAATATGACCCAGATATTCCACATCTTGTACTCCAAAGAAACATTTGGATGTTTTTGCATATAATTGTTTCTCCTGCAATAGTTTTAGCACCTTGTCAACATGTTCAACATGATCCTTCCAAGACCTGTTGTAGATTAGTATATCATCAAAAAATACTAGCACAAATTTTCTAAGGAAGGGTTTGAAAATGGAATTCATCAACCCTTGAAGTGTAGAAGGTGCATTGGTAAGGCCAAAAGGCATGACCAAAAATTCATAATGACCCTCATGAGTTCGAAATGTTGTTTTCCAAATATCTTCAGTCTTCATTCTAATTTGATGATACCCTGAACAAAGATCCAATTTGGTAAAATAAATTTCTCCATGTAATTCATCCAATAATTCATCAATCACAGGAATGGGAAATTTATCTTTAATGGTGAGCTTATTGAGCTCCCTATAATCCGGACACATGCACCATGATCCATCCTTCTTGTGTAACAATACTACAAGAGCAGAGAAAGAACTTTGACTAGGTTGAATTATACCCGCCTCTAACATTTCTGCAATCATACATTCAATTTCGCTCTTTTGGACATAAGGATATCTATAAGGCCTGATGTTTGGAGGAACACTTCCTGTAATAAAATGAATAGCATGATCATGATCATGAATAGGTGGGATTCCTTTTGGAGTTTCAAAAACCTTGGAATGATTGTCCAAGACTTTTTGGAGATCTGCAGAAATAGATGATTTTGATGTTGGAACTTCTAGTGAGCATAATTGTGCAATTATGCCTCGTTGTTCTTTATTTAGAAGCTTTATCATGACATTAGAGATTATTATATATCTCGGCTTCCCTACAATACCCCGTAATTCGACTTCCTTTCCTTATGAAAAAAATTTCAAGAAAAGTTCTTGAAAATTCAAAGCTACCATCCCAAAATATTGTAACCATTGTACTCCTAGTACAACATCAGCACCTCCCATAGGAATGGAAAGAATTAGACTATTCAATACATATTCCCCCATGGTTAGCTTGATATTATGGCATTTTATAGATCAATTTATAGTTCCTCCATTTGCAACCATCACTTGACATTATGATGTTGGGTATAGGAAACAATTCAATTCCTTGGCTACCTTACAATGAATAAAATTATGGGTACTACCTGAATCAATCAACACTATTACCTTTTTCTTCTTGATATATCCTTCTATCTTAAGAGTTTGAGGAATGGTAATTCCTGCCAATGCATTACACGATATGGTCAAACTCATTTATTCCTCCTCTTAGGTTGGTTCCTGGTGTATATCCTCTTCTTGTTCATTTTCTTCTTCCTCTTCACATTCTATGTAAAATAATTTCTTCCCAGCACACTTATGACCTTTAGTGTATTTTCTATCACAACTGTAGAAAATCCCTTTTTCTCTTTTTTCTTCCAATTATTGTGGTGTCAACCTTGTAGGTTGTGGAAATCTAGGAGTAGCAACACTTCCCTCTTTATAGAAGTGAGTGGTAGGCTTCCTTGTCGCCATAATTTTACATTCAATTTTTCTTGCAAACCTGAATGCCTTCTCCAACGAATCAAGTTCCAAGATGCGAACTTCATGTTGGATGTTATCCTTTAAATTACCTATGAAGAGATCAATCCTGTGTTCCTCTGGAATATCAGTTACCCTTATATTCAATTTTTTGAAGTCCTCAATGTGCTCCCCCATTAAACCCTTTTTTTTGAGATTTATCAATTGGCTAAAGAAGGTGTTGCTCTTTGTATCCTCATAATGTGCTATCATTTTCTCCGTAAAAATTGACCAAGTGACAATTGTTTTACAGGAGCAAAGCCATCGATACCATACAAATGTATTTTGTTCTAAATGTAAAGCTTCACAATGTACCTTTTGTGTGTTTTTCACATTATGGAGATCAAAATATTGCTCCATCTGTAGTATCCATGTTACAGGATCCTTTCCATCAAACTTCCTCATATCCATTTTTGGAATATGGTGGTTCTTCCTGCCAACATTAGATTTTATGAAATCATGATTAACATTTATTTTGTTCTCATCATGAGTTTCCTTTACTATCTTTTCACCATTAGGACACATTTCTTGGATCAACTTTGTCAAACCTTCCATGTATGCTTTTAGATCATTCTTCATGTTTTCCATTTTCTCATCGATCTTGGCTTCCATGTCATCCATCTTAGATTCCATGCCAACTTCCATGCCATCTATCTTAGATTATATGCCATTCTTCAAACCATCCATCTTAGATTCCACACCTTTCTTCAAACCATCCATCTTAGTTTCCATGCCTTTCTTCAAAACTTCCATGTCATTTTTTGTTGCTCTTTGCGAGAGAGAAACTTGTTGCACTTTCTCTTGTAATTTTGATATGTCATGTTGCCATTCTTTGTCTTCATGAGTCATAGTAGAGATTTCTAAAGGCTTAATGGGTGTTGAATTATTTTTAGGGGCCATTTTAGAATCCAATACTGATATCTATTCTACAATATTCCCTTGGAATCAATTCAAATTGATTCTTCAAACAAGACTTATGCAATTCTGAAAAAAAAATTCACACCTTTTACTTGCTTTTGAGGAGCTCGATATTGAAATTGAATTATCTCAATATCTAAAATTCAGCCATGTAGTATCCCTCTAAAGCTTCTTTCAAATGCCATAGGTATGATCTAATTTTGATTCTTCAAGGCAACGTTATGTCCAATCTCCCACAATGACCCAATTTTGTACTGGTTTAGTAGAGCGAACTTGTACGACTTTCCACGTGTCATTGTTTCCTCCTTTGACTCTAAAATTGATAAAACAAAAACTAAAGTCCATGTACTTGTGGCCAATTTTTACAGCATTCCAATCAGATGCTCAGAGAGAGAGCTATGAATATTTTCCCATGATCACCTCTTTGAGATGAAATTCAGAAGCCTAAAAAAGCCCTAACTTCCACAGATCATATCTCCAAAAATATTGCGAACCAATATCTGAAATTTTGTGAAGATGTTACTCAGGATTGCGGCTTCGCACTCTAAAAATTTCAGCTTCTGAACCTTCGTAAAAAAAATTTTATAGAAAAAATTCCATGTTGACCTGTTTGGAGAAGTGAAACCCTAGAATCTCAAAGCTATGATACCAAATGTTGTGAAACCAGCTCAAAAAAAGAGAAAAAAAGAGAAATAAACACCTTAGAAATAAGCCACTTCGAGGGGGAAACCTCCAATACATTACATGAATGAAAAATTCTTGGATGATTCAAATTACAAAACCTACTTTCTATATATAGGAGTCCATGGGGCCATAATGTAATCCTAGCCGACCTAACAATAATAATTTAAGGGCACAATAATAACAATATGGGGGTTGCAAGGGTACAATAATAACAATAAGGGGGTTACACTAACAACAATAAGGGACTATACTAGTAATATAGGGACCTAACAGGAAATCATGGAGATTCCTCTTTCAAAGGAAGACCAAGATCCAAGGTTTCTCATTGATAATGAGGCATTCTCAAATATTGATGAAAAGGAAGAACAAGAGGGAAATAACAACGCTATCACTTCAGAAGAAGACCCATCACCACATGGGGATGGACATGAATTTATTGTTTCAAGGAAAAGAGCTTTTGCATCTTTGCAAATGATTCCCAAGGAGAATTTTGTGACAACATTAGTGGGTAGTGATACCTTGCTTCAAGCAAGAGGAGGAAGGATGGATCAGCATTCAATGATGAGGAGCATGCACCCTTGTTTATTTCAAGGGGTTTCTATTCATAAGAAGGAGACTGATATATGCAGCAAGGAAAGGGACACATCAGTCCAACCATTCCTACAGTCTACTTCAGATCTTGATGTCTCTTCACATGGAGACATTCCACCAGGGAGACCCCCTGATGGGAAGAAGAATAAAGTGTTCTCTCAACCTTGTGTAGTAGTGACATATTTGGCTACCATAGCGCTGAGATCTATTGATGGATTCCAAGGAGGGCTAAATAATTTTCTGAAATTTATTTTGCTATTCCTCACTCATCTATTTGCGCTGAAAAAGAAGAACTCAGAGATCTATGATGACATTAGCATGATGTCAAATGGCCACTCCATAGATTTGGGGTAGAAAATGATATCTCCACATACAAAGAAGATTTCTGAAGAAGACAAGAGGGGGCCAACACTCTTGTATGTATGGGCCAAACTATGGAAGTTTTGGAAGAGAGAAACCTTTCAAAAGAAGGTTAATATTCCTATTCTTCAATCTTGTCTTGCACAAGATTAGCTGCAAGAGAGGCAAAAAAGATGGAGCTACAATACTCCAACATGTGACTTTGGCATTAAGCATGTCAAAGTGGAGAACCATGATATGACAGAAGCTTTAGTTCAGATTTCTACAGTGTTGTCATGGTTGGGGAGATTGGATCCATATTGGAAATCACAACTGTTGGTGGAATATTCCAAGGATCTTCACACATGCATGATTCTTGATGACCAACTACAAGATGAGGGCTATTTAGTCCAAGATTGAGTCATCTATGATCATGGTAGGATCTTCTTATCTAGAGCTTCCAAGTTCAAGGAGAAGTTACTACAAGGAGCCTATGAAGAGTTCTATTTCAGCCACACATATTCTATGAAGCTCAACAACATTATCTTGAGGAGCTATTATTGGGAGGGCTTTGAAAAAAAACTATATCAGCATTGTCAAAGATGCATGAACCTTGTGGAGTTGGAGCATCAACAAGACTCTAAGATAGAGTTATTTCAACCAACTATTCCTACCTTGGAAGGAGGAGAAAGAACCATACACCACTTCATTTGTATAAGGAGAGCTATTGGTGAAGAGCATACTTATGTAAATCATGTTTTATTTTTTGATTGTATGCATTCTTTTACTATGTATATGCAGGCCATGACTCCTAAGAGGAGTGTTATACCTTATAAAATTCATGGCCAACTTTGGGCCAAAAATATTTCTGATTATGGCCACCCCCTTGGTGAACATAGGGATATTTTGCAGCATGATGGGTGCTTTCCTAAGGCACCAAATATATCTTCCACTTTCAGCCATGGAGATATGTTATGGGAAGCAAGTAAGTGGTGGGAAAACCACTTACCACATCTAGATATGAGGCAGGCAGGAGATACACTGGGATGGTTGCTCTTGGGTGAGTGTGGGTACTCCCCAAAGATTTATATTTTCTTTTCTCATGCCTTATGTGTTAATGGGAGGATGTATAAGAAGAAGGCATGGTTGATTTGGTTGACAAGAAGAGATTTTGTACATCACGTGTTAAATCTCATGTCCGTTCTTTTTTTGGGATGTATTTCATGTATTTACATATATTTTTGTTTGGAATGTATCTCATGATCATGTATGTACTTGGGTTTGGGAGAAAATGTAACTCTCACATGAGGAGGCATCAGAGAGCTTGTTTGTATCATGATGATAATGATGCTCTGATATTTGTTGGGAACATGATGGGAGGGATGACACATTGGTTGGATGTGTCCATTGGGAATGAAACTTCCCATACTTATGCATACTTCAAGAAGAGCATGGAACATTGTATGGCTGCTACACTATGTCTTTTGTTTCCTTATGCAAGAAGCCATATGATTGACTTATGTCTTTGGGAAAAGTCTCTCACATGGGAAGATTTTTGGCAAGACATGTGTTACTTGACTCATATTAAGCTAACACCACTTATCCTCTACTATTTTCAAGTTTTAGAGAAGCTTATGGCTGAAAGAAGGTGGTTGGGTGGCCACTTATTCTACTATGTTTTGAGGCAGCAAGAAGAAGAACAACATTGGTCTCAATGGAGGGACTATTGTCACCATCCAATACATCATATGACACTTAGTCCATGTTTCTTTGGGAGCACATATGGTTATGATACTTTATTCACTATATGCATGGAAGATTGGGCAAGAAGGGTCCCTATAATCAATGAAGGGAATCATGAGGTTCCAAGTTTCTTTTGGCTTCATGAGAACTATATTATTGCAGCCCAGGATCAACAACTCCACATTTATCATAAAATGAGGGAGAGAAAACATAATTTGAACATTCTTACCTCTCATTTCTGGCCATGCAGCCCCTATACATTGCATAAGGAGGGGATTGGTGATTGTTTCTGTGAGCTACCAAGGATGGCTCACTTTGTTTGGATGATAGCATGGAGATCGGAGTGCCTCATGAGGGTTTTATATCACCCATCATTTATCATCTCTCATGCCTTGAGAAGACCAATGGACAACATATGTTTCTTTCTATGTATCTCCCACTTCTTCATGTTGACAACCATTTGGGTGATTCACCAAGGGAAAACTTGTATTCTTGGGAGGAGACAAATCCATTGAATATTTTGCAAAGTCCTTATGAGTTGCTTGAGGACAAGAAACATTTTGGAGGGGAGGACTGTAATATTCCCAATTAGTCTCAAGCTAATTGGAATATTAAATTTTTCTTTAATTTTCTATTCATGAATAAATGTAAAAGGGAGAAACATAAAAACTCCTAAAATCAGTGAATAAATCAATGCCCCATGTGAACAAGGCTAAATTTGGGCTACTTTAATAAAACACCCTTATGTGTGAAAGGGGTTGAGACTTTTGATTGGGTCAACAGGACCAAATCAATAGCATTTTCCAGATGCAATGAACCTCCTATATTAACAATGTAGTTTTATATGGAGGCCACACATGTGAAAGGAGCTAAATCATTGAGAGTGTTTAGGGTTTTGCAAGATTTAAATCTTATAAAAGGAAGAGGAGGACAACAGGAGAAGGTTGTTGAAGACCATATGATTTTTGAAGAATATGTCTGTTTAAAAATTTCTCATTCTCTTGGTTATTTAGCAGAGAATAGTGTTGTTTAGCACAAGGATCTCCTATTTAGGAATCCTTCTCTTTCCTTGAGTAGCTCTCGGAAGAGACTTGTTTTTCTTAACCACTATCAGGCTTAAGGCCAAGCTTCTACTTCCAACTACAACTCAAATCCTATTGAGGGTTAGGTTGTCTTTGTAAGCTGCAGCAAGTGGAGGCTAAATCTACTTAAATCTAAGCCAATCTAGTGCCCCTTTTCAGTGGGAGAGGCTTCTATCCCATTGGCAAGAGTGTTCTGGATCATTTGAGCTTTAAATATACATCTTGGCATTAGGCCAAACTATTCTTCAAGCCTATAGCATAGCCCCTCTTCAAGTACTACATTATTACAAAGAGGAAAGTTGCAGGGAGTTTTGGCAACTTTTGAGGAGTGATCTCTAGTGATGGGAATCTGCCTCTCACTATGGTGATCCATGGATTTCTGTTCTTATCCATGTCATATTTAGATCTAATCTGAATATTCCTGTATATGCTTCAGAAATTCTGAATAGATCTGCAGATTTGCTGCATAAAATCTCAGATCTACTCCATGTGCTTCATGATTTGCTGAAATCCCCAAGGGGAATGTAAAGTAGAGACACTATAGTGTATGGATCTATCATAGATCTGAATATTCATGCATTATTTTTCTCTAGATATAATTTTTAACCTACTACTACATTACACTCAATAAAAAAACGTTTTCAAGCCTTTGTAGTCAATTCTCTGTGTTGCAGTACCTCTTTTTGTGGGTTTCTTTCTATATAAGTCTTCTATTTTCTGTTCTAAGACTCATGAGCTTCAATATAATTATGATTTGATGATGTATATGAAATTATTGAGCCTCCATATTGGCCTACTACTGCTACCTTTCTGAACTGCGTTATTTCTAAAGTGGTTCTATTTAATCTTGTTGCAGTCCCATTCTGGGGCATTTTCCAAGCTGTACGAGGTGTGGGAGACTTGTTTAACCCACCTAGAAGGATTTGTTTCTGATATCCTCTTGGATTAAGGTCTTATATTGTTATATCTAAGGGATCCAAGGGTTGGTTTCCAATCCTATACCATACATTCCTAAAAAATGTGTTTTTCAAGCATGCCTTGCTAATAGTCCCAAATTGTGGATATTACATTTCCTACCAAAGGCTCAGGAGTTTCTCTAGCTTAGTACCAATTGTAAATTTGGATATTGTTTTGTGTACGATGATTATTTGGAAAATATATTGTATGGAGCTAGGATTTAGCCTTATAAATTACCTATCTTTTTTCCCATGCGATTGTTTGCCTTGGATTTTATTACACAGAGCCTAAATGTAGATCAAATACGTTTTTTCCCAATGAAGAAAGGCCATTTATTTAAGTTTCCTATGTCTGTGGGACCATTCATAGTGAATATGAGGCAAGCAGCAAATGAAGATAACAGGATGTTAGAAAACATGAATTTGTTATTAGGTGAGAAATGGGCTTATGATCCACACAACGTAATCTATAATAGAAGAGTTGAAAATGATCATTCTGCTTTTTTTCATGACAGTAAGCTTGAAGTTGAGAAGTTAGCTAACAAAGGTTTTGTAGACTCTAATAGCACCAGCATTCAGAATCCAATCATTTCTGAAAGGATAAGCAAAAGAAGAAAATAGAAAGTTGTTGATTCTTAATATGAAGAACAGAGAGCTGAGAAAAGAGCTAACTTAACTGAAGAGATACCAAGCACACAGCCTAGTTTCCTTATTCAATTAGGAGATGTTCATAATGCACCATATTCACTATCAAGACATGAATTTGTTCATGATCAAGCAAATGTTTGACCAAATTGCAGAAAATAATCAAAATATTAAAGCCAATATGGAGGCTCAAGCTGAGTATCATATTACTCCTGACCAAACTATGTTTTTTACTTCTATGGACTTATAAAGGGATCAGTTGAAGATTGCTTTCTCTCACCCATCTGAAATGACAGTAGGGTCATCCAACAGTTTTAAAACTCTGAATTTAACTATTGATGTTAAAAAGATCCCTTTAGTTGAAAAAGTTAGCTTACATATGCAAACTGGTCAATTGATTTTTAATGACCTAAATAAAACAAGTGCAACTACTCATAAGGTAGAGGATATGTTGGGAAAAGTGATTAAGCAGCTGGAATTAGAGAAGGATAATTCCAGGGCTCTTTCAACTCAAAATGAAGAGTTGAAGAGGATAATTGTAAAAATTGGAGTGGACCCCAATGATAGATCAGTTGTACAGAATTTATTACAAAGTGTTGAATCATAAATTAATGTATTGAAGAAAAAGTTAAAGTTACCTACTGGAGAGAATCCAATGGCATAAGAGGTAGTAGAGGTAGAAAATGAAAAATAAAGTCTTTGTAATATTCCAATTTTTATGGAACATTAAATTTTGTTGAGGAGATGAATAAAATGGGTAGGGGACCCATTATTTTCATCATTAGAAAATAAAAATCCTCTAAGTATGAAAGAGGATCATATTGGAGCTGGATTTCACACCTCCATGTGTGAAAGGGGGTTTTTGTATGCATGCTTGGCCAAGGTTGACCAAGTCAAACTGTGCTGGCATGAGTTGGAAAGAACTATGTGGGACAACGTAGGAGGGAATATTATAGAGAGAGGAAACCCTAATTCGAAGTAGGGCACATGGAGGGAAGGCTCATTGTTTAAAAGATGAGAAAGGCAACCATTGAGAGGATCTTTGATCATTTTACATCCAAGTCTTGGAGACTTGTTGCTGCCCCTTTCTGTTCAGCAGAGCTGTAGTGCCTTCGGGTAGGAATCCTGTTCAGGATTTCCTCTCCTTCTTGAGTATCTCATGAAGGATTGCACTCCATTCCCCATATTCAGGCATTCAGGCCATAGCTTCAACCATCTACATCAGCGCAATTTCTGCAGAAGTTATTGTGCAGTGTTGCTAGGTGTTGCCAGGGAGGTTTCCGTACACCATCCGGAGCTTGTTTTTCAATGGAGAGAGATTATATTCATTGAGATATCAGCAAAGGTGGTTCTTGAGCATATCCCACCATATTTGGAATCAGGCTAACCACTTTCCATTAGAGGCATTGCAGTCCCTCTCTTAGACAACGTTCTCATTGGTGATTATTTGTTGTGAGGGATTGACATTCATTTGGAGGAGAAGTCTTGGATGAAAGGATCATCCTTTCACTTCAGATTTCCATTGGAGGAGAATTATTCAGTTATTGCAGAAATTTCAGCCTTCTCCATGTATTTCCAGCTCTTGAGTTGCTGTTGCCCAGCAACTCCGGCATTTCTGCAAAATGAAAATTTTGTATAGATTTCAGCCAATCCTTTTAGAGAATTGATGTTATATATTTTCAAGGGTTGATATCTTTATCCCCCTTCTTTATTTGAGCCTACATTGTCATATCATTGTATTTTCATTATTTATGCAGCATTTCCTCTCTATAACTGTGCAGTCATGGCCTAGGGCTTTCTTGGTGCAGTAGTATTTCTCGTGTTTTCATGTACAAATTTCTTGAGGCTTGTTGTGCCTTTCTTGAGTGATCATTTCCTCAAGATGATGTATATTTTATTGCTGCTATGTATTAATGAGATGGCCATTGGATTATCTAGCATTTTATGTGTTCATGAGTCACTATTATTTCCATTTGATGTATTTGATTATTGCTGTAGCTGCAATGTTGGGGTTATCTTAAGAGGTTCCAAACCTTGTTGTGTTTCCCTCTTGGGGATATTTTCCCTTGAAAATCACTCTATAGACAGAGTCTGCTAGTGGGCCAGGTAGCCTCTGGAGCTCATCCTTTGTTCAAAGGTGACAAATCCAGTAAATGCCCCTGCAGTCTATCTCTGGAATAGATTTTCTTTGTCAACTGAAAATGTTTCCGAAAAAGGAACATTACAGTATTTTACAGTAGTTATTGAAAAAATAGGAAGATATTTCTAAATTAAATGAGTCAGCGATTAATTTGCAGGGTAAGATTGAATCTCATTCTTGCACCATAATTATTTCATCTAGAACTGATGACCCAGCAGCTAGATTGTCTTAGTTGAGCACAAAGTTAAAGATGGCAGAGATTGATATTAAGAAAACTCAGAGTGATCTTGATACAACGAAGAAGATAATGCATGCTAAATAAGGGGAAGTTAATAAATATAAATCAGATTTCCAGACAGCTTATGAGGAAATCAAGAGTCTTAAAGAAAAAGTGAAATGAAATATGTCTTTAATTCAAGCAAAGAATATTGTGTGGGATGAAATTATTGAAGTAATGCAAACAGTTTGGGAATCCTTGATTATAGTGTCAGAGGAAAAAATCATAATAAAATATTTACAGGAACTTATTTTTGTTGATAAATAGAAGTTTCTTAACAGAGCTTTATGGGAAAAAATATTTATTTATTTTATCAATTCCAAGACAAATCAAGAGCTAGAGGAGCATGAAATCAAATATAGAACATTGTGTGTTCTGTAGATAAATAAGATTGTTGTGAAAAATTATTGCAGGAAGTCAGTAGAGAAGAAATTGATAGAAATCAAACAGGCTATAGACAAATTTGACAATGTGTTTGACCAAAGGACCAGAGTTGGGTTGCCATCATGCTAGGATCTGCAAGGTAGTATTTTATCTTGGGATTCATACGAGCCTTTATTAGTGGGAGAAAAAAGCAAGAATGACAATACTTGTGAAAAAACTGTAGTCTTAAAAGGAGCTACAGTTTTCAATTTCTAGTTTGTCTCCTCTGGATTCGTGGGATAGTTGGTTGATTGATAGTGGGGCCTCTCATCACTTCTATAATTACAAGAAATACCTCTCTAACTTGGTAGAGAGGGAGAAAAAATTGAAAATAATTCTTGGATACAACTCCACTCATCCCATCAAAGGTTTTGGATCCATCAAATTTCATTTGAATTCTAGGGAATCTATTTTATTGCATGATGTAATGTATGTGTCCCAGTTGAAGAATAATTTTGTATCAATTTCCTCTTTGGAAGACAAAGGGATGAGAGTTGCCTTCATCAAGCGAAAATTTCTTACTTGGCCCATTGGATCAAGTATGAAAGATGCATTATCTTTGTGAACAAGATATGAAGGACTCTGCAGGGTCACTCAAAGGACACTATTGGAATTAGTTAATAATACAAATCATCTAAGAAAATTATGGAACTGAAGGTTAGCTCATATTCATTATGATGTGCTTCCAAAATTAGGGAACCTTATCTCAGGGATTCCAAAGGTTCAAGCTAAACATAATGTAGTATGTCCAGGATGTGCCAGTGGAAATATGACAAGGGGACCATTCCCCTATAGTGAAAGAAATACAAATTTCATCCTCTTTCTCATTCACTCAGACTTGAGTGGTTTGATGCCCATCCATTCTCTTGGTAACCATCTCTATTATATCACCTTCATTGATGACTTTTCAAGAAATACATGGATATATTATCTTAAGCATAAGGATGAAGCATTTGAAAATTTCAAGGATTTAAAAGCTTTGATCGAAAATCAAATAGGGAAGAAAATCAAAATATTCAGGTGTGAAAATGGTGGAGATTACACTTCAAATGAATTCGTTGATTTTTTCAAGAATGAAGGTATCAAGAAATATACAACTACACCATATACTCCTTAGCAAAATGGAGTAGCTGAAAGGAAGAATAGTTCTATCGTAGAATCCTTTCATTCCATGATCCATGATCAAAATTTACCAAAGTTCATTTGGGGAGAAGCAACAAATGTTTTCGTATATGTTCAAAAAAAGGTACCTCATCAAGCATTAGACAACAAAACACTTGAATAAGTGTTCACAATTGTCAAGCTCGATGTGATTCATCTTCATATCTTTTCTTTCCCCATATACTTTCATGTGTCAAAAGAGAAAAGAAACAAAATGGAAGCCACTAGAAGAAAAGGTATGTTTTTTGGTTATTGTGAAATTTATAAATCATTTAGAATATTCATGGTCAAAGGAAGGTCGAAATAGCAGGGATGTCACATTTGATGAAGATTTCACTCTTGGAAAAGCAAGATCCCTCCCTCTGCTTCCTCCTTCCTAGAAAAATGCTGATATGGATATCTTGGATGGTCCATTCACGCCCGAATCTGAGACTGATATTGTTGATTATCCCATAGATCCCATGGATCCCTTAAATTTTCCTCATAGTTACCCTCCTACTAGGAAGAGACCACTTTGACTCCATGACACTCTTCAGGATGATGATAAGCTTGTGCTCGTTTGAACATAATTTAGTGAAAGGAAGAAGCCATGTAGGTACCAAGGAATATTCAAGTGTGAAAATGGTGGAGAGTACACTTCAAATGAATTCGTTGATTTTTTCAAGAATAAAGGTATTAAGAAATATACAACTAAACCATATACTCCTTAACAAAATGAAGTAGATGAAAGGAAGAATAGGTCTATCGTAGAATCCTCTCATTCCATTATCCATGATCAAAAGTTACCGAAGTTCATTTGGGGAGAAGCAACAAATGTTTTCGTATATGTTCAAAAGAAGGCACCTCATCATGCATTAGACAATGAAACACTTGAATAAGTGTTCACCATTGGCAAGCTCGATGCGATTCATCTTCATATCTTTCGTTTCCCCATATAATTTCATGTGTCGAAAGAGAAAAGAAACAAAATGGAAGCCACTAGAAGAAAAGGTATGTTTGTTGGTTATTGTGAAATTTATAAATCATTTAGAATTTTCATGGTCAAAGGAAGGTCAAAATAGCACGGATGTCACATTTTATGAAGATGTCACTCTTGGAAAATAAATATACCTCCCTCTGCTTCCTCCTTCCTAGAAAAATATTGATATGGATATCTTGGGTGGTCCATTCGCGCTCGAATCTGAGACTGATATTGTTGATTATCCCATGGATCCCATGGATCCCTTAAATTTTCCTCATAGTTATCCTCCTACTAGGAAGAGACCACTTTGATTCCATGACACTCTTCAGGATGATGATAGACTTGTGCTCATTTGAACATCATTTAGTGAAAGGAAGAAGCCATGCAGGTACTAAGGATATGTTACAGCCATGAGCACTATGATTTAAGTTGGACCTTCCACATTTGAAGAAGTCGTAAAAGAATAAGTCTGGAAAAATGCTATGGTCGAAGAATATGAATCTATTATAAATAAATATGTTTGGAATGTTGTGCCGATACCAAAGGATAAATCCATTGTAAATTCGAAGTGGATATTCAAGATCAAGCATGGAATTGATGGAAGCATTGAAAAATACAAGATGGGGTTCGTGGCTCGAGGATTATCCCAGAAAGAGGGAGAGGATTATGATGATATATTTGAACCTGTGGCCCAATACAAAACCATTCATTCAATAGTTTCCCTTGCCGCAAGTTAAGGATTGACCCTTCATCATATGGACATAAAGACTCCATTTCTCCATGGCATGATACAAGAAGAATTATAATTTGAGCAACCACAAGGATTTGAAGTAGAGGATAAAAGGACACATGTTTGTAGATTGAAGAAGGAGCTATATGGTTTGAAGAAATCCCCAATATCATGGTATGCCTATATAGACAATTATTTGGTGAAGATGGGATTCAGAAGAAGCAATGTCGATCCCAACCCATACTTCAAGGTATTCCATGGTATGCCACTAATACTAGTTTTATATCTTAACAATCTATTCCTAATAGGTAGTGAGCCCCAAATGATCGAGTGTAAGAGGGAGCTAGCCTCTAAATTCGAAATGAAGGAACTTAAACTCATGCACTACATTTTAGGCCTTGAGGTGTGGAAAATGCCTGGTGAGAATTTCCTTTCACAAGGAAAATATGTTGTGAATATTCTAGAAATATTTCGAATGACCGATTTCAAGTCTCTACCCACACCGATGGAAATAAAATTCAAGAAATTATGTGGAGAATTTAAAAGACCCAATTTCGCGAATCCATCTGAGTATAGACAATTGATTGGGAATCTGATGTTCAATTGGAACACTCATCCAAACATATGCTTATGCAATGGAAACATTGATTCAATTCATGACCAAGCCTCTCCATGCACATTGGACTGCTTCGAAACACATTTTGAAATATTTGCAAGGGATGATTACACTTGGTCTAAGATAATCTGTCGAAGATGTTCAACTTCATGGATACACCGATGTTATCTGGGAAATAAATTTTATCGATAGAAAGAGTACATTTGGATGTTGTTTTAGTATTGGATATGCCATGGTATCTTAATTGAGAAGGAAACAAAATTTCATAGCATTAAGTACCGTCAAGGAAGATTATATTTATGCTAGCGTGGATAGATGCGAAATAGTTTGGTTACAAAAGCTCTTTGGATATCTATTTGAGAAATTCCTAGACACTACAGTGATATATTGCAGCAACAAGAGTGGGATTCATTTGGAAGAGAATTTTGTGTTTCATGACAAGTGCAAGAACATATATATTTGATACCACTTCATTCGTGATATGGTACAGAGAGAATTCGTTCGTATCCATCACATATCAATAGATGAGAATAGTGTAGATATTCTCACCAAGGCTTTTCCGAAACGAAATTTCTTAGTCTTCATAGAGTAGATTAGACTAATGGATGTGACCCCTCCTGATAAGGGGCACCACTGATCGAGGGCATTTATCCATACTCTTCCCCCCTGTCTGAGCTCCCAGGGTAAGAAATTGAGATAAAGGGCTCCTGGGGTTGAGGTAACTATGGACAATAAGGCATCACCCCTATCTATTACCCATAGGATTGGAGTAATAGCTCGCCCTATCTTGATCTTTGCACAGTATACCCTAGTTTCCATCATAACCACAAACTAGGATTGTTGGGATTGTCCCTCTCTGTCTGGCCAACGATTGAGGAGGCTTGGAGTCATGTGATCCTTACCTCTAGGTAAGTTGGGTATCTCATCCAAGCTAGATTATGATACAGGTGTTCTACCACATGACTCTTATGAGTCATTGTTGGTAAGATCGATAGGTGATAGGATAGGTTGAGTAGTAGCTCCCCTACATCACCTATTGCTAGATATGGATTGAGTTATAGCTCCCCCATCACATTTCCGGGTAGTATCCCAATGAAATTTTTGAGTAGTAATCTATTGAAATTTCAAGGAAATAGTCTGATGACTCATTTCCGGGTAGTATACTGATGACATATTTCTAGGTAGTATCCCACTCGTTGAGATTTCGAGTAGTAGCCTAATGGATAGAGAGGGTGGTAGCTTTTTCTCCTTGATGATTCTTCTTCTTTATATTCGAGAATATTTTTTCATATAGAGTTGAGCATATTGGTACACATTATGAAAGGATAACACATTGATTGATGGACAGGTTTTATAGGTGTAATTCTCGCTATTTGAGAGGGAGTGTTAAAATTATGCAACTGCAGTCAAATTCCACTTTGGACTACTCATTTGATGGAAATTATGATAACATTGACTTCCTATTTTCGAGAGGACCAAAATCGACCTAAATATCACCACGTTTGGATAATAAGAAGTTTGTTTTTTATTTTATGCTCCCACTCATGTATATTGGATCAGGTTGGCTTCACTCACATTCACATTTGGACAAGTCAACCTCAACATAAAATGGACATCATTGGACACCCCCTAAAATCCTATAAACACTAGTGACCTAGAATCTCATTTGGACATCACAACATCAAGCATATTCTTATCTTATATCTAATTTGGCTCAGCACATTAGCGAAGGAAAAGGTCATATGGAGGTCTGAAGTCACAGATATGAAGCTCGCACAAAATTAGGGTTTTTTTCTGGACTGTAGAAATTATACAAAAAATATGTACATCAATGGATTCAATATAATCATGAAATCTACTAAAGCAAGATACTAAATCCTTCTACAAGTCAAGTGCGAAAAATAAACATGATCTCCAATCACAACAAGTAAAGAAAGAAGCAAACAAACTACAACACATATATTTTCCTGGGGAAATTTTGCTGCTCAAAACCCCTTTATCTTCTATTGTATATTTTTTTTTTCTAAATTATGCTAATTCTATTATGAAAACATACTATTACAAAACTGCCTCAGTTCAGCTATGGGAGCCTGAAGACTTGGCTTGATGTCCATGCTTTAACAAAATAACGAACTGCCCTGAGTGGGAAACCAGTTCTTTTAATATGAGTTTGACCGCCTTTGAGAGGGAAACCGGTTCATTGTTCATTGCATACAACATACTAAAACAAAAAATACTAGAGTAGCTAGCAGTTGTTGCTGCTATGGAAAACTAGAGAAAAACAAAGAATCTCCCAAAACAGTAGAACGAGTGTACCATGTTGAGCCAGGACAGGGGGGAATTACTGCTCGTGAGCTAGAGAAGGCAGCTCCTCCACTATACGACACCAATAATTGCTTTCCGGTTCTTCTAAATTATCTTTCTATTCGCCATGTTTGCGTGTGAAGCCTGCGTCCACCTGCATGGGTTGTTTACCCAGGTCAGGTAGTGCAGAACCTGGGGGCTCGACCAGTCTCTCAAGAGGATTCGCGACCAGGGCGGGATTGAGACCAAGGGGAGGGGGGTGTGGACCAGGCATGGGAGGAAGAACGTGGGTCATTACTTCTCTCAGGGTGACTGTTACAAAGACAGAGACAATGGGCTGGTTTAAGGAGCAGTCAAAGCAGAATTCTGCCCTCTGAGAGGTTTGGCGCAGGGTAAGACTGTCTGAAGCTTGAGGGGCAGGGGAAACAGGTCTGGTCGGAGCAGCATAAGGAAGCAGAGATGGCTGAGCTGTGTGTGCAATGCTAGGATGGTTGTCGCACCCTCAGCAGTCTTAGAGGAGGTCTCTGTATTAGAGCTCAGAGAGGGACGAGAGCACGCAGACCAGCCTCGGCTGGCACCCCGGCGACAACGCATTCAGTGACGCAGCCTTGGCATGGCGAATGCAAATTTTTGAGGCTACCTGAGACACAAAGAATAGGAAGGGGTCGGAGGAAACCCACAGTGGTCGTCACAGTAAGAATGCAAGCAAGAATTGGAACCGTAGAATGCACTTTGAGTAAAATGAGAACCAGGTGTAGTCTGCAAGCAACTGAAAAGAGAGCAGCGTCGCCCTGTCTGTGTGCGAGCGCTTGGCTCGGCACAAGCAGCAGGGCAGGCACTCCACAGAGGATGTAGAGAGTGGATGCAAGCAGAGCAAGAGAAATTTGAAACACCCGAAACGAAATCCATCATTAACCAGCAGATCAGGATGTTAATTAGAAATCGTCGGCAAGGAGGATTAAATGCACAAGGAGCTGGCGGACTAATGGTGTGGTTAATGGAGCTGGAGGGGGCCATATGGCCACCCCATGCAAGCCTCCTCAGGATGAGTCCGGGGACAGACGTCCCATCAGGCCTCTTGATCATCCGCATCTGGAATATCTTCTATTGTATATTCACCAAGGAATCATGAAACAATTACAATGCACTCTTCTCACAAGAGTCTCTGGCACTCTCACAACTGTCTCACACCGACCTGTAAAAAATTAGTCCGCCTTGCTTGTGAAATTCATGTGGAATGAAATCCCTATTCTTTAGGAAATTTAGCCTTCCAAAACTATACAATGCTCATGGGAAACCCTATGGTTGTCTTGATGCATGTGGAATGCCTAGTAATGATACAACTAATAGTTAACATCCCTTTAACCTTTGTCTCAAGTGGGTATCCACTGGAACTGACCCATTCAACTATTAATATTAAATCATTAGTTGCATGGTAGATCACTGCATGTGAATTAAATCTGATTAAATTCACTTGATCTCTCATTAGTGCAACAAATAGTTACAACTAGTTCAACTTGTTGGCTTCTCGTGATTTGAAATATTGGCAAGAAAAACTCTACAGGGAATCACATCAGACCGCTTTGGAGTCCAAGGACCTAGCCTTCCTGGACTCAGAGAGGGCTCTCTCCATGTTTGTATTTGTAAATGATTTATATTTATGCTTATGTTTTCCGATTTTAGGCTAGTTATGAAGTTTAGGACTGCTTATTTTGTTTGGTTGATTAATTAATGGTGTGATTTATTGATTGAGTGTTTTAGTTTAATAGACAGACTGTGAGAAGAATTAATCCATTGGGCTATGGAGTCATAAAAGGATTAAATTATTTATCAATTCTGCAATGGTTTTAATAGGGCAAGCTAACTATATAAATGGATCTCTTAGATTAGATGAAATATGAAATGACAGTAAGTTGTGAAATCAGTAAAACTAAAGGGAAATTAAGTATCCTTTAAACATACTTCAACAAGAAAATCCTTTTAGGAAACTTTTTAAGAAGAACCAAAGGACAAGGAAAACCATAGACTTATTTGGCCAGACTCTACTAGGTAAACCTTTAAGACAACAATCCAGCTATCTTGGAGATCACTTAAGAATTCTCTAGTTATTTCTTTCAGACAAAGAAAATATTCAAGATAACAATGAGTGAAACTAAAGAGCAAGATACACCTAACTTCTTTAATCAAACTTCTAAAAGAACTTCAAAGCAATAGTTTAAGACAAACCAAAGGACGAGGCAAACCATAGACTTCTTTGGTTCGACTCTACTACGTAAACTTCAAAGAAGACCTTAAAAATAACATTTCAAGAAAAACCAAAAGACAGGGCAAACCATAGACTTCTTTGGCTCGACTCTACTGAGTAACTTTCAAGGCAACAAGATAGATGGAACTAAAGATCATGACGAACCAGAATTCTCTAATTAGACCTTGTAGAAGAAAACAATAAGATGAAAGAAAGCAGACAAAATTAAGGTGCTAGGATAGCATATTTAATATAAATTTTATGTTCTTTTATTAGAGAAATAATGGACATTATGGAAAATAGAAGGGAAACATTGAAAAATAAGGATAACTTCACCATTAACATAGCTCAAGAATCCTATGAACATGCTTGTATTACTGATGTCCAAAATAGTTACAATACTCTAGTGCAACAAATCTCTGCAACTCAGAGTCTAATCAAATCCAGCCTAGCATATCATCGACAAGCTTAGCAACCAACACTAAAAATTAACAATACATGCAGTATTTTTTCTGCAAAATGAGGAGGTTTCCCTAACCTAGGGTGACAGATTTGTATTAATTACAGAGTTACTGTATTTTTTACCTTTGAGACCATGAAAGGCCCAAGGAAAAATATCTGTGACTGACTCACTGTAATAATAACTTCTAACTTAACTACTGAGCTAACTTTAGGATATGTTTGACTTTTAAGGCTTTTCATTAACTTTAAAGTAACTATGGATTAGCTGGAAAACATCACTGAGTTTCAATAACTGTTGTTGCTTTTATTGAAGCTGTAGGTGGCAAAACGTGTTTGAAGAAGTAATTTCTGACTGCTTGAGTCATTTGGATCTGTCTTCTGTGTTAATTTGCCTTAGATTGGTCTTTAGACTCTGTTTAGCCTTAAAAAAATTGAATTTATCTTTTGTTGATTGTCTTACTATTTTTCCTTCGCTAATTTGTCTCCTAAACTCTGCTTTCTCCTTTTAATTCTTATAATCTGATTTCATCTCTGATATTTGTCTTTGAATCGTGTTTTTCATCCTTAACGTTTGATTTGATCTTTAATCCTTTAACCTCTCACTGTCATGGTCTCTTTGAAGTTGTTCTTCCTTAGTTTTATATCTGCCCGTACTTGCTACTGTAAACTTTTCTATTTTTTTACCCTATCTTTGTGGAGAATCCTTGCTGCCTTTAGAGGGTTTGAATAACCATCAATGGTCATGATCCATTGATGTTTATGATAATCTTGTGCTTCCGATCCCTTGGAAAAAAAAACAATTCATCTTGGATCGTCATCCAGAGGAGCTATTTAAACGATTCTTGGTCGTTGGAATGCAATTTTCGCATTCATACATCAGCTACCTGCACATTTAAAAAAAAAAAATTATTTAAAATCCTGCACTTGTAGACAAAGTTCGGAAAATGAGGCTTTGGCCCTCTGTGTTTGTTTTTGGCTTATTAGGCCTTTTGGAGTGTTACAAAGGCATATATGGCAAAAGGAGGCTTATCGCAAAGACACAGACCTTTCAAATGTTTTTAATGGAGAAACGGTTTTGAGATATGGTGCAAAGGAGGTATGGTGGTTTTCACATGGGATGAGAGCGGTGAGGCGGTTTTGGCGGAGGGAGTGCACTGCCATAGGATGGACACCACGTGGCAGGAGGTACGAGCAACAATACCGCCCATTTCATGAGGTTGAGGGTTTGTTAACCCTCGCACTGTTGGATGTGCGATATGCGACATGGGCCGTTGGATTGGGAGGGGTGAGATATAACGTCGGTCGGGTGAAGATGGGTTGCAGGTAGGCTTATATGGTGGGGCCCAAGGGATATGTGGCTGAAGGCTTCTTATAGCATGGGGTTTGGTATAATGTGGGGCTCGAGGTTTATTTAAGCAGGGGCACTTAAATATAAGGTGGGGGTGAAGGTTATATGGGAGCAGAGGATCCATGTTTTTAAAGCTCGGGGCTAAAAACCTATAAGGGTTGGGTTTTAAATAAAATCATAGTTTTATAAAAAGGGTAGGTCTTGAATTGTTTTAACTTTATCATAAAACAATGCAAAAATGATTTTTACATTATTTTGTAGGGAAAGAGTGGAAAGAATGGAAAAAGGGGTTTCAAATGGGTAAAATGGAATGTTAGGTAGGGAAAAGGGGTGAGAAGAGGGTTTTTATGATAAAAACATGAAATTTCAGTGGCATGAGGGCATTTTGAAAGAGCAAAAATGAGAGATAGTGGATAGGTGAAATAAATAAAATGAAGGCAGTGAGTTTTCTAAAAATAGTTGATAGTCAAGGAATGCTATTTTTCAGCAGATTGTAGAAAATTCATAGTCACCTAGTCATATTGTAAAATAAAGGAGGATAACAGTGGCTCCAGCTAGGGAGGGCAACTCCTTTAGAAGGTGTCAAGAACCTTAGAGTTCAGATCTCTATAATTTGTAGATCAGTGCCTTGTTCACACTTGGAAGATTTTTCATTCTGCAATTGTTGATCTGTTGCAATCCTTTGTAATTTTGGCCTTCAGAATTTTGAAAAACATGCTTGCTGCAACTCAATTCTACCTATGCATCATTCTATTCTAGCATATTTTCTTCATTTGGGTGCATTTAGACTAGTAAACCCTTGACATCATTTTTCTTTTGAAATAAAAAAACTATCTATTTCTACCCTTATTTCATCCAAAGACTTAGATTATACTGATGAGCTCTTTATTCTCTACCTAGTCTACTTATCTGTCAAGTTTAAACAGTTTGACAAATTTTCATTCTCTATCTATCAACATGAAATTTAAATAATGACTGAATCAAGATTAAAAAGTTTGATTGTCATGAAATGGTGGCATTTTGGACAAGTTGCACACAATATTTATTTGGAAAAAATTAAATTTGAAACTGAGGGCTTTATTTTTGAATTTCTCATTTATCATTCATCCCTTAATTTTCTCTTTCTTGGTTCAGATTTAGACTTTGGAACCAATGTATTTTCCTACTGATAAGCCAAGTTTAAACATTTTGGCAAATCTTCATTTTCTAACTTATCAACAAAAATTCAAAATTTGTTCCATCATGATTAGGCTGTATGATTGAACAAGACTTAATTTTCAAAGTAGTGGCATTTGGACTTGCACACTTTCAAAAATTATATTTTTTTGGTATGGGGCTTTAACTTTTTTATTTTCATCTGCCCTCTTTTATTCCTTTTGTTCTTTTTCTTTCTTTTTGTCAAAACAATCCAAAACTAAACTAAAAATATACTCATAGTGCTGAGCTTATTTTCATACCTATCTATCCTACTCTAACTCGCATATGATATATATTCATTAGGTGAAATCTCCTTTCCAATATAGCCAATCAAGTAAGTGACTACATGATTGATTTTCATTCAGCCTTTTAGGAATGCTGAAGAAACAAAAAGGCCACTACCACCTTACTTGTTTTTGAACAATAGTGCTTAAAATATTCTTTACACTCTGCAACAAACTATTCCTGGTATAACAGACTCCTTCTTTAGATGTCTCCAAGAAACCTGCAAAAGGATCTTGGAATAAAATTTGGCCCTGAGGATTTAAATAGTAATTTTCAACCAAGACTATTGTTTGCTCCACTTTGTTATTCTTGGGGTTCTTTTGAGAAATAAACTCTACCTTTTATTCATGATCATTTGAGTTGTCAGCCTCACAATGCACTGCCATATTGTCCTCGTGCACACCTGATATGCTCTGATTGATTGGACTGAAATTTGCCTGAAAGTCATCATTCTGATGAGTAGGAGCATTCTCTGGCAATAGGTATTTTTGAGCAGGTAGTACAACACCAGTATCAAATTTTTCTTTTGTTTCTTCATGAGGAAAAGATGTAATACATAGCTCAGCAATAGAATAGACATAAATAATTCTTTTACATAAAAACTTAGAGGCTAGTTGCATGCTTAGAATCTGATTGATTTCTTTTTTAGTTAAAGGAGGAGGGAGTCCTTGTTTTCTTTGTATTGGTCAGCAATTATTTTATTTCTTCTGTGAAGGTTGATCTTGAGACTGAATGTCTTCTTGAGCCTCACACAAAAGAGATGATGAATCATCACCTGTCCCTTTAGAGAGATCTCGTGGTTCTTCTTCCATTTCCTGATTAATTTCATCCTCAAACCACTTCTCTTGGTTGTCATGATAGTTAGCTTGAGAATGAAATTCATGAATTGTATTTGATAGATTCTTAGGATTCCAATTTATTTTAATAATCTGAAATGCATCAAAGCATAAGGGTAGAGACTCTAAATGTGTTAACTCCTCCTCTATTTCAGTTTCTGCAATTTCAACATGGCTTAGAGGGAGAACTTCTAGATCTGAAAAAGGGTTTGTATCATCCATTTCTTCCCTGACTGATCCTTTCAGGCATTTCTCTTTATTTCTAGTGCAACCTGCTTGTAATGCTCTCTTAATAGTGAAGCACAAGACGTAGGAAGGCATCTAGTACTTGCTTGACAACTTCCTGCATTTTATTCTTTGCAATCTTGCTCAGCATGCATATTCAGATTGTTACTTTTGAATTGTAATGACTGAGTTTGTTCTTCCCAAGAAAATAGTGCTGGATGTTTTGAATAATTAGCTCCAAGATTAAATTTGATTGACTTCAAAATTGAGAAAGACAAATTTTTAAGAGATCATCATCAAGCTTAAGTTATGATAACTAACTTGAAATTTTACTAGATAGAGGATCTGCCACAAACCTTTTCATCTTGTTAATGAGTTAGAGAAAAGGGTCCTTAGTATCTTTGCAATTAATCTGGATTCTCTTACCAGTGGAGTATTTAGGCTTACTGAGAGCTGTGGAGTCACGAGGTGGAATATTTCAACTTTCTTTAAGCACACTAATGTCCACCATCAATAACCAGATATTTTGCAAGTCTTTAAGGTTTTCAGTTAAGGAACTTGCTTTGTGAATTGGTCTGCTAATAGCTGGGCTTTTAGATCTAGGAGATTTCCTAATAATTCTTTCAGGATTATCAACTATTGCAGGAGGGTTTGGGTTATGATGGGATCTAGTACAGATTCTTCTAGAATCCATAATTTGGACCCAAAATTCAGAGAGTTTGGGAGTTTATAATAGTTTTGAAAAACAAACCAATCTATAAAATAAATACTTAATCCAAAAAGTATTCTTTCCTAGGTTCCTTTGAGGTTTAGTGATATGAGGATTTCTCAATAATTTCCCAATGGAGTCAAAAATAAAACCAGTGGAGTCAGCAGGCCTACTGAAAAGCAGTGTAGTCACCAAGTGGAGGAATTTTAATTGTTTTAGGGTAGCATGTTTTCCACCATCAGCAACCAGGTACCATTCTTGGCTAATTTTTGAGTCATCTAAGTTCAAAATGAGTTTTCTGAGTTCTTGAGGAAATATTAAGTAGTTTAATAACTCAGTTCCCTAGTATGGTCGCCACTATGTTGGCTCCCCGTGATTTACAATATTGGCAAGAAACAATCTGCAGGGAACCACATCAGAACACTTTGGATTCCAAGGACCTAGCCTTCCTGGACTCAGAGAGGGCTCTCTCTATGTTTGTATTTGTAAATTATTTATCTTTATGCTTATGTTTTCGGATTTTAGGCTAGTTATGAAGTTTAGGATTGTTTCTTTTGTTTGGTTGATTAATTAATGGTGTGATTTATTGATTGAGTGTTTCACTTGAATAGACAGACTGTGAGAAGCATTAATCCATTGGGCTATGGAGTCATAAAAGGATTTAATTGTTCATCAACTCTGCAAGGGTTTTCATAGGGAAATCTAACTATTTCAAGTGGATCTCTTAGATTAGATGAAATATGAAATGACAGTAAGTTGTGAAATCAGTAAAACTAAAGGGAAATTAAGAATCCTTTAAACATACTTCAACAAGAAAAGACTTTTAGGAAATTGTTTAAGAATAACCAAAGGACAAGGCAAACCATATACTTCTTTGGCCAGAATCTACTAGATAAACCTTTAAGACAACAATCCAGCAATCTTGGAGATCAGTTAATAATTCTCTAGTTATTGCTTTCAGACAAAGAAAAAATTCAAGATAACAATGAGTGAAACTAAAGAGCAAGATATGCCTAACTTCTTTAATAAAACTTCTAAAATACCTTCAAACCAATAGTTTAAGACGAACCAAAGGACAGGAAAAACCATAGACTTCTTTGGCTGGACTCAACTAAGTAAACTTCAAAGAATACCTTAAAAATAAAATTTCAAGAAAAACAAAAGGACAGGGCAAACCATAGACTTCTTTGGATGGACTCTACTGAGTAACTTTCAAGGCAACAAGCTAGGTGGAACTAAAGAGCAGGACGACCCTGAATTCTCTAATCAGACCTTGCAGAAGAAAACATTAAGATGAAAGAAAGAAAACATAATTAAGGTGCCAGGACAGTATATCTTAATTTAAATTTTATGTTCTTTTATCAGAGAAATAATGGACAATATGGAAAAAAAAAAGGGAAACATCAACAAAGAAGGATGAATTCACCATTAACATAGCTTAATAATCCTATGAACATGCTTGTATTATTGATGCCCAAAACAGTTACAATACTCTAGTGCAAAAAATGTCTGCAACTCAGAGTCTGATCAAATCCATCCTAGCATCTCATCAACAAGCTTAGCAACCAACTAAGTAACCAACCAACACAAAAAATGAAAAATATATGCAGTATTTATCTGCAAAATGAGGAGGTTTCCCTAACCTAGGGTGACATATTTGTATTAATTACAGAGTTAATGTATTTTTTACCTTTGAGACCATGCAAGGCCCAAGGAAAAATATCTGTGACAAGCTCCCTGTAATAATAACTTCTAACTTAACTGTTGAGCTAACTGTAGGATATGTTTGAATTTTAAGGCTTTTCATTAACTTTACAATAACTTTGGAGTAGTTGGAAAATATCTCTGACTGTTTCAATAACTGTTACTGCTTTTATTGAAGCTATAGGTGGAAAAACATGTTTGAAGAAGTAATTTCTGACTGCCTGAGTCATTTGTATTTGTATTCTATGTTAATTTTCCTTAGATTGGTCTTTAGACTCTGTTTAGCCTTTAAAAACTTGAATTTATCTTTTGCTGACTGTCTTACTATTTTTCCTTCGCTGATTTGTCTCCTAAACTCTACTTTCTCCTTTTAATTCTTATAATCTTCTTTCATCTCTGATCTTTGTATTTTAATCATGTTTCTTCATCCTTAACCTTTGATTTGATCTTTAATCCTTTAACCTCTTACTGTCACGGTCTATTTGACTGTGTTCTTCCTTAGTTTTATCTCTTCCCATGCTTACTACTGTAAATTTTTTTTATTTCTTTACCCTATCTTTGTGGAGAATCCTTGCTGCATTTAGAGGGTTTGAATAACCATCAATGGTCACGATCCATTAATGTTTATGTTGATCTTGCACTCCCCGTCCCTTGGAAAAAAAAACAAGTCATCCTGGATCGTCATCCAAAGGACCTATTTAAACTATTCTTGGATGTTGGAATTCAATTTTTGCATTCATACATCCGCTACCAGCACATTTAAAAACAATTTTTAATTTAAAATACTACACTTGTGGATAGGGTTCAAAAAATGAGGATTTGGCCCTCTATGTTTGTTATTGGCTTATCGAGCCTTTTGGAGAGTTGCAGAGGCGTATATGGTAGACAGAGTCTTATCTCAAAGACATAGGCTTTTGGAATGTTTTGAATGGAGCAGCAATTTTGAGATATGGCGCGAAGGAGGTATGGTGGTTTTCGCATGGGATGAGAGCAGTGAGGTGGTTTTGGCAGAGGGAGTGCGATGCCATAGGATGGATGCCGCATGGCAGGAGGTGCAAGCAGTAATACTGCCCATTTTGCGAGGTTTAGGGTTTGTTAAACCTCACACTGTTGGATGTGCGATATGTGACGTTCGCCGTTGGATTGGGTGGGGTGAGATCTAACAATGGTTAGGTGAAGATGGGTTAGATGGTGGGGCCCGGGGATACGTGGAAGAAGGCTTATTATAGCATGGGGTTTGGTATAATGTGGGGCTCAGGGTTTATTTAAGCAGGGGCACTTAAATATAAGGTGGGGTGAACGTTATATGGGAGCGAAGGATCCATGTTTTTAAAGTCGGGGCCTAAGAACCTGTAAGGGTCGGGTTTTAAATAAAATCAGAGTTTTATAAAAAGGGTGGGTCCCAAATTGTTTTAACTTTATCATAAAACAATGTAAAAAGGATTTTTACATTATTTTGTAGTAAAAGAGCGGAAAGAATGGAAAAATGGGTTTTAAATGGGTAAAATGGAATGTTAGGTAGGGAAAATGGGTGAGAAGAGGGTTTTTAGGATCAAAACATGAAATTTCAGTGGCATGAGGGTATTTTGAAAGAGGAAAAATGAGAGATAGTGGATAGATTAAATAAATATAATGAAGGCAGTGATATTTCTGAAAATAGATGATAGTCAAGGAATGTTGTTTTTAGTAGATTGTAGAAAATCTATAGTCACCTAGTGATACTGTAAAATACAGGAGGATAACACAACTGACTTTGAGTTAACTGATTTCGCATGCATTAAACTAATGCACTAACTGCAATTCGAACTCCATAACTAATAGAATCACTTTGCATGCCTCACCAACCACTCTCAACTCGAAATTCATCAGCTTACTGAGTTTATCACACTCAATTAACTATTACAAGTGATTATGAGATAAGATTACATTTTATTGTCCAATTTAATTAAGGGAAAATTAAATTAGACACACATTTCTTGTTGACTTTTCAACACTCCCTCTCAACAAGAAAGGGATTATCTACCACCCCAATCCTGCCTCTATGGTATTCAAATTTTCTTCTGGTAAGCACCTTCGTCAAAATATCAAAATCCTAATCTTCCGTGGGAATATACTGAAGTAACATAATGTGCCTATAAACACAATCTATGAGATGGTGGTACCTGATGTCTATGTTCTTGGACCTATCATGGAATACCGAATTAACCTATATTTTAATCCAACTGTGGCTATCATAATGTATCACCGTCAGATCCATCTCATAACCAAACAAACCAACTAGAATATTTCTCATCCAGATGGCCTCACATGCGGCCTGACTTGCTACCATGTAATTTTCCTCGGCTAAACTGAGTGCCACAACTCGTTGCTTCCTACTGTACAAAGAAACTCTTATCGATCCTATGATAAATATCCCTCCTGATGTGCGCTTTCTATCTGATGGACTGCCTGCCCAATCTGCATTGGTGAAGCCTTGAAGTTTCACTCCCTCTACCCATCTGTACCATAATCCATACTTTGTAGTGCCCCTGATATATCTCAAGACATGTTTCATCGCATTCCAAAAGATCTTGTTCGGCTTAACCATAGCTTGGCACAGTTGGTTAACTGTGTAGAAAATGTCTAGTATGGTGTTCACTAAGTACATCAACGAACCCGCTAGCTTCCTATAAATAGTAGCATACACTACTTCACCTGAAGTAGCATCCTCCTTCCTCCAGTTTCCTAGAAGAGGAGTCTCCATGGGTTTACAGCTCTCCATGTGAAACTTACTCAGAATCTCTTTGGCATACTTTCCTTGAGAAACAAATAGCTCACGACCCCACTGCCGTATTTCCAAACCAAGGAAATAGTGAAGGAGTCCCATGTCCTTCATTTCAAACTCCCTTGCAAGATGCTCCTTGCAATAATTTATTAGCTGCTCATCACCTGTCAAAATTAGGTCATCAACATAAAGTATGATTATCAAGAGCTTACCTTCAACCACAATTTTGTACAGGTTCACATCTTCTTCACTTTTGGTGAAGCCCAACCTGGTGAAATAGTCATGAATTATAGCGTACCAAGCACGAGGTGCTTGCTTTAGCTCATACAATGCTCTCTTGAGTTGACACACAAGCGACTCACTGTCAAAGATCTCAAAACCTTTTGGATTCTCTATGTACACTTCCTCCTCAATAACTCCATTGAGAAACACAATCTTCACATCCATCTGATATATATTCAACCCCATCTGTGCGAAGAGTGCAAGGATAGATCTAATCGATGAGTATCTCGCAAACAGTGCGAAAGTATCTTCATAGTCAATCCCCTCAACTTGTGAGAATCCTCGAGCTATAAATCTAGCCTTGTACTTCTCCGCACTCCCATCTATCGCTTTCTTCACCTTATAGATCCATTTAGATCCAACCATTGATTTTCAGGCTGGTCTTGGGACAACTTCCCATGCATTGTTCTTGAAGATGGAGTCATACTCCTCAACCATAGTGCCAACCCAAATTGGTTGTTGCACTGCTTCCTCAAGGGAGGATGGTTCTATCAAAATACACTTGCTCATAAGAGCCATGTATCCTATTGTGGCTCATTTTCATTCCCTTTTATTATATTTTTCAAAATACAAAAAAAACATATACTTTAGAAAAAATCACGAAATATGATCTTTCAATATGTCAAAAAATAGTATTGTTTTTATATGTTGGTCAATTAACATATTTTTCAAAAGTGTGAAGGTGGGACTGACCATTGGATTAACGCCTGTGCTAATCATTGGGTAGGATTTAAAGGAACTAAAGTTAAATTTGGCCAAGTGGAAACCTGTAGGCACAAATAGACTGTAGGTTATCAGTATTGGTGCCTCCGCAGTTGACTCCGCCAAAGGTCCGCTGAACAATATCGATAGCTCATGATATTTGTGGGGGCAGACCACCGATGGGTTCGTCGTACTCTAGAGTGCTCCCGCAGTGACATAGGCAGCTCGTGACACAAACAGTGCATGCCGCTAGCTAAGAAGCTAGTTGATTTGTTGCATCATGTTGTCGTTATCTATCGAGTCAAGCATTCAATTCACATTTAATTTCAAAATATCGTGCCATCTATATCAGGTGTTGAAGTTCCTTCTTTTCTTCTTATTGGTTTTCAAGTACCAATTGCTCAAGAAGTCACCTTAGTTTCTTTAATCTCTTACCTCTGCTCTTATTCAATCACCACCCAGAAAAAATTCATGGCTAAACAGTTTTCCTTGTTTGGCTCTTCTAGCCATATCCTGCTCATCGACACGGAGCAAGACGTCAAAGATACTCTATACACTATTGAGCATTTACCCTTTTACCAGCAATTCCTACTGAATGAGAATATTTCTCCCTTCTATTCATCCATGGTCAAGTCTGGTGTTTTGTCTGCATGCATCCCCAAAACTCATCTTTTTCCAAAATTTGTACATTGGCCAATGTCTGCATTGTACCCTGGAAAATGTTTTGTGATGAATTATTCAGGAGAGAGTGTTCTTCAAGTCACATCCCAGTTAACCCATCAAGCCCTTTGTTATCCTGAGTCTGAATCTTATGCTCATTTTACTAAAGAATCATTGGCAGTGTTATATGACAGTCTTGCAGGGTAGGAGTTTACACAGGTTGTCTTCTTTCTAAAGCTGGAAGTAGGACGTTTTTCACCAGATGATAAAGAATTCCCATTGGAGATTTTTGATGTATAAGTCAAGCCATTACTACAATTTCTGTCAAAGATACTTGGAAAGGAAGATGTCACTCAAATTGACAGGTTGGTACTTGGGTTGTATGCCTTAATGATGAATCCTAATGTGGTGTTAGATATTCCCTCCTATTGGAAAGATAATGTTAACACTCTGCTTATGAGCCTATCTTTCGTTGGGTCTTTCAAGTTTCCTGCACTGATTACTTATTATTCTTATATCAAAATGTAGAAGAATTTATACATTTGGGGCTAAATATTATGGATGCAAATAAGAAAAGACAATCAATAGTGTTTTGGATAGATATAATAAGAAATGAACCAAATGAGCGAGGGATGTTTGATTTTGTTGTTTATTTCATTCCAATTTCCTATAAGGTTTTGAATGGAGTTACTCCTCCATGTTTCCTGCCAAAGGCTCAGGAGTTTCTTCAGCTTAGTGCCAATTGTACATTTGGAGATTGGTTTGTGTATGATGATTATTCAGAAATTAGTTTGTATGGAGCTGGTATTGAGCTTTACAGATTACCTATATGTGTTCCCATGAGATTGTTTTCCTTGGATTTTATTAGATAGAGCCTAAATGTAGATCAAAGAAATTTTATCCCAATGAATAAATGCAATTTATTTAAGTTGCCTATGTCTATTAGACCATTCATAGTGAGTTGGAGGCAAGGAGAAAATGAAGATAAAAGGATGGTAGAAAATAGGAATTTGTTATTAGGTGAGAAATGGACTTATGATCCACACAAGATAATCTCTAATAGAAGAGTTGAAAATGGTTATATGATTTTGTTCATTAACGTAAGCATAAATTTGAGGAGTTAGCTAACAAAGGTTTTATAGACTCTAATAGCACCAGCATTCAGACTCCAATCATTTCCAAAATGATAACAAAAGGAAGCAAAGAGAAATTTGTTAATTCTGAAGATGAAGAACAGAGAGCTGATAAAAGAGCTAAGTTAACTAAAGAGATACCAAGAAGGAAGCCTGGTTTCCTTATTCAATTAGGATATGCTCAGAATGCACCAGCTTCACCATCAAGACATGAAGTTTTTCATGATCAGGTTCCTTTGATCAAGCAATTCTTTGCCCAAATTGCAGAAAAGAATCAAAAGATTAAAACCAGTATGGAGGCTCAAGCTGAGTATCAGATTACTCCTTACCAAAAAAAATTGTTTAATTTTATGGAATTATAAAGGGATTAGTTGAAGATTTCTTTCTCTCACCCATCTGAAATGACAGTATGGTCATCCAACAATTTTAAAACTATGAATTTAACTGTTGATGTTAAAAATATCCCTTTACTTGACAAAGTTAACTTACATATGAAAACTGGTCAATTGATTGTTAATGACCTAACTAAAACAAGTACAGCTGCTCATAAGGTAGATAATATGTTGGGAAAATTGATTAAGCAACTAAAATTAGAGAAGGCTAATTACAGGGCTCTTTCAACTCAAAATGAAGAGTTGAAGAAGATAATTGTAAAAATTGGAGTGGAACCCAATGATAGATTAGTTGTAAAGAAGTTATTACAAAGTGCTGAATCAGAAATTAATGTATTGAAGAAAAATTTAAAGCTACCTACTGGAGAGCATCCAATGGCAGCAGAGGTAGCAGAGGTATAAAATGAAAATGAAATTCTTTTACAGTAGCTATTGTAGAAAGAGGAAGAGATTTCTAAATTAAAGGAGTCGTGATTAATTTGCAGGGTCATATCAAATCTCATTCTTGCACCATAGTTATGTCATATGGAACTGATGACCCAACAACTATATTGTCTCAGTTGAGCACAGAGTTAAAGATGGCAGAGATTGATCTTAAGAAAACTCAAAGTGATCTTGATACAACAATGAAAATAATGCATGCAAAAGAAGGAGAAGTTAATAAATATAAATCATGTTTCCAGACAACTTATGAGGAAATTAAGAGTCTTAAAGAAAAATTAAAATGAAATATGTCTTTAATTCAAGCAAAGAATATTGTGATGGATGAAATTATTGAAGTATTGAAAACAGATTGGAAATCCCTGATTATAGTGTCTGAGGAAAAAAGCATAATCAAATATTTACAGGAACTTATTCTTGTTGATAAACGGAAGTTTCTTATTAGAGCTTTATGGGCAAAAATATTTGTTGATTTTATCAATTCCAAGATAGATCAAGAGCTAGAGGAGCATGAAATCAAATATAGAACATTGTGTGTTCTGAAGATGAATAATTTGATTGTGAAAAATGCTTGCAGGAAGTCAGCAGAGAAGAAATTGACAGAAATAAAACAGGATATAGACAAATTTGACAATGTGTTTTACCAAAGGACCAAAGTTGGGCTGCCATCATGCTAGGATCTGCAAGTTAGTCTTTTATCTTGGGATTCATATTAGCCTTTATTAGTGGGAGCAAAAAGAAAGATTGCCAATACTAGTGAAAAAACTTCAGTCTTAAAAGGAGCTATAGTTTTCAATTTCTTGCATATAATTTTTATTTGTTATGGATGGCTAAGGCCTTGTTTACAGAAAGACCTACTTCTACCAGTATCACTGCTTTCATATTAGAGTATCACAACTTGGTTAATTCTCTTAAAACCAACATTGAAATCTGGAAAAAGTGCAGGGCATGGATGACTGATTTACCAGGTGACATATCATCACCTCAGAAGAACACATCAGCAAATCAGGGGAACACAGTGAAAACGAATCACATCTAGATCCAACAAATATATTGATACTTATAGTTTTATTTATCTTTCTTGTTAAAAGATCAATATTGTAATGAAGTCTTTAATTGCAATGTAATAGGTACTTTACATATTTTTAGGTAGTTTGATTAGTTACAAGAAATTCTAGCAGTTACAAACTGCTTTTGTATGTATTTAAACAACATAGTGAGAAAGAGGAAGGTTTCGAGTTTTGGAACTGTTGTAGCACAATTTGACTCAGCTAAAAGTCAAGAGAAGTTCTGAGCAATTCAAGTTTGTTGAGGAAAAATTATTAAAAATTTAAGAAGCGCTACAACATGTTCAAGAAGTTAACCGCAAGCTCAACATATGTTGCTCAATAATTCTCCATGTTTCATGTCTTGGGTGTGTTTCATGGCTCAATGAGCGAGAAAATTAAAAGATACAAGCTTGAAATTTTGATTCTTTATGGAGGTGTAAAAGCATGGGAAATCTGATACTACGTTGAAGACATTTTAGTTGCCTAAAACAACATATCAATAAAAGGACGCCTAAAAAGACAGATGAATTTCTTGAAATAAATGATATTGGAAAGGTTCCTTAAAAGAATGAAAATAGGCTTATCCAATTCTACATATGAAGTCATAGTTGAGATAAATAAAATGTTTTAAAGGCATTTGAAGGACTGTGGCAAGATGAAGAATTAGAAATAGATGACTACACATCTCAGAATGCGCGGACATTCTCGGCACATGATTTTCAATTTCAAATTGTGGGCAAACGGAGAACAATTTCAAGAATCCGCGACATGGGTTTTTTACAGAGTGACCCCAATTGACTTTTTCGCACGAAGTTTCCAAAAATTAAAAGTGGTTTTAGATATTTCGCCAGTTCCTTAAATGTCAGTTTTATTAAAAACGTCCTGCAAGTTGTGAATTCCTGGCAGAAGAAAGCATAAACTTCTGTCAAGTTTGGACCAGTGTTTGTTTCTCTCAACATCTATGCATGGTCCCTTTTTCAACGCTGCCACTTCCCTACTAGGCTTCCATTGTAATGGTTCACTATGGTTGGAGGAAAAAATTGTATCTAGAGTGGAAGATAAGAATGCTTCAAGAAAAGAAAGATACAAATGCCACACTTGACGAGACATTGGGTGATTCAAATCCAAATTTACCCAGGATAGAAATGGAGAAGCTAGCAGTGCAAACTGCAGTCAGAGTAGTTATGGAGGCTCGTAAAGTTGCATTTGTGGAAGCATGCTGATGCCAAATTTTTCAAGGCAGCTATAATTCAATGGACATTAGCAAAGGAAGAGGAGCTGGTCTCTCTTGCAATGATTGTCGCAACCCGGAAGCACAAGCTATACGAAACATATGTGAAAAAGTGATCCCGTAAACGGTTTTTCCCAAACTCCCACCAAAGCAATCAACAGTTGATGTTAAATGCAACATCACTCTATTACTTTCTGGAAACAACCATAGTTGACTCTGCAAGTGGTTTATGGTTTTGGGAAAGTTATGTGCAGAGAGAACAATGGGACCCACACGCCATCCATATTCATTATCTCTATGGCCATACATTGAAAATTTGATCCTCCTTCATTAATTTATTCTATATATTAGGAGTCTAATTAAATGCTAGAATTCGAATGTATAAAGCTCATAAAACATAAGCAGCCTTTAAATATACTATATATATTATTATTAATAATATATATAATGTTAATTAAAAATGTAATTTCATATTTCGAAGAGAATTTTGAAAGGAAGACTGTCAAAAACAGTTTATTAACTATTTCATAAATCAATTTTATAATTGATTAGGCAAATGGCTCGGGGAAAAAAGATAAAGTGGAGAAATTGGATTGGGTGTAGGTTCTGAGTTTTGGACCTCTGGAGGACAGTAAATTTTGTACTGAATTTTCTAAAAGTTAATGAAATAAGATCAAGTTTCTTGCACCTATTGATGTTGATGTGTCTTTCCAGTTTCGTTTTGTGTTTACTCTTCTGTGAATGAGGTGAAGTAATGTAGTTGCAGGTCTCTTTTTACTGTTTGTAAGTAAGATTTAAATGTCCTTAATGTGCGCTCCTTCACTCCAACTATTTTATCTCTATAAATTTCTTTCAGAGATTTAAAGTGATAGATTTTTTTATCCATCATATCATTTTTAGTTTTTATTCCATTTTCTTCCTTCCATTTCAAGTTATATCAACAGATAATGGCATTGTGAAATCTTTCATTATATCAGATCATTGAGGGATATAAATAATTAATTTCCAAAGGTGTTTAACGAAGACCATCTAATATCTTAATATTGTGACATACATTTATAAATGTCTCGAGCACTAATTCCTTACCACAACCAAGGGATTGTTTCTTGAGGTACAACATGACCTCTGGAGGACTACAAATTTTGTACTTGATTTTCTGAAATATTAATGAAAGAAGATCAAGTTTCCTGCATCTGTTGATGGTGATTTGTCTTTCGAGTATCATTTTGTGTTTCTTCTTCTTTGAATGAAGTGAATTAAATTAGTTGCAGGTCTCTTTATTACATCTATGAGTAAGATTTAAATAACCTTAATATGTGCTCCTTCACTCCAACTACTCCTTATACATAAATTTCTTCTCAAATTTAAAGTGATAGATTCTATTTTTCAGCATGTCATTTTGAGTTTCCTCTATATTTCTTTCCACTCAGATATCAACAGTTAATGGCATTGTGAAATGTTTCATTATATCATATTATTAAGGGTTATAAAGAATTAATTTCCAAAGGAATAAAACAAATACCACCTGATATTTTAAGTTTTGTGTCATATATTTCTAAAATTTCTTAAGCACTAATTCCTTCCTAAAGCCAAGATATTTTCTCTTAAGATACAAAATTTTTTGGCGTCTTTTCCGGGGACATAGAAACGAAATTTATTTTCCATGGTTTTTTCACATTATTTCCTCTGATTTTTCAGTGAGGAGTAAATATTCAGCTGTGTTTTCATTATTATAATTTTGGCTTTCAAAAGGCCTCACACGAGGTCAGATACCTCATAGTAGAAAGTTCTTTCTTTGTCAGACCTTGAAAGATTGGTTTCTAAAAAATATCAGAAACCTAAAACCCCTTTAACACCTAGTCCTACATTTTCTGCTCCTGGCAGTAGTTCTCATAACCCTTGGTTTGAAGATATCCCTAAAGCACTTCCTTTCTTGGAACAAGATTCATCTTTCACACCTAGTCATTTTCAAGAACCTAAGTTGGAAGAACATTCATTTGAGTTTGTATCCTTTACTTCTAAAAATTCTCAACAAACTATAGCTGTTGGTTCCTCTGCCATTATTCATCAACCAACTCCCATATCATTTTTATCTCCACCTTAATTTACTTTCACAGTAGGTTCATCAACTTCCTCCACCCAAGGAGCAATTAATCAAGGTGTAAACATGGCAGCACTAGATTTTCTGATGAATAGATATGCACCACTTAATATTTCACAACCAATGAATGCCATGCCTCAAGAATATCTTAAATTACTTCCTCGTTTCACTGGAGAAGATGAAGTAACTTCAAAACAACATTTACCCTTGTTTTGCAATTTTACTGCAAATTTGAATGTAGAACATCTTGATGTTGTTATGAGACTTTTTTTTCAATCCCTAGATGGAGAGACTAGAAAATGGTTCAAAGGTTTACCAAATGGTTCCATTAATACATGGGAAGAGTTGAAAATCAATTCAATCAGAGATGGGGAGAGAAGAGGGATAATGGTTATTCATTAACATAATTTAATTCAATTAAAATAAAACCTAATGAGAATATTTCTAATTTTGCTAAAAGATTCAATAAATTGTTCAATAGTTTATTTGTAGAGATGAAGCCCCCTCCTGTTGGAGCAAAGGTAGTTTTTTTGGGGGGTTTTGAATTTTATTTCAGTTTTACACTTAGAGAGAGGAGATCCCCTACTCCAGAGAAAATATAGATAGATGCTTTAGAAATTGAAGCCAATATGACTACAGCTGGGAAGATAAAAGAAAAGCAGTCCGTTCAAGAGAAGGGGAAAGCGAAAGAAGAAACACCACAAGATCAAAGAATTGAAGATATGAAAAATGTGATAAAAAATTGTCAAACAAGTTAGTAAAGATGGAATTGGAAAGTAAAAACTCCCAAATACCAGTACAACAAAATAGAGGAGGATTTAATCCTCAATTCATAAGACAACCCCTGCAAATTTTGCAGAGGGAAAGAAGAGATCAATATCAGGTTCAAACACCATTGTATATAAAAGCAGCACCGAGATGGTCAGTACAAGATGACCAAAAATAAGTTGAAGATCAAATATATGCTATGTACACAAGATAAGATGATGAAGAGGAAGATTGTGAGGGAGAATATTTTGAAGCTGAAGTATCTTTTGATCAAGATGAGATGGATGAATATTGTAGGAAATTCACAGATTTCATGCAAGCTGACTTACATAAAAATATGATTTAAGGTATAGAAAGAGATCTAGAGTGCAGGATAATGAAGGTGAACAACAAGATTCTATTCCTCCTTCAAAGGCGAATCCAAAACAAAAGAACTCAATAAAAGAAGAAGATAAAGGGAAGAAACCTGTAAATCCAATAAATAGAACAGAAGTGTAGCAGGTTGAATCTTCCTAAAACAAATCCGTTGATATTGATATTTTGGAGAAGGTTGTTCATGTGCCTGAAAAGACTTTAATTCCTAGAAATAATGAAGAAAAACCTGAGAATAATGTTAAGAAAAATTAGGTTTTCAATTTATCAAAGGAGTTGGAGAAGTTCAAGATTTAGGTGCCTCTTCTTGAATTAACGAAGACACCACGTTATAAAAAATAAATTTCAGAATTCATTAATCTCTCACAGATTGAAGATATAAGTGATATTTTGAATCTGTAAGCAGAAAAACCAGTAGTCACTTTTGGTCCTCATGTAGAAGAAGTAGACTCTTCAATTCCTCCATTTTATATTTCATTGTTGCTTCACGATTTTATTCTTCATAACTGTATGTTGGATGCAGGGGACTTTCATAATATTATGCCATTGTCTTCCATGAAGGATTTAAATTTACAGATTACTAAACCATACATGGACCTGTACTCATTTGATTCCAAGAGGGTGAAATGTATTAGGTTAATTAAATACATGGTTGTAGGCTTTGGCACAGATTCCAGCAAAAAGTATTGTTATGGATGTAGTGGTTGCTAACATTTCAGCCAGATTTAGAATGCTCTTGTCAAGATCTTGGGAATAAAAGTTGGGAGGAGTTTTAAAATTAGATTTCACTTATTCTATCATTCCTTTTTTCAATGGGGAAGAAAGGATATTGTACAAATAAACAAGGTTTGTGAAAACCACTACAAAGAAAGATGCAGGTAATTCACCTATTTATAGTCAAGAAAAAGAACTTTCATGTTTCATGTTGCATGAAGATGTAGAATTTGTTGAAGACACAGAGAAGCGACTCTCTTCAGCAATTGTACATAATGAGATGCATTCAAAGAAGATTTGGAAATTCTACTTTGATGGTGCCTACTCAAAGGATGGCACAGGAGTTGGATTCTTGTCTATATCACCAAAAGGTAATCTCATGCCTTTTTATTTTAAATTAGAATTTGATTCAACAAATAATGTGGCTGAGTATGAGGCCTTAATCTTAAGCCTTCAATTTTCTAAAAATATGGGAATTCAGTTTATTTCAATTTTCAGTGACTCTGAATTGATAATAAGACAGGTTAAAAATCATTGTCAAACCAAGCATCCGAGATTAAGATCATATCTGAAAGAATTTTTGGATTTGATAGAGAACTATTATGAAGCCTTCAATCTTCAGTTTATCCTAAGGGAGGAGAATAGGTTGGAAGATTCGTTAGCAGTTGTACCTAGCACCTTCAAGCCACTAATGAATCCAAGATTAAGGTATGAGATTGAAATTAGACTTAAACCCTCTATTCTTGACAATGTCAAACATTGGCAGGTGTTTGAAGATGATGAGAAGATAAATCATTTCTTGTCAATGATTGGAAACTTTGAAGATTTTGAGATAGATCAAGAAGAAGAACAGACAGATCAGAAAGCAGAGATAAGAAATCTTAAGAAATCAATAGGTGAGCATAAGATTATCTAATTGAAAGATAATGTGCTCCCTAAAGGACTAGTTCCCCTTGAAATATTATTTGATTCTAATGATGTTGTTGTTAATTCAAATTAAATATATCAAGAAGAAGAGATGGAAAACTGTAATTTGGGAACTCAGCAAGAGCCAAAAAAGGTGAAATTATTCAAAGGTGTTCCCAAAAATTATAAAGAAAGATACATTTATCTTTTTAAGAAGTATATGGATGTGTTTGCTTGGTCATATGAAGACTTGAAAACATATGATAAAAGCATAATACAGAATAATATTCCATTGAAAGAAGGAATCAAACCACACACAAAAAAGCTCAGACAGATTAATCCATTACTACTAGCTCTAATTGAAAAGGAAGTGAAGAAATTGCTGCAAGAAAAAACCATAGTTACTCTCAGATATTCGGATTTGGTTTCTAATCTAGTTCCTGTGAGGAAGAAAAAAGGAGAGATAAGATTATGTGTGAACTTCAAGAATTTGAACAGAGTGTCTCTAAAGGATAATTATCCTTTACCCAAAATGGATTATTTCTTACAAAAGGTGACATGAGCTTACAGGATGTCTATGGTTGATGGATTCTCTGGATATAATCAAGTGGAAGTTGATAAGGAAGATCAAAAGAAGACAACTTTCACAACCCCCTGGGGCACCTTCATGTATGCAAGGATGCCATTTAGTCTTATGAATGCATGTGCAACTTTCTAGAGGGTCATGGACATAGCGTTTGTAGGTGACAAGTATGTAGTTTTATATATGGATTATGTAACTATTTTCTTAGGGTCAAATGATGAACACCTGGAACATTTCCAAAAAGCTTTTGAAAAATGCAGGAAGTTTGGTCTGTCACTAAATCCCAAGAAATATTTGTTTGCCTTAGAATAAGGTAAATTATTGGGCCACATAGTTTCAAAACAAGGAGTGAAGATTGATCCAACAAGGGTGGAAGCAATTCAGAGAATTCTTTTACCCAGAAGCAAGAAATATATTCAAATATTTTTGGGCAAAATAAACTTTCTAAGAAGATCTGTACCAAATTATGTTGACATTGTGAGAAATATAACTGACATGTTGAAGAAAAATGCAGAAGTAAAATTGGATAAAGAAGAAAGAGAAGCATTTTCCAGAATAAATGAAGCACTCCAGGAAGCTTCGGTCCTAATAAGTCCTGATTATCAAAAGTTATCTCAAATATTTTCATTTTCTTCCCCAACCACTATTGATGTTGTGTTATTGCAAAAAAATGAGGATAGGGAGGACCAACCAGTGGCATTCTTCAGCAAATTTCTCAGAGATGTTGAGCTCAAATATAACATTTTGGAGAAACAAGTGTATGCATTGGGCAAAGCACTCAAAAAATTTAGGACTTATGTGTTACAGTCCCAAATAACCTCTTATGTACCTAATTTTGTTGTCAAAGACGTGTTGGTTCAAATTGACGTTGAAGGAAAAAGAGGAAAATGGATAGCGAAAATCCAGGAGTATGATTTGGACATTAAACCCACCAAGTTAGAGAAACAAATTTTCAAGCATTGGGAATAAATCTGTTAGCACCAGTGGACGAAATTATTGATGAAGAAGGTCAGAATAAGCCCAGATCAGGTATTTAGTATAAATTTTTATGTTTAGATTGGTATAAGGATATTGTTCATTATATTTGTTTCTTTTCTTGTCCAATTTCATTGAATAGAACAAAATACATAGCTCTCAAGCTTAAGTCTCATCCATATGTTGTATAAATTATTAATACAATTATGTATTGTTGGATTCTCTTGATCTAACATTTATATCCACTGTTAAATACAAAATCCTTCTACTTAAATCTTTGCAAAAATTTAATCACCAATTGCAAACACATGAAGAAAAATCAATCATACATAACACAGAAGTTTTTACCGGGAAAGCATAAAGCTAAAAACCCCACTATCATATATTATGTATATCGTGGATCATGAAAAAATCTCATACAAAACTCTACTCCAAGAGCTCTCAGTACAATATAAAATCGTCTCACACTGTCATACAAAAAATTGGCATAAACATGCACCAATTTACTGCCTCATGACAGTCTGCCTCCACTGCGCAATCCCTATTGATGAAGATCCCTAAATGAATTCAATCTTGCCTTGCCTTGACTATGCAATCCTCATTGGCATCTCCAATGTGTGTGTAGTTGCATTGAATGCACCACTATAGTCACAACTAATAGTCAAACAGGGCCTTTCACCTATCTCTCAACTAGGGCTCCACTCGATCTGACATGCATGTAGTTAACAGTAGTATTTCTTCAATTTCATGTGAGACCATTGCTTGTGAATTAATTAAATAATTAATTCACTGATCTCTCACTAGTGTATCTTTAGTTACAACTAGTTACAACTAGCACAACTGAGTTTAACACACTTAACTAAGTTAAACTAAATAACAACTCACATAACTAAACATCCAACTCTGTTACAACTTTGTATCATTCAGTTACAACTAAGTCCACTCTGCATGTCCCACCAACCAACCTTAGAACTCGTAATTCCTTTAGTCAACTGGTTTGCCACATTAGTTAACTGAAATCAAGTGCTTCAAGAGAATAGATTATTATTTATTGTCTAATTATTAGTAAGGGCTAATAATAATTGACATCCGATCTATTTTTAGACATGTGATCTATAAATATACTTCGCCCATGCATCTAAAAATAGAATCTCATCTATAAATAGAATTTTCTCAACCATCTATAAATAGACTCCCGCTATAAATAGAATATGCTCACCATTCTAAAAATAGACATACACCTAAAAATAGCTTGCAAGCCCCACCTAGTGTAGGTGCTTAATTTTCACTAGGATCATCATCTTGTTGAATCTCAACACTCCCTCTCAACAAGAAATGGATTATCCGTCAACCTGATCCTGCCTCTATGGTCTTCGAATTTGCTTCTGGTGAGCGCCTTCATCAGAATATCTACATCATTATCTTCTGTAGGAATGTACTAAAGCAACATGATCTCCCACTGCACACAATCTTTGGTATGATGATACTGGATATCTATATGCTTATATCTATCATGAAACACAAGATTAATCAAGAGTTTAATGCAACTCTGATAATCACAATGAATCATTGTAGGATCTAAATGAGAACCGAACAAACCAACCAGGATCTTTCTCATCCAGATACCCTCACATGTAGCCTGACTTGCTGCCATGTATTTTTTTCCGCTGAACTGAGTGCCACGGATCTCTGTTTCCTGCTGTACCAAGAAATAGTTGTAGATCCGATACTGAAGACCCCTCCTGATGTGCTCTTTCTGTCCGTTGGGCTGCCCGCCCAATATGCATCCGTGAAGCCATGCAATTTCACCTCATCCATCTGTCTATACCATAAGCCATACTCATATGTGCCCCTAAGATATCTCAGGACATGCTTGCCCACCTTCCAAAAGAGCTTGGTAGGCTTAACCATCGCTTAACTATGCTGGTTCACTGCAGAGCATATGTCTGGTCTTGTATTAACTAAATACATGAGCGCACCCACCAACTATTGATAGAAAGTAGCATCCACTACCTCTCCAGATGTAGCATCCTCTTTCCTCCAGTTTCCAAGAAGAGGAGTATCCATGGGTTTGCAGCCCTCCATGTGAAACTTACCGAGTATCTCCCTTGCATACTTGCCTTGAGACACAAATAGTTCACCTTATCGTTGCCATATTTCCAATCCAAGGAAATAGTGAAGGAGGCCCATATCCTTCATCTCGAACTCCTTTGAAAGATCCTCCTTGCATGAGTGTATCAGTTTCTCATCACCAGTCAGCATTAGATCATCAACATAAATTTTTTATATTAAAATCTTACCCTCCACCACAATCTGGTATAGGTTTGCATCCACCTCACTCTTGGTGAAGCCAAATCCAGTGAAATAGCTATCAATCTGAGCGTACCAAGCACGGGGTGCTTTCTTCAGCCCATACAGTGATCTTATGAGTCTGAGCACATGTGACTCGCTACTAAAGATCTCAAATCCTTCAGGCTGCTCAATGTACACTTCTTCCTCAATGATCCCATTAAGGAACGCAGTCTTCACATCCATCTGATGAATGTGCCAACCCATTTGTGCTAAGGGAGAAAGGATGGTCCTTATGGAAGAATATTGTGTTACAGGTGCAAAGGTTTCTTCATAATCAATCCCCTCGATCTGTGAGAATCCTCGGGCCAAAAATATTGCCTTATACTTCTCAACACTCCCATCATCAGCTTGCTTTACCTTCTAGATCCATCTTGAACCTACCACTGATTTATCAACTAGACTTGAAAAAATTTCCCAAGCACTGTTTCTGACAATGGAGTCATACTCCTCCACCATTGCATCTACCCATGTGGGTTCCTGCACTTATTTCCTAAAAGGAAGATGGCTCAGTCATAATACATTTTCTCATGAGAGCCATGTATCCAGTGAATCGGTCAGGAGACTGTCTCTGTCTGTGTTGTGAAGTAGGGACTCCTACATTATGTGCCACATCAAGCTTCAACCTCTCACCTTTTGTGGTACGCCTTCTACCAGTTTTGATGTTTGGCTCTGCGTGAGTGGACTCTTCCACTCCATGAACCTCCTCTTGTGGCTAATCCACATCTACAGACTCATCTTTGGGAACAAGTAGTTCCTCCGTGCATGCAAGTCTGGCTCCCTCTCAAGCAACAACTTCATGGCTTTCTCCTCATTGAATTTTATATTGTGTCGCACCACAATCATTCGAATTTTTGGAAGATACACACAATAATTATGGGGTGTTTCTATGTACCCCACAAATATCACAACTTTAGCAGTCGGCTCCAACTTCTTCCTGGCGTTCTTGGTCACATGAACATAAATAGATGAGCCAAAAATATTAAAGTGAGAAACATCTAGTTTCCTACTAGTAAAAGCTTCTTCAGGTGTACTCATGCCAAGTACTCTATGAGGACAATGGTTTTTCACATAAACCATAGTGTTGCATGATTCCACCCACAAGTGCATTGGTAGGCCCTGATCATGCAGAATAGCTCATGCAGCACCCATGATCATTATGTTCTTCCTTTATACAACCCCATTTTGCTGTGGGTTATGAGGCGCTATGATTTCTCTCTGAATTCCTTCTTTTCTACAGAAGTATTTGAATTCATTCGAGATATATTCACCACCATTATCACTCCACAGAGCCTTCACTTGCTTCCTCGACTCTTTCTCCCCAATTATTTAAAATCACAGAACTTTGAGAATGTTTGATCCTTCTTCTGTATGAAGAAGATCGAGCATCTACGAGAATAGTCATTAAAAAAATAACATAATACCTGAGTTTTGTTGTTGAAGCAACTGAGAATGGCCCACACACATCTATGTGAACTCTCTCTATTATCTCTGAAGCACGGTTCTCCTTTTCATGAAAGGTGGCATTCACAAACTTACCCATAGTACATCCCTTGCATTGATCTATCTGCGCAAGTGTACCCTTGGGAAGTCTAGTAGAAATCTGCTGCAATATTTTCAGGGCGTGTTACAGGTCAAAATACCTCCTCATCAGCGCAGAGGGGAAGACAAATATGGAAGAAGTACAAAGACCTAAATTAAACCTATTTCTACCAGGGTAACGCATATATAGAACATAACAAGAGCGTTATAACGCAGGCAAGCAATACATTGGCCGTGTTAATGGCTAGGGCAACGCTCTGTTTACACTGGAGGGATGCGTTACCCGTGTTTTAAGTTTGAATTGGGAAAAGAGCGCGGAGAAAGATTTGAATCTCCGACTTTCCCTCACAAAGGAGTCAGTTCACAAAGGAAACTGCAGAAGCACCAGTTCATTATTGTTCATTGCCATAGAAGACTGAACTCCAAGAGAGGCAAAAGCATGGAGATCAAGGAAACATCTAAGCCTTTTCTATTCCAAACTAGTGGAAAGAGAAGGGCAACAATGGCCTTCTCCCTCTCCTATAAGAAGGAGCTGAAGGCTCTTAATTGAAGGTCGGAGGATTTCTCAAGGTTCTTGTATACTTGCGGAATAGAGAATAGTGTGACATTGTGAAGGCCAAGAGTCAAAGAGGCTCCTAGAGAGCTTGTTGACTTGGACTTCTTCACTAGAGAGAGAAGAGAGATTGGGAGACTGAGGAGGGCTTGGTACAACCGATGGTTGTAATCCTCCTTCTTTCAAAATCAATAGAACTGTGTTCTTTTTGTCCATTCAATGCTTAATGTTATTATTGTTGTTTCAATATTTACTTAGTATGATATGAATGGCTCAGATGTGTATAATCTAGATGTTTGTAGTATATTGATTTAATTGATAGGATACTTGCTATAATAGAAATTACACGGGTGCTTTGACTGATTGCAGGTCTCAGATTTGGAGCTGGCGAAGAAGGACTCTTACTTTGCTGCACAGCGCTCTCCAAGGCTCTCCAAGACCGTCAAAGAGGTAATTCTCTATTGTATTCCTTCAAGTTATTTCAAGCTAATATGAACATACTCATGCCATCTTTGTGAACAGCATAGCTAATATTACTATCTGCCTCGGGCACCGGAAAGCCCTGAGAGGGATATACGAAAACCAACCACCCAAGCAGTTTACCCTATAGTAGAATTGGCGACTCCGTTGGGGATTTTCCCCATAGTTTCCGGACTATTTTTCCCTCCGTTTCTTCTCTCCTCTGTTCAGTATCCTTCCGACCATTTTTTAATGCCCAGTAGACATACCAAACGCTTGCAGAGTTCAATCCTGTTCCTGTCTGGCCAACTGAAGAGATTTTCCCTAGTTAACGCGACCTATGAAGTTTATCCAGTGCGTTATAATGCGGTCTCGGCTTAAATACAGTGCGTTATAACGTTGTATTTTCTCACAGATAGAGCGTTACTCAGCCAAAAACCCTGCTGTTCACTACTGGGACTGTGTTTTAGCTGTAGAGTTTTTTGGCCACTAGTACCTTTCACAGACTGAATCCCTGTGCTTGTCTGCTAAAGCTGGCATTGATTATATGTTTCTCTTATTTAGTTAGTGTGCAAAACATTTACTTTGTAAAAGAGAATTTTTTTTATTTTTTTTTTTGCATTTAGCTGAGTTTATTCTGAAAGTTTAGTTCACAGATTGTTAAAAGAGGTAGATAGAAGTCTGAATCTTAAAAGTTGAGATGTGTTATTTACATGTTGGTGCATGGATTATTGATAAAGAAACCTCTCCTTGTAGAAACACTCTTCAGTGAAGTTAATATTTAGAGCATGTTTTGCATGGTTTCTTGAGTCAGAGTCTCACTATACTTCATACGTCCATTCCCCCTCCGCAAGACTAATAACAAAGTACACTAAAAACAAAGCGATAATAAAATCAATATAATAACTCTTTTTTGAGCTCACACAAACAGTAGTTCAGGCTAGGATCTTGGGTTAGGAAAGTGAGAAAACTACCCAAGATCTCAAAACTTGAAAACTAGAGTCATTAACGAGTGAAATCCTGCCGCACTCACATTATTGGGACCGTTCCTTTACCATAGCTCAGCTCGAGACAACACTTGGGTGCACTAGAAGGTAGCCCACCTTCGACTGCATCCTGTGGGTGTGTTATATATTGGGGTTCCCTTCGGGGATGTCGAAACTATATCGGGGATCTAGGTATTCTGCCCATATAGCACACTGTCCTTGACCGTGGACCCCCCTGATGATGTCTGTGATTTGAGGTATCCTTAGTGGCCATAATTTTAGGGACTTACACAAGGTGACTGGGACGGGCTGTCCTGGTACCTGAAACAGACGGACCCACTCTGTCTTCGGTCTTTAGGAGGGTACTCGTCTTCACGAGAGTGCTTACACCTATCGTCTGAGGTTCGGGCGAAGCTCTAGAGTGACCGTAACTATACTTTCGACCAACCCTCTCTGTATGCTATTGTGATACTGGATTTCATCACCAGTGAATGGTAGTACTCAGACAGGGCACCCTATTCTGGCTGCTTGCTGATTGATTTTAGAGAGTGTTTTCTTTTTAGTAGTTGTGTGGTTACTGTCATTTGAGACTTCATAATACATCACATTTTAAAAATTTGTTAAAATTAAACCGGTCACCGTGGCATCCCCTGACCCACGCCGTCTGTCTCGACGACAGCAAGGTCTACCTCCTCTCACCCTAGAGAAAGATTGAACCTTGGTGAACCCGAGCCTTCTACGGAAGAGCAGTCTCCTCTGACTAATCTGGATTATCACATAGACCCTTATCAGCCGGAACTCCCGGAGGACCCTTTCACTGAAAGCGTTGTACCTAATTACAATCCTTCGCTCACTGATCCGTTAGGACCTGTGATAGTCCAGATTCCACCACGCCCAGATATGTCTGCGGCCAAACCAACATCTATTTCACCACTAGAATCCACAGGGACGATGCCAATGGCAACCATCCTTGGTTCGCCACCATCCTCCCCGCCAGTGGTCAGTTCCATGCCATTACTGGGTAACCCCAGTAGTCAACATATGCCTACCCCCAACCCTATGGTCAACACAACTGTCAGTAGTTTACCGAACCCTTCGGCATCTACTCCTACCGTGACCATGTTGGGGACCATGGTAGCTCCTCCCACGAGCACGACTACTTCGGTGCCCTTCAACAACCCTTTCGGTTGGAGCCCTCTGTTGAGTTCAAACCCCCTGGCCACTATACCAGGGGGCAGTGTTATCAGTACATAGGTAGCAGGGACTATTTATCTTCCTATGCAATCCTTAGGACAAATGGGACAACCCTTTGTAAATACTATCCCCTTAAGTGGTTCAAACATAGGTGTAGGATCTATACCGTTGCCAAATTATGCAAATACTAGTATACCTCCGGGAAACTCTATTGCATCCATTTGGACTAACCAACCCCAACCTCCGTCTGGAGTGGGAGGGCACTTTTACGCTGGGGGCAACCAACCATTTGCCCCTCAATACACTATGCCCCATGGACAGCAACCGTATGTTCCTACTCCTCCACCTATGGGAGGTTTTTATCAAAGTCCCACTTACCCTTCTGGTAACACATGGATGGGGGGACCCTATGGTCCAAATAGTCAGCCCATACTGCCTTGGTTAGACTCGGGGGCAAGTCCACAATTGCCATTCTTGGAAGCTTTGGACATACCCGACATCCATAAGCTGACGAACGACCCAATCAACCATAACTCGCTTTGGCCTCCAATACCGCATAAGATTCCTTCCGATATCCCGAAGTTCGACAGGAAGCATGGGGACGACCCGGCCGCACACATCACTACCTTCCATTTATGGTCCATATCCAATTCCATGGTAGATGATAGTGTCCAACTTCGACTGTTTTCCCGCACCTGTTGGGGTTCCCATGTTTTGGCCAGATTGGCAAGACCAAAATATGAGACAACATCAGAACCACTTTGGGGCCCTAGGATCTAGCCCTCCTGGACCCGGAGAGGGATCTCTCCAATAGAGCAAAGAATGATATGTCTTTAAAGCTCGAATTGAGATATTAGGCTAGTTATGAAGCACAGAGGGGGGTTTCAATAATTTGGTTGGAGGGTTGCTGGGTTGGTTAGGAGATCATGGACTGGGAAAGAAATGGGAGAAAAGAAACAAAACAGTAGGAGGCTTCAGCAAAGAGGATAGGCCAAGACAGTGCCATCCATTAGGCTATGGAGTAATGAAAGGAAATTACATGCAACAACTAGCCAAGGCTTTCAAAGGGCAAGTCATCTATACTAAAGGATCTTTTAGATAGATGATGGGATGGAACATTAAGGAGGAAAGTGAAAGAAGGAAAGCAACCAATTTTCTGTCTATAGATCAGGTCAGAGGTCATTTAACTCCAGACCTGCTTGGACATACTCAAAGGCTGCTCTCAGAGAGACAAAGGGGCAGCTTATAGATCAGACCAGAGGTCATTTAACTCCAGATCAGCTTTAGAAACTCCAAGGGAAAAACGGAGATAAGATTACAAAGAAACATCTAAGAAGCAAACCCCCAAGTTCATACATCAGCCAGTAGGAAATAACATCCACTGCACTGGTTAAACCCGTGAACCCACTCTTAGACAGCACATAGGGCGGAAAACATAAAGGTAGGGAGAGCAGACAGCATAGGGCACCTAACAAGGGTGAATCCTATACCATTATTCTGATGCCTACCAGAAGAACATGAAACAATATGGAAATGTAATAAACAAAGTAAGAAAACATCACCTATAGTAATAGACCAGGATCCTGTGAAATGTGCTTTGATTAATTGATGCAAAACCAGTCATGTACAATATGGCTCAATGGCTAATACAGTCCCAACTTCTCCTCCCAGCCTATTACATACAAACTACTCTGCAACTTCCTCCCAAGACTGTTCTAACAGTCAAACTGAATCCCTCTAACAGCAGATGCCCAGCAAGGCAACAACAACCTTTACAATGTGTTCTCGGGGATTTCTTATAGGAGAAGAGGAAGAGACAGAGGTAGATAAACAAATAAATGAGACTCATTAAGACAGTAAGGCGGAAGTGTTCACGCCCATACTGCTTAATGGCTTTCTGCAGCTCTGTATGTACTCTGTAATCTGGTTCGGAGATCTCTGTCAGGCCGGAAATTGACCTCTGATATTTCTTTGGGGTCCTTCGACTGTCTGGAGCTCTGTGCTGCCATTCTGGAATAAATGAACTAGATGAAAGATCTGCGAGGCTCCCCATACCTCATAACTGCTGCCTGGACAGTCTGTAAAAGCTCTGTCAGTATATTCAATCGTTTCAGGGCTCGAGGAGATATGGGGGCGCTGTAGGTAGATGTTCTGTTCCAGAAAATAAGCTCACTGGAAATGAAACAGATAAGACTGTGTATTAGTCTTCTAACCACTCCAATCCTTGAATAGGGGCAAACATTTAATTTCATTAATAATGTGCACCAACCTCTTTGAATTCCTTCTCACGTCGCCGGCATGTTTAACCGCTATCACTAACTGCATAATGAAATAACTCATCCCAGAGCCTGCGCAGTGGTGGAGAAATGGCCGAGGAGGCGGAGAGGAATGGTGGAAGAACGGTGGCGAATGGTGAAAAGAACACAGAGCGGCAGAACACTGTAACCGTAAAGGTCCAAAGGTCGAACACTTGGGCGTAATACAAAGGAAAACACGGAACAATGGAGCTAAGCCGGGAGGTGGATCCACGAGGCGAGGGCGATCAACCGTGAATCGTCGATCTGGGGAACTTAACCATTGATATCTAATCGTACAATTCAACAAGAAATTGAGCGGGAAATCGTGAAGGCACAACACGGAGCCCATTGATTGAGGGACGTGATGAGATGGACAACCGTCGATCTCGGATCTAAATCAACAGCGGGGATGAAATCGGAGGGAAAATAGAGAAGGACGATGGGAGAGGATGCGATCAGCGCTGAGCCGTTGGATCAGCGGGGACACGGACGGACAGGATTAAATCGGAGGACGGAGGGAAGAGAAATGGCCGTCAGATCAGAAAGGGGGATGGAAGGCCAGGATTTAATCGGGAGACAGAAGGAGGGACTTGCGATTGCGATCGGGAAGGGTCTGCGATTGAGCGCTGACCGTCGATCTGGGAGGAAATGGATGGTCAGGATTGAATCGGGAGACAGCGGGGAAGGCTTGCGATCGGAGGAAATGGGAGTGCGATGGCCGTCAGATTTGGAAGGGAATGGGCGGCTGCGATGTAATCGGGAGATCTCAATCGGGGCGGCACATGACAAACCTCCGATTGCGATTGAAAATGGAGGAGCGATTAAGCGTTGGCCGTTGATCTGCGGGAAGAATCAACGGTGGAGAACACAATCGAAGGGGATCTGCGATTGGCGGAGGACCGTCGGATCACGGGTAGAATGGATGGTCAAGATGCAATCGGGGGATCTCAATCGGGGCGGCACCCATGGGGGTTGCGATTGCGATCGGGAGGGAGCTTGGGATTAGCGCTCAGCCGTTGATCTGGTGATAGATCGACGGTGCCGAACAGATCGGGGACTTAACGTTATAACCCAATCGCATCGGGGATTTTCAATGTTACACAGGGGTTTGCACCCGCCCGACCTTCCAATTGCGATAAGCGCCGGGGAATTAAGCACTTGGTCCTGGCGCCTGGGCACATGTGGGGAAGTGGTTAAGGGGAAGGGTCTAGGCCTTATAATAAGGTCGGAAAGTGGGTTTTAGCCCCTTTTAATGGATTTTGGGGCTGGGGAAGGGGAACGATAGAGAAATAAAGGGGGAAGAAAGCTAAACAAAGGGTAGGGGAAGAAATTAAATGGGATTTTGGGAGGATTTGGGGGGAAAATGGGGAAATAGAAGGGGAGAAAAGGGGGAATAAAAAGAGGTTAAATGAGGGAAAAATAAAGGGGAGAGGAGGCCTTTGGGCATTTCTTCACATAACAGAGAGGCTTTAAAAGGGAACTAGCAGAGGGGATTTGATCAAAGGATAAAAGACACAAAGAGGCTTCAAGGAGACTGTGTTTTAAGAGGAAATGCATTCCTTGAAGACTCAAAAATAATTTAGCCCCCTATTTGCTTGTCAAAAAAATTATAGGGGGGCTAACAGTGGCTCCACATGGGGATGGCTTCTTCTTGAAGGAGTCAAGAATTTAGAAATTGATCTCTTGGTGTAGGCCAGATGCCTGCTGCTTGAACCATCCTTTTCTTTCTTTGATCCGCTGCCACAAGCTATGAGACATCGTATCAGCAATAAAATTCTCCCACACAACTACCTACCCACACTATAGTCCTAACATTTTTTCTTCTTGGGTGCATTTGGACTTGCAGACCCTTTACATCATTAATTTTTACAAACAGGAAAAAATAAACCTATTCTACTTCTACCCTTATTACTCCATGAGACCAGATTAGACTGTTGGTCTCATATGTTTCTCTACCTACACTACTACCTGCTAGGATTAGACTGTCTAGCAGGTTTCTTCTCTATATTCTAAGACAGAAATTTAAACGACTAATCTACTTGCTCATAGGCTGAGCTTTATTGAGCTCTTCCTACCTACCCTACCCTAACTGGAAATCTCTGATGCTTTAAGTGATACAATAATGCCAATGCAGCCAGTCTAATAACAACAAAAAAGGATATGAGCACTGACTGCCTGTCAGAGATAACCACAAGGTGCTCTGCATGTGGTTCTTCAAAACTGAGGCCACCAGCAGCGGTGACCAATTCTGATGCGTTTGGCTCTTGCAAAAGATTGGTGCTTGTGAAGCTGAGCCAATCAGGGCCTCCATGTAGTCTGCCACAGGGTCAACAAACTCATGATGTAAACTTTTTCCTTAAAAGCCTACCATGACTGATAGGTTGTCTGCATCCTGGGCAGCTTCAATCACTGCGTCTGTAGTGAGGCCTTTGTATTCACACTCCTCCTCTTCCTGGTTGGGAGTATTTGGCATATGGGCATCGACCAGGAATACCTCCTCTTCCTCTGGATCAAGGCCGAGACGCCTGCGGGGAAAGAGATCTCACTCATCTTCAATGCAGCTTGAGCTAGAGGGCTCATTATATTCAACAGTGCTGTCCTCTAGTACCACAGGTCGGTTCTGCTGCAACGGGCTAAACTCTGTGAAAAAATCAACATATTCTTGAGCGGGGGCTTCTTTGATTACCTTAATCCCTTCGGGAGAAGGCTCTGGATATTTGCTCCGCTCAAGACTTCCCTCATCTCTTTTCTCCTCGTCCTCTGCGCTGAAGAGCTACTGGCCTCTGTCCGCTTGGCAAGTATAACTGATGTTCGGATATAAAGCAGATAGAAGATTTAATGAATCTTCGTCTACTATCATGCTTTCAACACTTTCTCCATCAGTATCATAGATGGCCGGAATTGTCTCATTATTTTCCTGAAGTTGATGGTCGTAGTCTTCCTCCCATGAGACCTCTGATGATGGCCATGCAAGCTCGGTTTCCCTTTGGAAAAACTCATCGTCGGACATATCCACATCAGAGAAATCATAATTGTAAGTATTGTCACCCATCAAATCTTCAGGACTCTCAGCAATTCTTTCTTCAAAATACTCTACAAGTTCATTTTCTGATTCAAGCTCTGGTTCATCATACATGCTTGGCATGCGACTTCTGTCTTGCAGAGATCTGATTTGTCTTTCTCGAGGACGAGGGGCAGGTCTTTCCCAGTCATCATTTCTGGTTTCGGCCTCATATTCTTCCTCTTTCACACTCAGCAAGGATTTGGCAGTCTCTATCAGTCTTTCCAGCTTGTTTTCTAAAGAGATCTGCGATGTTTGCTCTGTTTGGTCCTTCCTCGCTGCTCTTAATCTTTCCTCCTTGCACTTTACGTTGTACTCGACAGCAATTGCTATATTCTGCATTTCCTCCAGGCTCGAAGGTTCTCTTTCTCTTATATAGAATTCCACCTCTGGGTCAAAAGAGCTTGGATAGTGCAACAGAGCCCATCATAAAGGTGGTTTTATATCAGAAGGTATAGCATCATATATCTTATTAAACCTGGCTGAAAATTCTTGCACTGTCTCTCCTGGCTGCCTTCTCAAATTTTGATATTCTTTTAGGATGAGGAGAGCGTTCTTTGGGGTCGCCCACCTATCTAGGAAAACTTGAGAAAACTGATGAAATCTGAATATGCTTGCCACTGGAAGGCCTTTGAGCCAATTCTTGACATTTCCTTGCAATGACAGGGCAAACATTCTAATGCACACATCGTCTTCTTCTATCTCATACAGCTCAAGTAAATCCTCCAGATTTTGAACATGTTCTTCAGCAGAGGACCCTTTATTTTCCCCATCAAAATGAGGCAGTTGGTTTATTAATTCTGTTGGCAGGGGCTGGAAGAAGAGAGGTAAAACCAGAGGCTTATATCTTTCTATGGCCTTTGTAGGTGTGGGTGATGTAATAATAGGCTCATGGCTGCTTGAAGCTTCTTGAAGAGTGGGAGATACTACATGAGCTTCTTGTTCCATCAGGTTTTTCATAGGAGCATAGGTTTGCTCATGGTCTGAAGACTGAGGCTTGAGATCTTTCCCATACTCATCATGGGTTTCATCTTTGTACACTTGATTAGGCTTAAAGTAGGACAGAACATAGTGGTAGACAAAAACAATGAATTCTTTAAACCAAATCCAACCCGTATGTTCTACCCTTCTATGAGGTCTGGCCATCTTTCAGGTTCTTCCTCCAGTGGAGTCTTCTAGGATTATGGAGTGTGGAGTCGCCAGGTGGATGAATTTAACAATTTGAAGCAGGATGCTGTCCACCATCAGCAATGAGAAGCCAATCTAACCAGAGATTCCGTGTCTATGAGTGCCTAGGAATGCTTAAGATGAAATGCACTCATTCCCCAGTGGAGTCGCCATTATGTTGGGGTTCCCATGTTTTGGCCAGATTGGCAAGACCAAAAGATGAGACAACATCAGAACCACTTTGGGGCCCTAGGATCTAGCCCTCCTGGACCCGGAGAGGGATCTCTCCAATAGAGCAAAGAATGATATGTCTTTAAAGCTCGAATTGAGATATTAGGCTAGTTATGAAGCACAGAGGGGGGTTTAAATAATTTGGTTGGAGGGTTGCTGGGTTGGTTAGGAGATCATGGACTGGGAAAGCAATGGGAGAAAAGAAACAAAACAGCAGGAGGCTTCAGCAAAGAGGATAGGCCAAGACAGTGCCATCCATTGGGCTATGGAGTCATGAAAGGAAATTACATGCAACAACTAGCCAAGGCTTTCAAAGGGAAAGTCATCTATACTAAAGGATCTTTTAGATAGATGATGGGATGGAACATTAAGGAGGAAAGTGAAAGAAGGAAAGCAACCAATTTTCTGTCTATAGATCAGGTCAGAGGTCATTTAACTCCAGACCTGCTTGGACATACTCAAAGGCTGCTCTCAGAGAGACAAAGGGGCAGCTTATAGATCAGACCAGAGGTCATTTAAATCCAGATCTGCTTTAGCAACTCCAAGGGAAAAACAGAGATAAGATTACAAAGAAAAATCTAAGAAGCAAACCCCCAAGTTCATACATCATCCAGCAGGCAATAACATCCGCTGCACTGGTTAAACCCGTGAACCCACTCTTAGACAGCACATAGGGCGGAAAACATAAAGGTAGGGAGAGCAGACAGCATAGGGCACCTAACAAGGGTGAATCCTATACCATTATTCTGATGCCTACCAGAAGAACATGAAACAATATGGAAATGTAATAAACAGAGTAAGAAAACATCACCTATAGTAGTAGACCAGGATCCTGTGAAATGTGCTTTGATTAATTTATGCAAAACCAGTCATGTACAATAAGGCTCAATGGCTAGTACAGTCCCAACTTCTCCTCCCAGCCTATTACATACAAACTACTCTGCAACTTCCTCCCAAGGCTGTTCTAACAGTCGGAATGAATCCCTCTAACAGCAGATGCCCAGCAAGGCAACAACAACCTTTACATTATGTTCTCGGGGATCTTTATAGGAGAAGAGGAAGAAGCAGTGGTAGGATATACAATAAATGAATCTCATTAAGACAGAATCGGCGGAAGTGTCCAAGCCCATACTGCTTAATGGCTTTCTGCAGCTCTGTATGTACTCTATAATCTAGTTCGGAGATCTCTGTCAGGCCGGAAATTGACCTCTGATATTTCTTTGGGGTCCTTCGACTGTCTGGAGCTCTGTGCTACCATTCTGGAATAAATGAACTGGATGGAAAACTGCAAGGCTCCCCATACCTCATAACTACTGCCTGGACAGTCTATAAAAGCTCTGTCAGTATATTCAATCGTTTCAGGGCTCGAGGAGATATGGGGGCGCTGTAGGTAGATGTCTGTCCTGGAGAAAATGCTCTGCTGGAATACACACAGATAAGACTTGTTGTGTGTGAATTAGTCTTCAACTACGCCCTGGTCCTTTGAATACGGGGCAAAACATTTAATTTCATTAATAACAGGCACCAACCCCCTTTGAATTCCTTCTGTTGGTCGCTGGCAACGTTGAACTGGCCATCTTTGTACTACCTGCATAATGAAATGAACTGTCACAAGCCCGGGCAGAGGTGGCGGAGAAATGCTGAGGAGGCGGAGGAATGGTGGCAGAACGGTGGCAGAATGGTGAAAAGAACACAGAGTGGCGGAGAAATGATCAAAACTGTAAAGGCCCAAAGGTCGAACACTTGGGCGTAATACAAAGGAAAACACGAAAACAATGGAGCGGAAGCCGTGGAGGTGGGACCCAGCGGAGGCGGAGGGCGATCGAACCAGAACCGTCAGATCTTGGGGGGAACGAACGGCAGAGATCTAATCGCACAATCGCAATCGGAGGTCGGAGCGGGGAAAATCGCAATGCACAACACGAAAGTTCCGATTGCGATTGGAGAGGGGGGACGCGATTGAGCGACAACCGTCGATCTCAGATCTAAATCAACGACGGGGATGCAATCGGAGGGAAAATAGAGAAGGACGATGGGAGAGGATGCGATCAACGCTGAGCCGTTGGATCAGCGGGGACACGGACGAACAGGATTAAATCGGAGGACGGAGGGAAGAGCAATGGCCGTCAGATCAGAAAGGGGGATGGACGGCCAGGATTTAATCGGGAGAAGGAAGGAGGGACTTGCGATTGCGATCGGGAAGGGTCTGCGATTGAGCGCTGACCGTCGATCTGGGAGGAAACGGACGGTCAGGATTGAATCGGGAGACAGCGGGGAAGGCTTGCGATCGGAGGAAATGGGAGTGCGATGGTCGTCAGATTTGGAAGGGAATGGGCGGCTGCGATGTAATCGGGAGATCTCAATCAGGGCGGCACACGACAAACCTCCGATTGCGATTGGAAATGGAGGAGCGATTAAGCGCTGGCCGTTGATCTGCGGGAAGAATCAACGGTGGAGAACACAATCGGAGGGGATCTGCGATTGGCGGAGGACCGTCGGATCGCGGGTAGAATGGATGGTCAAGATGCAATCGGGGGATCTCAATCGGGGCAGCACCCATGGGGGTTGCGATTACGATCGGGAGGGAGCTTGTGATTAGTGCTCAGCCGTTGATCTGGTGATAGATCGACGGTGCCAAACAGATCGGGGACTTAACGTTATAACCCAATCGCATCGGGGATTTTCAATGTTACACAGGGGTTTGCACCCGCCCGAACTTCCGATTGCGATAAGCGCCGGGGACTTAAGCACTTGGTCCTGGCGCCTGGGCACATGTGGGGAAGTGGTTAAGGGGAAGGGGCTAGGCCTTATAATAAGGTCGGAAAGTGGGTTTTAGCCCCTTTTAATGGATTTTGGGGCTGGGGAAGGGGAACGATAGAGAAATAAAGGGGGAAGAAAGCTAAACAAAGGGTAGGGGAAGAAATTAAATGGGATTTTGGGAGGATTTGGGGGGGAAAATGGGGAAATAGAAGGGGAGAAAAGGGGGAATAAAAAGAGGTTAAATGAGGGAAAAATAAAGGGGAGAGGAGGCCTTTGGGCATTTCTTCACATAACAGAGAGGCTTTAAAAGGGAACCAGCAGAGGGGATTTGATCAAAGGATAAAATACACAAAGAGGCTTCAAGGAGACTGTGTTTTCAGAGGAAATGCATTCCTTGAAGACTCAAAAATAATTTAGCCCCCTATTTTCTTGTCAAAAAAATTATAGGGGGGCTAACAGCACCCTTACAGGCAATGCCGCCAAGTGGTACATTGAATTACCACGTGCCGCCATCAATACGTTTGGCGCTTTAGCGATGGAGTTCTTAAAGAACTTCCAACTACCAATTAGAGTGGAAACCGGAACAGAATTGTTAACATCGCTGCGCCAAGACACTGCCACCCACATCTCCGACCATATTCATGAATGGAGACGTAGGAGGAGGCTAGTCAAAGCGCCAATACCGGACCATCTCTTGGCCAATTGGTTTTGCAAGTCTCTTTTACCCCACATCTCTAAAGGCATTGGCCTTTCTGGTGCAGTGACAGAAGATCAATGTATTCGTCGTGCCCAACACTTAGATTTAATCTATTCACAATCTGGCACGCTTTACGATCTGCTCCACCATGCCCCTGGTAACCCAAATCCTCCGGCTACTCAGAAAACCGGAGCTCATGCCGATGGTCTCATTGGCACGATCTCTGGTGTAGCCACCAATCAGTCTCAGGGGCAAACCTCCCAGCCATCCTCGGTTGCCACCGCCCCCCACCAAACGACTCCTCTCCCTTCCGCTGAGGTAAATTTGGTGCAAACCTCACAGAAACCTAGCGAAAAAAATAGGAAGAATAAGAAGAAAACATCTTATTCGGAAGAGCAGTCTAATAATCAAAATAACGCTAATCAGAAAAATGCTGCTAGAAATGACAAAGGAAAGGATAAACCCATGAAATTTCCTTGTAAAATCTGTGCGGAGGACCACTTGACATACAAATGTCCTCGGTTGCAGGAATGCACCGATTTTATTGCTAACAAGGATTCTGGGAGAACACCTGCCGTTCTTCACAATCCCTTCCCCAATCAACAGCAGCAACATCAACATATGGTTGACAACCCACCACAACCCCATCAACGGGGCAATGGTGGTTCGTATCCTTCCGGCGAAGGACCATCTGCCATTTATGGCATCGAGAGTATTGACCTTCAAACTCGCGCCAAGCTTTATGGAACTCCTACCATAGATGCTTAGGAACCGGGAACTAGTTCCAATCCGCCGCCGCCCAACGATTTACATATCGAAAGGCCTACTGTTGAACCTGTAATTCGTCCCCCCAAAGGGACACTTCGACGCACGACTCATAATACCTCTGCACGTGCAGCCCAAAACTACAATATTGTAGAAGATTTGGCGCAGGCACCATCAGCTATGTCTACACTTGAAGTATTACAAACCTGTCCAGCACAAAGGAAAGCCTTGCTTTCGGCCATTGGTGGAATAGATCCCCAGGATTCCATGCTAGCAGTCTTTGATATGGAAAAGGCTAAACCTCGCCCCTCACATCAACTCGCATTCCAGGTGCAGGTTGTGTCGAAAGGGAGACCCATCCATCGCACTGTCATAGACGAAGGTGCTTCGACCTGCGTTATGTCACAAGCTTGCTGGCTGAATTTAGGTTCTCCTACTCTAACCCCGCCATCGAATACCTTCAAAGCTTTCGATGGCCACACTTTCCTACTGAAAGGATACCTTGCTAGCTTTCCCATCACTCTGAGTGGGAAAACGGTAAACGTGGACGTTGAAGTCGTAGAGCGTCATCTCGACTGTAATCTATTGCTCGGTCGCAGTTGGTCTTATGCTATGACCGCCATCGTCTCTTCGGTCTTCCGACTCATCCTATTTCCATTGGATGGGAAAATAGTCACGGTCGACCAGCTATCCTTCTGCACCCCTGATTATTCCACTTTACCAAGTAGCTCTGTACCTCTAATAGGAGGTGTCCCTGACTCTTACGTCAGTATCAGTACCGGTCTTCTGAAGGCATCTTCCCTACTGGGTTGTTTTCCTCTACCGCCGCCGCAGATCCCAAACACGGTTGCAATGATATCCACCTCTTTGGATGGCTCTATCGACCCATGGATCATCCCGGCACCTTCAGATATTGATTCCTATGGAGATCAGATGCCACTTTCACCGGTTGAGTTGGCTTACCAAGCCATCCAAACCGCATCTGAACCCTCCACTGATATGGTTTCGACCACAGGTACAACCCCCTCTCCCATAACAGTTCTCTCTAAGGATCTCCTCAATGAAGTCTGGCCTACAGACGAAGCTATTCGAGAGATCATGTCATTAGAAGAACGACCTTGGGGAGAGTTCCACCATCGCGCTTCGATGATTGATTCGGAGGCGATAAGAACTGAAATCCCATCTTTTGACCAACCTGAGATAGTTCCCTCCTCTTATACGACTGTCCACACTATCGATTCAGAAGGGAACATAGGTAATATTTCCAAGACGCTACTCATTGATATCTCGGTCAAGACAGGTATCATGGAAAATATTCCGTATTGCTTTTCAAATATCACACCTTTCCAACTTGCTTTCGGCCTAGAAGCAGTACTTCCAATCGAGTGCGAAATCCCATCACTTAAACTTGCCATCGAGCTCCTGCCTGGCACCACCACCATAGAAGAGCGCTTGCTCTCACTCGATCATTTGGATGAAACTCGTCGAGATGCTACATTAGCACTCGAAGCTCACCAACGCCGAGTCAAAGCCCAATACGACAAATCTGTCAAGCCTCGTTCTTTCCAAGAGGGCGATCTTGTTCTTCTTTATGATAAAAAACACGACCTCTTGGGGGCAGGAACACTCCAACCATTGTGGATCGTTCCTTACATCGTTACTAAAGCCCTCTCAAAAGGAGCTTACGAACTACAAGACTGTAATGGAATTCCGCTCGAGGAGCCCCGCAACGGGCTCTATCTGAAGAAGTATTTTGCCTAGTTTCGCACTAGGCATATGCTTTGTAATTTTATGTCTATAAGTTTTGCCTATTTTTATTTTTGATGCTTCTGGATTATTTGTTTGGTTTAAGGTGTTTTTCTCATGTAATCTTTTTCTTTCGCACAGATGTCATCACACTCGTTATCATACGTCGGGTATGCAGACGGTGCTAGTCGTCACACTAGACACATTGCTTCAGCTGCTTGGGTTCTCTATACTCCTGAGTCGAACCTTCTTGGTTCCGGGGGGATCTTCCTGGGTAACGCCACCAACAATGTTGCCGAGTACATGTCAGTGATCCAACTCCTCACGGAAGTGGCATCTCCTGACATATCCGATTTAGTGGTCAGGTTAGATTCCCAACTCATCATTATGCAGTTAAACAATCATTACAGTGTCCGCCACCCTGTGTTGTTACGTTATTTTTTACGAGTGCGACTGTTAGAACGTCAATTTCAAACAATCACATTTGAGCACGTTCCTAGAGAATTTAATGCATTAGCCGATTCTTTGGAAAATTATGTGTTAGATTGGCATTTGTCACATTTATTGTAAAAGATTTACTCATGAGTACGTATATTTTTATCCCATCAAAAAATGCATAAAATTTTAAAAACACAAAATCACCAAAAATATATATATATATACATATGTCATGTCCAGTACACAGTAAACATCAAAAAGAAAAAATCTCCCAAAACTTGGGGTGTTTTACAAAATTTGGCTACACTAAGCCATGCTCTGACACTAATACATCTACTCCACCAGCTAAGCCTGATGCTCATAATAGCATACAACTTCTCTAGCTATCCTCCTCAGAGGAACCAGGTATTTCTCCGGCACACCCACAGTATGCCGCTGCAGACGAACTGGAACCTCCCGCATAGGAAGCGGCGATATACCCATGCTCAGACCCTCCAGATTCCTGGAGAGTTCATGTAAAATTTGGGTATCATCGTCGTCGCTGGCTTCCGCATCCTCTACAGGTGCGCCAGCCCTGGGTAGCTGCAATCCTCGCCGTGCATAGCGAGGGGCCCCAGCTGGACGGATAGGTGCCACATCTGTGTCAAGCAAGCAAAAGTTTCATGTAAAAACTAAATTTTCACCCCTTTCTAAAAAAAAAAAATTTACATAAACATTCAAAAGCTAAAAAAAAAAAAAAAAAAAACTTCTTTTAAAAGCACTGATCATTTTTTCTTACCATCGGGCCCCCACTGGGTGCTAGGGGGCAAGACTAACTCAGGATCGCCTGTGAAGTTCATCCCTGCATAGGGATAATCCTCAATCATGATGATCTGAGAGTCCAGCCAATCAAAAAATCCTTCATCAAAACAGTGACGGACAGGACCCTCTCCAGTCCGTGGAAGCAAAGTGGCCCACCGAGCCTGCCTCGGTTCGCGTGGACCCAATGGCGCTATAGGGATCCTGGGCCTCATAAATGGTATCCGCTCCAGTATGAAAGAAACAATCAGTGTTCCGTACCCAAACTCTCCCTGAGTACGGGTCTTACATGCAGTAAGCTCTGCTCGGACCCGATGAACCACACCATCACACCAGTCAAAAACCTGAGGCTGCATACAATCCAAGGCTAGGAGCATCTGAGCCTTGGTCGCCACATGCTGACTCTTGGCACCTGCCAAGGGAACAATCATCCATAGAATAGACCGCAAGGGTCTCAAAGTCACCTGTGCAATAGGTATCCGGTTACTCACAGCCTGGGTACCACGTATGCAGTGCGCATGGATCAAATCAGTAGTGGAACGAGGGTCAGCTCTGGACCCCGTCAAATTGGGCCTCGCCCCACGACATGACAAGCCGGTCAAAAAGTAAACATCATCTTTTTCGATGGCGAGTTTGTTTCCGCCAATCCGAAAGACATGATGCCGTTCGTCCCACTGCTGGATCAGCCACCTCAGGAGGTCCTCTTGACTCCTCATCAGTTCTAAACGGGCATACTTAAGCAATCCGCACCTCCGGAGAGCCATTAAACTTGCCGCATCCATCACCATCTCTCGTTCTTCCCGCTCATGCTCTCTCTCTCGCCAGATACTCATGATTAACAGCTGAACACCTGCAAATGCAACATTTCCAACTGATTAAAATTTGCCTGGACCACTTCAAAAATGGAAAAATTGAATTGTTAGAAAGCATGTTGCGCCTAACGTGGGCACTAGTACAAAACAGAGCGTTCTAACGCGTACTTCCCTCACGGGTTATGCGTTTAACGCGACTGTTGTACTCCTGACCCGCGTTAGGCGCAAATATTTTTCCAGGGCCTCAAAATTTCCTAATTTTGAACCAGCAAAAACTAAAAAATTGGCAATTAAATGATAACAGGAGGTTCTAGCTCTTACCTGGATCTTGCGGAATAGAAGACTGTTGCTCGGATTGACCGTAATCGTCAGCTGAAATTTTCACCTCTTTTCTACTCCAGAGCTTCTTCACAGCACTCAAAACAGTGAAAATGAATGTCTTCTGACCTTCTTATAGCAAATTCTGGGGCATGACTCTCTTTAGTCAGTCGGCAAAGTCGTGATTCCTCGTTGTACACATGTCGCAACTCTCGAGATTTGGTACTGATGATTCTAATAAGGGATCAAGATTTATGTGCAGACATACTCATGTTTTATCGAGAATTCTTTTTATGGTATTTTTCTTGCTCGTTAATCCGAAAAACCTCGAGTTCTCTTCTTCGAGCTCGTTAAACTTATACGAAGTTGGCATCGAGTGTTATTTTTTGGTCTTTTCTTGCTCGTTAATCCGAAAAACCTAGAGTTTTCTTCTTCAGACTCATTAAAATTATGGAGAAGTACTGAGCATTCTTTTTAGGAATATTTTTCTCGCTCATAAAACCGAAAAAACCCCGAGTCACCTTTGTCAGACTCGTTAAACTATTGAGACAAAGAAAAAGGAGCCATTCTTTTCCTCTTTTTCAAAGCTCTTTAAACAGAAAAATTAAATCGAGTTTTCTCCGCGTGACTCGTTAAAATTTCATGGAGGTACCGAGTTTTCTTTGTTGGACTCGTTAAAATTTCACAAAGAATATTGAGTTTACTTCGTCTCCTCGTACTCATAACAAAATGAGGTAGACGTCCATTGAACATATATTTCTCACTTTTCCGGATTCCATGGACTAACTTACGGAAAATGAACTGTTTCGGGCTTACTATTACCCCTTTGCCGTGGCCGGTTATCAAGACATGACAAAGGTACCCCATGGAGTCGTCTTTTACGACATTTTTCAGACTCTCTAAACATGAAAAATTCACCGAGTTTTCTCGTCTGGACTCGTTAAACCTAATCAGACAGGACATGGAGTTGTCTTTCTTGACATTTTTCAGACTCTCTAAACATGAAAAATTCGCCGAGTTTGCTCATCTGGACTCGTTAAATCTAATCAGATGGGGCACAGAGTTGTCTTTCCTGACATTTTTCAGACTCTCTAAACATGAAAAATTCACCGAGTTTACTCGTCTGGACTCGTTAAACTTAATCAGACGGGGAAAAATTTGGAAAAAATGGATACTACCTCTGTTACATTTTCAAAAAGGTCGATTTGGCAGCAAAATTCTTGAACATGGCACTTCCCAGAAAACTCTTTCGCAGTTAGCCGAACCCTACCATATATGAGTATTAGCCTTCATTTCCCAGTGTCCCTGCACCAGTAAAATCCTAACACACTCTTTGGTGTTCAACACGCTTCTGCTGCCTAGTACCCTACTAGAGTGTCTTCTATTGTTCAAGCAAATCTCGTTATCTACTGCTCTTGTTATCAACCAAACCGTTCATTATGCCAGAAATTATTTGTCGTCTGACGTTCCCATTTACTCTTCCTTATCTCAAATCATAAACAAAATCAGTTGGTTTCCGTTTCGTGTTGACTGATGTAGGACGCCTCAGTGCCTACCTCTCAACAGATCACTTCCTATCGACTTCAACACCTTATCTAGGAAGTTGATCCAAAAACACATCAGTACCCAGATACTTGCAGACATCAGTGGCAGGTAGTATTGTGTTTGATCAAGGGTCTTCATCATTGGCTCTTGGTCGAATGATTCTACGAGTGTTCGACTTCAACTCCTTTTATTCACACTCGCTAGATTGTACTGGGCATCTTAGGGACCATCATCATTATCGGTGGCCACCTTCGCGTCTGTTAACAGTTTTCATTATTGATTGGTAATCAGACGATTTCTCACATGTTCGACGACAACTCCCTCATTCACATGTTGAGAAATATGCAGTTTAAGTGAATCGGCGGTCAAGACCTTGGGGAAAAAGGCTACACCATTAAAGTTGTGTTCCCTTCCCCAAGCTGCGATATTGTTTATGGAGACAGCTTCTTCAGCCTGATCCTGTTATGACGGACACTTCCACATTGTGCCTATTGGTGGACAGATTCTTCATATCTCTATTCTAGAGAAATCATGGTGTTTAAAGCTACTGAGCATGGGACATGCCCGACTCTAGGCAAATACTATATTTTCTGACATATGTTGTTGTTTCAGGTTTTCCTCAGTCTTTCAATCTCTCTCTATCTCTACAAATTATAAATTATTTCGGCCATCGTCTTCGTCTCTGACCTCACACTTTAGGGGGCATCTGTTACAGGTCAAAATACCTCTTCATCAGCTCAGAGGGGAAGACAAATATGGAAGAAGTACAAAGACCTAAATTAAACCTATTTCTGCCAGGATAACGCATATATAGAACAGAACAAGAGCGTTATAACGCAGTCAAGCAATACATTGGCCGCGTTAGTGGCTAGGGAAATGCTCTGTTTACACTGGAGGGACGCGTTACCCGTGTTTTAAGTTTGAATTGGGAAAAGAGCGCGGAGAAAGATTTGAATCTCCGACTTTCCCTCACAAAGGAGTCAGTGCACAAAGGAAACTGCAGAAGCACCAGTTCATTATTGGTCATTTCCATAGAAGACTGAATTCCAAGAGAGGCAAAAGCATGGAGATCAAGGAAACATCTAAGCCTTTTCCATTCCAAACTAGTGGAAAGAGAAGGGCAACAATGGCCTTCTCCCTCTCCTATAAGAAGGAGCTGAAGGCTATTAATTGAAGGTCGGAGGATTGCTCAAGGTTCTTGTATACTTGTGGAATAGAGAATAGTGTGACATTGTGAAGGCCAAGAGTCAAAGAGGCTCCTAGAGAGCTTGTTGACTTGGACTTCTTCACTATAGAGAGAAGAGAGATTGGGAGACTGAGGAGGGCTTGGTACAACCGATGGTTGTAATCCTCCTTCTTTCAAAATCAATAGAACTGTGTTCGTTTTTTCCATTCAATGCTTAATGTTATTATTGTTGTTTCAATATTTACTTAGTATGATATGAATGGCTCAGATGTGTATAATCTAGATGTTTGTAGTATATTGATTTAATTGATAGGATACTTGTTATATTAGAAATTACGCGGGTGCTTTGACTGATTGCAGGTCTCAGATTTGGAGCTGGCGAAGAAGGACTCTTACTTTGCTGCACAGCGCTCTCCAAGGGATTCCAAGACCGTCAAAGAGGTAATTCTCTATTGTATTCCTTCAAGTTATTTCAAGCTAATATGAACATACTCATGCCATATTTGTGAACAGCATAGCTAATCTTACTGTCTGCCTTGGGCACCAGAAAGCCCTGAGAGGGATATACGAAAACCAACCACCCAAGCAGTTTACCCTATAGCAGGGCGCCATGGTGAAGATGGCCCAATCGCCTTTTCCATAATTTTCCCTCATCCCGGGTCACCACTTCTTCTTCTTTGCCCACCATTGCAGTGCGGCCATCTACCTCCAGCTTGTAGAGATTCTTGACTCGAATCCCTATCCTCTTGGTTTGAACCGTTGTTTTATGTTGCAGGAAAGATTTTCCATCTCTGAAAACAATGCATAACCTCTGTCCTCCAAAATTGCAACTGAGACCAAGTTTTTCTTTAGACCTGTAACATGCATAACATCTTTCAACAAAAATGGTTTACCTGACTCCCTCTCAAAGGTAATGGTACCAATTTCGGTCACACTGTATCGTCCATTGTCACCCATCTCTATATGAATCTGGAGATATTTCTCCTCCAAGTCACTGAAAAGCTCCTTATCTCCCGTCATGTGGAAGGAAGCACCACTATCAAGATACCACATCAAGCCCATTGCACTTGAAACCAAGCATGCAATCAAAGAGAAATCAAGTTCAATTTACAAGGCAAGGGCCTCACCAGCTGCAGCTCCAACAACCTTCTTGTTTGATCCGGATTTATGCAGGAACGCAACAAAATATAAAAATAACCATAAACATAGAGATTCAGTGGAAATAATGCATCATTTCATTAATATCAAATAACAAAAAAATGCTTACAGACATAATGGAAATAAAATAGCTAGGGTGCTGGTAGCGAATCTCTGAGAAGAGCTGTGGTGGCTACAGACCTCTGAACTGTGTTACAATGAGGCTCGAGGGCCTATTTATTATTGAGAAACAATGGAAAAACTGAAACGTCCAAAAACCTAACTCTAGGAGATGAAGCGCCAAAACTGTGGGCCCCGTTTGGGTAAATTGGTGTTTCAACTTCCTGGGGATGTAACTTTGGCATTTGATCTTCGTTTGACGCGCTCAATATCTCGTTAGAAAGATATATCCGAGGACTAAAACTTTTGGATGAGCAACATTGGTCTGTGACCCATGTTTCTCCTCGTTTTCCCAAAAAGCGTCGTTTAGGGCCTCAAAACGGCTCCGGAAGTTCAGGACCTAAAAAACTGCTATAAATAGTAAGTTTTTTTGCAACTTAAAAACTCAACGAAATGATGGTGGGGGTTCAAATGGAGTAGGTGGGTGGCCACCAATATCCACCTGGATCATTAAGGCCCCAAAACAGCTCCGGGAGTGCAGGACCCGATGATCAGGAGCTCAAATCTGAGCTTGGGAAAAAGCTCAAAAATGAAAGTGCTCAAATTGATTTGGAACCTGAGCAACGGGATAGGCCTCGGAAATACAATCCCAACACCGCAAACAGTTCGAAAAATGGGCACCGTATGAAAAATTTATTGCAATTTTAGTGGAGTGGGTCCGGCGGAGCACGGAGGGGCCAACCCTCCTCCCATGGAACCTCATCATATGACCAGTGTGGGAGCTTAATGATTAAGAGCGCTTAAGGAGCCTAATCTCAAGTTTGATATTTAATTAAGCTTTATTTAAGTGGATTTTTATATGGCGGAGATTCTGGAGGCGCTCCCAAATTTAGGTGGACTTCCACTTTTAGTGGAGTTAACTGGCAGTTGCCCCACATTTAGTGGAGGAAATTGGGGAAAAGTTGTTTTGGTCATAAATTTCTCATTACTCAACCTTTTGGAATGAATTTTTTTTTTATTTCGTATTTTCTCAGCCTTTTGGACTCAATGGCATAGGTTTCAGAGCCATTGGAGCTCATTTTCGACCTGTTTAGCTTCGGAGAAGCTTTTTGAGCCACTAGGGCCATTTTGGGTTTTGAGTTTGGTTGAGCTGTGGGTAACCTTTTTTGGTGAACCAAAAGTCATTTTTGACTATTTCCTACATTCTAGAGCCATTGGAATAGTTATTAGCTCTGTTTGAAGATTTTCAGAGGCCGAAAACCTTTAGGAGAGTTTTCAGGGCCACCAGGGCCATTTTGGGTTTGGAGCTATTTGGAGTTGTGGTTATCAATTGGAGGTGAACCAAAACTCTATTTTAGATAATTTCGACCTTCTGAAGCCATTGGAAGAGGTTTCAGAGGCATTTGAGGACTTCTACAGCCCAAAAAGTTGCAGAGAAGTTCAAAGCACCAGCAGGACATTGATGAAGAATTCACTGTTTATGGTAATCTTTCACTATTTAGTGAATTTGAAAAGGAATTCTTAGCTTTTTCCTGCCTTCTGAATCAGTTTATATATTCATATTTGTCTATTGAGACACTTAGAATCTTGTATTGCATTTGAGAGCTTTTAATACAAGAGGACAAGCCCATTTTGGGAGGCTTGATCCAGGAGATGTAGCCCAAGAGTTGGGGTGAACTCCTATATCATATTGCTGTTGTGTTTTGACATTATATTGCTGAATATTTTTTCTGATTCCCATGTTAAGTTTCAGCAAAAACAATTACACTTAAGATACATAAATAGTGAAAAGACATACACCATTTGCAAGCTAAATTTCCGCATAACATCAAGTTTAAAGCAAGATTATTTTAATTAAATCTGAGTGATTACTTCTATATTTTCTTTAGGCAGAGTCTGTAAGAGGTCCAGGTAGCCTCTGGATTCATCCTTTCTTTGAAAGGTGAAATATCCGGTAAATGCCCCTACAGTCAATCTCTGTATTAGAAATATGAAGTTCTCACATTTTCAGATTTAAACTTAGAATATGTTTGCACTCATTTACATAATTGAAAATGGATACCTTGCACCCTTTTCAAGTACCTTCCATTTTCAGATCACTCGAAAACCTGCTAAAAATAGTAAGTGGTGCTGAATGTGAAAAGCTGCAAGAATTGATGGTGTGGGTCCAAATGGATTAGGTGGGTGGCCACCGATATCCACCTGGATCATTCCTCCCTCCTTAGGAAGCAATGCTCCCCATTGCGTTGAGATCCTCCTTGAGATGAAGCAAATTCTATTGAACTGGGTATCATGGACCTGTGGGCAGACATGCTGGATGCGTTTAGTAAATTTGGTTTCTTTATCAGCTTCAGATAGTACATGTGTGGAATCTGTATGTGTATTTGTAGGAGGTATGGCAACATCAGGTGGCAAAGTGTTTGGGGTCAAATCAATGGAGTGTTTGTCCTGACAGTGTAGAGGAACCTCTGTGAGTGAGGAGAAAATGTCCTCGTATTCCTCCATGAATTTTTCCATCTGCTGCAGCCGTGCAGGGGAGCCCTGTTTTGAGGTTGTGGCCACAATATTCTTCTTTCCCTATGAGCGAGTTGTAAGGAAAATGAATTTCCTAGTTTGGGAAACAATCTTATTGTGTTTTTCTGCAGTAGTCAAAGAGATGACAGGAGGTGGTACTACCTCCCGTATCATGTACAAGTTATTTCCAAAGTAATAATAACAGCACGAGGCCTAGACTCATACACAGCATGTCGCCTCCACAAGTATGGTTGGCCCAATAATACATCAACTACATCAAGAGGAGAAACATCACATAATACCTCATCTATGAATGGCTTGATGCTGTACGGAAGGCGGCACTATTGGCGGATGTGGATATCTCTCCCTGGGTTAAGCCACCCGATGGTATATGGCTGCGGGTGCACTATGGTCAGTAGGCCAAGCCGCTTCACGACCTCTGCTGAAATGAGGTTCTTTTGGCTTCTGCTATCAACAATAAATTGCAGTAGAGAACCCTTCACCCACATTTGTGAATGGAAGAGACACTCCCCCTCCTCTAGAACCTCTCAGTCCTCCCTCTAGATCTTGGTGGTGGCAACAATGGCACTGGGATCCGCATCAATGATCTGCTTCCCTTTGTCATTGACTTTGTCTGGTTCTGACTCAGGATAAGAAAATGCATCTAATTTGGGTGCCTTTAGTTAGGCCACCAATGACTGTTTAGCCCGGCACTTGTTTTTGCTATGAGTGGTGCTGTTATGAAATTCACACCACTTCCCTGTGTCCTTCTTTTGATTTGTGGTGTTGTTCTGAGTCGCACCGCTTTGGCCTTGCCCCTTATTCTTTAGTTTGGGGACACCTTTCAGATTTGCAGATCCAAAGTCTCACTTCTTCTGCTTAAATTTCTACTCGATCTTGGCAGCATAGCGATATGCTGTGCCAAGCGATGTAATGTCGAGGAACTCCATTTCCTCCTGACTGTGTTTGTGTAGGCAGCCGCGGTACTTGAGCACCAAATGTCTCTTTGAATCTTTAATACCTAGCTTTGTGTGCAGGGTATCAAACAGATTCGTCAGTTCGTGCACATCTTGATCCCTTTTTTGCCGCAGCATGGTCCATTGGATGTATTTGTCCTCATAACTCCCCACGGGGTAACATTGTTCCTTGATGCCATCTCGGAACGAATTCCAATTGGGTGTGGCCGAGAACAGAGAGGGTTCCCCTTCATCTTTCTCACGGTAGGTTTCCCGCCAGTCTTTGACATGGGGGGCGGCTTTGAGGAGTGCAAAAATAATCTTTTCTCGGTCAGAGAAATCATGGACCGAGAAATACCCTTCCAGAAAATTCAACCATCTATCTACGACGTCTACATCTATTTGGCCTTAAAATACAGGAATATCAAAGTTTACCTATACCTTGAAGGGAGTGGCACTTCCAAAGTGGTTGTTGGATGCAGATGTGCCGTAGGTGGGCAGTTGTTGAAGGATCTGAGAAAAGTTATCCATCATCACTTTCCTTTGTTTCTCGAGGGCCTCCTCGAGCAATATTTTGATAGGATCTCCTGTTCCCTCATCTTTCTTTTCTTCCACCATGGGAGATCGTCAGGGTTTGCGATGTTGATCTTGCCTTGTTCAACCATATCGAGCCCTAACTCCTAATTTACTAAACGCATATTTCTCCTCCAAGTCACTAAAAAGCTCCTTATCTCCCGTCATGTGGAAGGAAGCACCACTATCAAGATACCACATCGATCCCATTGCACTTGAAACCAAGCATACGATCAAAGAGAAAACAAGTTCAATTTACGAGGCAAGGGCCTCACTAACTACAGCTCCAACAACCTTCTTTTTCTTATTTTTCTGTGGGTAGTTGGTGGTGAGATGCCCATTTTCATGATAGTGAAAAAACACTTCACCTTGGACAAATCCAGCTTCTTGCCTTTAGCCTCAGTTTTTGAGTGGAATTTCATCCCCTTACTTTTCTTTGCTTTGGTATCCAAAGCACAATCCTCTTCATCATCATGCTTTGATGAAGAGCCATCCCTGGTGTTCCACCTAAAATCCTCCTGCACTAGATCCGACCATAGCCGTTCCCAATCCGACAGTTTTTCGCGTCCGTTGACAGAGTCTTGATAACTGTGCCAACTCTTAGGAAGTCCCAAGAGAGACAAGCTCACAAAATCATCATCAACAATTGTGATTCCCACACTCCCCATTTCATCCTAACATTGGACAAACTTTGTGAGATACTTAGGAATATTGTCACCCTTCTCCATCTTGATTTTTAGGACATCCTTGAGTCGAGCTTGAGACAATATGTTCTCTCACACCTTTCAACATAATCCTTCTCATCTTCGCTACTTTCTTTTTTCCATGTGTTAAGTAATGCAGCATCTGTTGAAGTGGGCTTAGGAACATCGCTATCGATAAACTCCTTCAAGCCATTATCTTCAAGAATTTCCTCCATTATATCCTTCCATGCAATGTATTTCAACATGCCTTCAAGTGCATACTCTAACAACAAACCATTGAAATCCATTTCGATGTTTACACAACTATCGCACCAAGAAATTCTTGCAACAAATTCAAATTGCTTCCACCAACAAAACTCAGCTACTGCTTAAATATTGCAATCTTCAATGCTCCGATACCATCTAGAAATTATTAATACAATTATGTATTGTTGTATTCTCCTGATCTAACAATTATATCCACTATTAAATACAGAGTCCTTCTACTTAAATCTTTGCGGAAATTTAATCGCCAATTACAAACACATGAAGAAAAATCAATCACACATAACAAAGAAGTTTTTACCGGGAAAGCATAAACCTAAAAACCCCACTATAATATATTATTTATATCATAAATCATGAAACAAACTCATACAAAACTCTACTCCAATATATCTCAGTACAATATACAATCCTCTCACACTGTCATACAAAAAATTGGCATAAACATGCACCAATTTACTGCCTCCTAACATCCTACCTCCACTATGCAATCCCTGCTGATGAAGATACCTGAATGAATTCAATCTTGCCTTGCATTGACTGCACAATCCTCATTGGCATCTCCAATGTGTGTGTAGTTTCATTTAATGCACCACTATAGTCAAAACTGATAATCAAACAGGCCCTTTCACCTATCTCTCAACTAGGTCTCCACTGGATCTGACATGCATGTAGTTAACAGTAGTATTTCTTCAATTGCATGTGATACCACTGCTTGTGAATTAATCAAATAATTAATTTACTGATCTCTCACTAGTGTATCTTTAGTTACAACTAGTTACAACTAGCACAACTGAGTTTAACTCAATTAACTAAGTTAAACTAAATAACAACTCACATAACTACACATCCAACTTTGTTAAAACTTTGTATCACTCAGTTACAATGAATTCCCCTCTGCATGTCCCACCAACCAACCTTAGAACTCATAATTCCTTCATTCAACTGGTTTTCCACATCAGTTAATTGAAATCAAGTTCTTCAAGAGAATAGATTATTATTTATTGTCTAATTATTATTAAGGGTTAATAATAATTGACATCTGATCTATTTTTAGACATGTGATCTATAAATATACTTCGCCCATTCATCTAAAAATAGAATCTCATCTATGAATAGAATTTTCTCAACCATCTATAGATAGACTCTCTCTATAAATAGAATATGCTCACCATTCTAAAAATATACATACACCTAAAAATAGCCTGCGGGCCCCACCTAGTGTAGCTGCTTAATTTTCACTAGGATCATCATCTTGTTGAATCTCAACATATGTCATAGTAGAAGAAAAAATATATTGGAAATATCCTACTGGTATCTTGTTATTATGCTTAACTGAAGGTGAAGCCATTGAAGTTACCAGAGAATATCATGAAATTCTATGTGGAGGACATTATAGTTGGAAAGTTACAGCTCATAAAATCCTCAAGTCAAGTTTCTATTGGCCTACCCTGTTTGCAGATGTATATATACTAGTTAGAAGTTGTCAGAAATGTCAATTGTTTGCTAAGAAGAAAATACTTGCTCCATTACCTCTTATCCCTATATTCATAGAAGAGCCCTTCAAGCAGTGGGGACTTGATTTTATTGGAGAGATCAATCCACCATCAAGTGGACAGTTCAAGTGGATTTTAACTGCCACTAATTACTTCACAAAGTGGGTTGAAGAAATACCCACCAAAAAGGCAAATGACCAATTGGTGATGAAGTTTCTAGAGGAGAACATTTTCCAGATTTGGATGTCCAATCAAGATTGTAACTGAAAATGATCAAGTATATAATTATGTTCAATTCATTAATTTCTGTCAAACATATAATGTAATTTTATCACATTCCATGGCATATCATCCACAATGGAATGGGTTGGCATAAACTTGAAACAAGACTTTGATTAGGATTTTGAAGAAGACAATCAATGAAAATCAGAAGGACTAAGATTCAAAATTGAAGTTTTCTCTTTGGGCAGTTCGAGTAACTACCAGGAGGTCTACTGCAAAATAATCCTATGAGTTGTTTTATGGAACTCAGGAACTATTTCTCACTCAGTTGGCCAAACCAGTGATTTCTTCCCTTCAAGAAGCTCAGGAAGAACCTAATGCTTTGGTGAGAAGAATGAACAAAGTGATTGAGTCAAGTGAGAACAGAAACAAAGATAGAGACAACTTGATTTCTTATCAGATGAAGATGAATTATATATTTGACAGAAAATAAAAATAAATCGTCTTCCAAGTAGGATATTTAGTATTAATATGGGACACCAGAAGAGAAGATAAGGGAAGCATGGAAATTTTGACCCTCTCTCATATGGTCCATACATAATTATTTGTTATTGAAGCTTGGTCAGCTACACACTTTCATCTTAGAAGATTTAGATGGAGAATATTTTCAACTACTGTGAATGGGGCGGTATTTGAGCTTTATCATTTACGGCACTAAAGTCAGCATTTTATCAACTTTGTAAATATCGGGTAGTTTGTTCTTTGTTTATATGTGCCCGAACGATGTTTGACTCCATGCCCGTGGTGAAGGAGCATGGCAACTTCGGTACACATCATATCTACAGCGCTCTTGCACTTCGTGATGGTTTTGATCTGCCCTTTTCCCTTGATGTCAAAGGGGGAGAATGACATGGTGTTTGATTAGGGGGAGACTGATCAAACACCATCATGGTTGCCATCAAGTCCAAAGGGGGAGATTGTTGGCATGTGTTGTCCTTGATGGAAACTTAGTTGATGAAATGAGATGATTGGAAATATAATGCAGAGTGTTTTCCTTGATGGAAACCTATCTAATGAAGTTGTACTTGATGATCTTGTTAATGATGTAAATTTGATGTATCTAAATCGATTAAAGAAGTTGCGAAGGTCCCATCTACGGTATATTGCAAGATGTATGTCAAACAAGGTATGTAACGAAGCATACGCGGGTTTGTTTAGGAGAAGTCAAGTATGCGCGGAAAATATCGTACCAAGTCGTGTATACCTAATTGCGCTCTAAATTCCAAAAACCGAAGTTTATACCATTGAACAAGGCCATTGTATTGAAACGTTGGATTATGCAGTTGATCCGAATCCCGGGAATACCATTGGAAGTAATGTGGTTTTGACTCATGGTATTGAAAAAGGCTAAATCTATATAAGGAGAGAATTTCATTTTGCAAAGGGTGTGCGTGTACGAGCACAATGAATACTTCACTCACAGTATGTCAGATGTAGTTGAATGTCTAAATGGATGGAATTTCGAATCTCGATTAAATACATGAACATGATGAAGGTTCAAGATCTCTAGATCTTGAAATGGTGAATCTCTAGGATGATCTGAAAAGAAGTGATGAAGACTTGGCGCAAATCTGTTGAAGAAGTTGAATAAATCTGGGTAAGTTCATAGATGCGAAGTCTAATGCAAGTTAAGAATTAACTGCTTATTTGTATCTCTGTGCATACGCGACTTTCCTTCTGGTTCTCTGCGTATATACGCAAGTTCTGTTCAGGAAAGTAGCGTATGGGTTTAAAAGAAAGAAAAATAAATAATTTTTCTAAATACTGATTCACCCCCCCCTTTCAGTATTTTCCCAACATTTTAGGCATTCCGGCATAGTGATTTGAGTTGTTTGTCTGTCTTAAGTGTATTTCCCCAAATTCTGATAGCCATTTCCCAAAGTTAGAGAGTTATATATCTCTATGCATGGCTTGAATGTTTATTTCTATGTATTGATTAGCTTATAGTTACATTTCTCATGATTAATGGTTTTCCCTACCATGTTTATGTCAGCTATTAAACTAGTTATGCTTGGAATCCTTTGTTATTCACAAACTTGATGTCCATCTTACTCCATTTTGCCCAAAGATCCATTTTACCTCGAATCAAATCGGCCCTTCAACAACCTTGTATCACCATCTGATAGCTTTCTTGACCTCTTCGACCCCATAGCCCAGTTGATCTGACATATTTTTACCTATTTTATATCTTTGATCAGTTTCATCCCTCACAACCTAAAATCCAAAACCAAAAAACCTACTTCATAACTAGCCTAAAATCATAACAAAATAAGCAAACACACAGATATCCTTTACACAAATAGAGAGAGCCCTCTCTGAGTCTAGGAAGGCTAGGTCCTTGGGCTCCAAAGACTGGTTTGATGTTACACTGTCATTTGGCTTGCCAATCAGCCAAATCATGGGACCCTAACATAATGGCGATCACAGTGGGACTAACTGAGTACATAACAGTCTAGAAAACTCTTGTAGATTCATTAGTCTTTAAAACTTAAACAGGCAAGCAGTCCATAAAACCATTTAGAGTAAACTCTTTTTTTATCGCCACCCTAGAAAAGTGATGAAACAGGTTTAGAATACTTTAATAAACCATAGGCTGCACATAAAACTCAAAAAACCCCAAAACATTCCCTGATTGGCTTTTCCCTAGTTACTGGTGGTGGACCATAGCTACATCTTTACAAAAAAAACCAAGTTCCACCTGGCGACTCCACTAGCCTCCAGTAGGCCTAAAAAAATCCATAAAAGACCAAAAAATTCAGAAACCATACCTTTCTGCTAACTCATCCTTCCAAAAACTTAAGCTTAGGGTAGAAGCTCTATAATCAGTGACAAACTAAGTATAACTTAGCGATTCAGAAAACCTCGCCTAAAACATAGGAGATAAGCAGAAGTCTTCTTGCCAAAGAGAACCATTAGCTTGTCCATACAGCCTAGCAAACTTTTGAAACCAAGTGAATCACTCTTCTTTGAAAATTTCCATCTCAAAGTTTTCTATAAAACTTTTTCCCGAAAGCATCTTTGATAGTATTGGTGGTGGACCATAGTTCCCATAGAAATCCACCTGGCGACTCCACTATTCCATACTTTGTTTTGACCATCCTTCACATTAGTAGAACCCTAGAGAGGCCATCCATTCAAAAAAATCACAAATACCATCCTCTCTAAACTCTAGACCCAAAATCTGGCTTTGCGAAGAATCAACACCAGATCTCATCCAGACCCAAATCCCCCTATCATAGTAGATGACCCAGAGAAGATTCTGTGGCAAGCTTTCGAAACTGGAAATTTAGCTACCGATAGGTCCATCTGTAAAGAAAGATCAGTACCTGAACATCTCATTACCTTGCAAGATTCCCCCTTTAACTTAAAATCAACAAAAACCCTTTTTAGAAGCAAGTCACAAAGTAAGATAGACTTTGACGATCTTGAGCCCCTAGATCTGCCACAAAGTCCTAGTAGAGAAGCCTCACCTACCACACCTCCCAACTTTTAGCTTCTCCATCACTTTGGCTCCTACCACCCCAGATCTGCTCAAAATCATATCACTAGTCCAATTACATCTGCCACACCTATCCAAACCACTACTGTTTGAACCACCTCAGCTCATCCCACAAGCCCTCATTTTGTACATCATCCATTAGCTCCCATCATGGTAGCCTGGTATGCACCTTTGGTGCTGCCACAGCCTTTGGCTCCCTTACAAAATGACTATCAAGCCAAAATCCCACACTTTACCATAGTGGAGACTACCATAGCTCAACAACATGTAGATAGGATTAGTGATACTTTGAATACATGGAAATAGAAGACGAGACCATCAGAATGAGGATGTTTTCCCAAAGCTTGGGCATAGAACCTAAAAAATGGTTTAAGAGCTTAACTCCAAACAGCATCCACAATCTCCCAGAACTCTACCAAACCTTCATAAACAAGTGGGAAATCTGAAATAACCCCATTCAAATCATGTCAGAGTATAACAATCTAAAACGGGAAAATGGGGAAAGTGTCCAGGGATACTGCACTAGGTTCAACAATGTGTATAACGCCCTCCCACCTCACTTCAAACCCCCACTTGGTTCAGCCTTGGAAAAGTTCCCCGAGGGTTTTGACCCAGACATGACTTATCAGCTAAGAGACAAGGACCCCCTTACCTTAGAGGAAATTCAAAAGTAGCCATAAGGTTAGAAGCCAACTTAGCAGAAAAAAGAGCTAGGACTAGATCAGAAAAGAAAGTCACCTACTGGGATGAGGTCTCCACTTCACCCCGTTCCTTAGATCCTAGAATAGATGACTTAGTTAGGTCCATGGAAAAAATGTGGGAAAAGATAAGTGAAAATACCCCTCTTAGGGACAACCAGCCAAACCCTCCAAATAGAAACCGGAACCAAAATTTTAGGAGGGAACAGCCTCAAAACAAACCAAGGGAAAATGACCAACAAATTAGGCCACCATTTAATGAAAATTATGTGGAAGAAGATGATAGGGATACAGAACCCATTGATGAAAATCATTTGAACCTCATAGGGTCTAATAATGAGAGTGAGGTGCACCTCACAGAAGAAGAACAAGCATTCTTCTCTCCGAATCAAGATGAAACCAACTATGAGGATCCCAACGATCTTCAATAGATTTTCAGAATGCCATAGTAGAAGCTCACAGGCAGTATGACCTTAGAAGCAGAAAAAACCAAGACAACTCCAAGAAAGATAGCTCAAACACTGCTAAAACGTCTAATACCATTCTTTCGAAAGCAGTGGACAACAACAAAATCATGGTCGGGAAAAATGACCAAAACAAGGATAGAGTTACCCAAACTAGTCTTGACTTAGATGCTCCTAGTACTTCCACGAAGATACCCAAGGTGGGTGTGTCAAACAAGATCCAAAAAAAAAGCCAACAAACTCAGAACATAAAGAAAGTTACGGCTGAAAAAGCTGAAGAGAACCTATCCAAACTACAAGTACCCTTCAGTTTTGAGGGAGAAATTGCCAAAATAAAGATCATCATGCCTCTCACTAAACTTATTGCCCAAGGCTCTTATAAATCCCAAGTGTTAAAAGTCCTGAATATAGGAAATGATGTGAACACCCTTAATCTAGCTGATGACACTCCTGAAGTGTTGTTTGGTCCGAAAATAGAAGGGAAATTCCAAGAGGGAACCACTCTCATTATGAATATCCATGACCAAATCCTTCACAATTCCATGCTAGACTCCGGTGCCTCGCATAATCTTATGCTGAAGGTTGTAATGGAAATATTAGGCCTAGAAATCACAAGACCATACAAAGACTTATATTCATTTGATTCTAGTAGAGTCAAATGTCTAGGCTTGATCAAAGATATTTGTTTCAGTTTGGCCCAAGTACCTGCAAAACATCTGATCATGGACATAGTAGTAGCAAACATCCCTCCCAAGTATGGAATGCTTCCATCCAGATCTTGGGGAGCCAAGCTCCAAGGAAATATTTAACTTGATATGTCCTATGCCACTATTCCTGTGTTTGACCAAACTAGAATACCCTATCGAGAGTCACACATGAAATACATGATCAATAGCCAAGAGAGACCAGATAACATCCCGATGTATTCCTTACATTCCGATGTAAACTCTTTCATTCTACACACTGATGAGGACATTGAAGAACAATTAGAAGGATTTGAAACAAACTTAGACCCACCACATCAGCTGCCCCTAGTTCTCTATGATGAACTAGACTGTCAAAACTATCATGATCATGAACAGCTATGTCTTGAGGAAAGTAAGTGTGTTCCTTTTGAAATAGGAGTAGAGCAAGAAGCACAAACCATTATGTATTATCAAGCGAATTTCTCAAACCTTAGTCAAACATCAGCAGTGACATCAGGAAACTTTTTCAGAACAAAGGCATTAGAAGACTTACATATCATAAACCTTTTCAGAACTTAGGAGCAGGGAAGCTTAATGTTCTTACCATACCTCAAGGATTTACCATCGCATAACTCTACCACTGCAAATGATACCTTGACTGTAGCCATAACAACTCAAAATCTAGAAAAAAATCCTGATAAACTTCTTATGAGAGGAGATGATGACTGCAGTCCGAATAAACTTGAGTTACTTGAACTGGCTAACATCCTGTCACTCCACCAAAGACTTAGAACTGCTAGAATTGGTAATCTCATTCAAAATACTACTTCATACAGAGAAAATAGTGAGAAACACTATGCCACTTCCATCACTCCAAGAAACAACTTCGACAAAAGAAAATACAAAAATCTGAACCAAATAGTAATAATCAAAGATAAAATAGCTGGTCATAGGATCTATTTTGATTTTAGAAACACTAATACACATCCTTGTAACAGAAATTTTATCCTTCCTACCCAAGACCATGATATACCAATGATAATTGCTTCTAATCATATGTCTTTGCAAGATTATGTTTCAGGTTATAGCCAAATGATTCCCTTGCAAAGTAGACATCTCAAAGATTTTTTCCAGTATGCTGGAAGTAGTTCCAGTTTCAGACTCAGAATTGCAAAACCATCGGATATCAAAAATATGCTTCTCAAATCCATGTTTCCAATCCTAAATTTCTGCATGTTGACATACCTTGATGATGTCATTATTTATTTCAAAAATGACAAAGAATATATGCATTACTTAAAGAAGATGTACAGTAAAGGAAGGAGTGGAAATTAGAGGTATAAAGAGGTACAGCGAGAAGATATGGGTTTGTTCAGAGATTCATGCATGAATCCTTATGTAATTCTTACAAGAGAAAACTTTCCCAATTTTTCTTTTCAAGAGCTGAGTGGACCAAAGTGGTAGGAGATCCTTATGAGGATAAGATGCTTAAGTTTCACCATTTCCAAGATTTCTGAGTTTAAAACATTTTCAATCATTGTATATACCATTGTTTGAAAAATACATAAAAGTAGAAAAGTCAAAAACAATAGAAAAATAGAAAAGAGGGCGATTTGAAAAATGGAAAGAAGGCCCCGTGTTCAAAAAATAGTCATTCAGAAAGCATGCAAGTCTAAATGCCGCTACTAGTGCTCAAATGTCTTGTTCAGTTATCTAGCCTAATCATAGCTGAACATGTGTTAAATTTATTTGTTGATAAGTTAGTGAGTGGAAAAGATGGTCAACATTATGTAAGCTTGATTTATCAAAGAGAGTGGATTAGGAAAAGATACTGGTTCCACATGCTCAAAACAGAACCAAAGAGGGAAGCGGGGATGAAAAACAAATTGTGCATCCTAGCCCCATTTTTCCTAGTTTCCATTTTATGCAAAATAATATTTGTGTGCAGCTTGTCTTTCATGCCGCAAGTACATGAAAAATCAGACTGTCTAACCCTGATTTGATCATTTTTCAATTTCATGTTTAGATTAGAGAACAAAATCCTATCAAACAGCTTAACCTTGACAGTTGATCTAGCATAGGTAGAGTAATAAAGGAGTTCATCAACTTAATCTGAACTCCCGGCAGATATAAGTGTAGAACTAGATAGGTTCATTTTTCAAAATATATATATATATTGTCAAAAGGTTGCTAGTTTAGATGCACCCAAAAGAAGAAAAAAATGTTAGGAAAGATAGTGGGGTAGGTAGAAATATCATTGATGTTAATCATGCTGTCAATTTTCAGAAATAGCATCAACGAAGAATGAAATTTGCACCAATGGATAAGGCACTGGTCTTCATGAGCCAAAGATCTGAAATTATTGACACCTCCTGAAAAGGAGCTGCCCTCCCCAAATGGAGCCACTGTTAGTCATCAGTATTTTTCACTTGTTGGTGATGACTAGTTGTAACAGCCAAGTTTCCTAGTAGCTGATCTAAAATATTGTCAAATTTTCCAGCTGGAAAACACCCATAAACATTTTTTTCCCTCCTACCTTTTAAATCCGCCCATGACGAGATGAAACCTCATTATCAAGCCCTATCCAGCCTCAGCCATACTAGCTTTTCCATCAGCTCCAAAGAAAACAGTCCAAATCTGTCCAAAAAGTCCCCCCTAAGTTAGGTAGTGGCGCTTTAGGCATTTCGCCCTTGGAAAACTATCCTAAAAGCCAAAGAACCTCTATCTACTAAAAAACCAGTCATAACAGACCTTCCTATTCTGCAAATAAAGTTGGTTATACCCTTAAGTCGTGCTACTAATAAACCCTCAAGTCTCAGCAATACATGTACCATAAGTCAAACTGATTTTAGGTGGTTTTACATTGTTTTAATGGATCTTTCGAGAACAGAAATGTACCAGCATTCCCAGAAGACAGTATTTGTTTCCACATAAGAATACAGCTGCTTCTCATGTGATTTTGAGCCTGGGATGCAGCTACAGGGCAGAGAGTTTTTTCATTAAGCTCCTGCGATCACATTCAAAGCATGAAAAGGCAGTGAAAGGAAAAATAACACTGTTAAAAGCTGATGAAATGGCATCACTAAGAAAAAAACCTCCTTCATCTATAACCAGAGGGTTCGAGGACAGAGTTTGATTTTAAGAATTGCAATGACTGTAAGGCAAATTTTTGGGCACAGTGAGACAGAAACTAAGGGTTTCTGAAATAAAAATGATGATTAAAGACAAAGGCAAAGCAGTGGGCTTTTCAAATTGGTTTGCATGAGTTTCACTATTATTTGAATTACAAGGTGAAGCTAATGGGTTGATCATCAAATGAAGAAATATTATTAAGAAGATGGCCAAAAGAGTCAAACAGTCTTGGGCTCAAACTGACTTCTGCCATAATGTATAAGGAAAACCACTATCAGTATGCTCATCAAACATTCTTCAGTTGGTTGAGACAGAGGTTGAAAGAACACCAGGCATTTGTCACAAGTGGGCCTCCTTCATCTGTAAGCAGAGGACCAAAGCAATGATTGTTTTTAGGGTTTTCACTCACTGAGAGACAAATTGTAAGAACAGTAGGAGACAATTGAAGGCTTTTGAATAGAGTAATGATGTCAAAAACAAAGGGAAAGCATGAGTATTATAACTATCAAAGAAGTTGACTTATCTCCTATCAGAGATTTCTTTCAAAGACAGTCTGGAGAAAAAAAAGTGATGATTGCTTTTCAAAAGGTTATTTTCTTCCTATTCATAAGGAAATTTCTTTCAATAAGTCATCATAGTGGACAAAAGGCAATTTGAGCATAGTTTTCCCAAAGAGGCATTGCAACTAAAACACATAGGTTCATAAATATGCAAGAAGGATTATGGTATGTGTCTCGAGTTCTGGAACAACTTTCAAAGACAATAATGCATGCCACTGTTACAAATGAAGGCATTTTCCTTATAAAAAGGGGCATTATCACCTTTAAAGCAGCAGGAGCAGAAGCTGTCAATCAAGTTTTAAAAATGGCAAAAGATGCTTCACCCCTCATTGGTATGTTTTTGAGTGGATTTTCCATTTTGAAAATATCATTAAAAGGTCAGCAGTGGCAGAGTTTCCTTTTTAATAAAGCACAGTGAAAATGCAGTAGAGGAGATTTGCAATTCCTGAACAAAACCTCTTCACTTAAACGAAAGTCATCACTATGTTACCTTTTGAAAAGTCAAAATCCACTTTTTGTCGAAAGATTAGTGCAAGGAGTCTTTAAAAGCCTTTCAAAGGTTTTCAAAACCTTCACCAAGCAAACGTGAAAGGAACTTGGAATTTTCACTTTCAAATAAGTTAAAGGGACTGTTACAAACTCATTTGAAATCCTCAAAACACAAGCAACACTTCCCTTTGCTTTCCAAGAGACCGAAGAAGAGAGTTTTCGAGCAAATTCACAGAGTTTTTCAGGCTTGGAGACTACGCGGCACGCCTGGAGAAATGTGTGGCATGTTCAGGAGAGTTTTTGCAAAGGAGTTGTGTGGTTGCAAGGCGCGCCTGTAGCGGCACGCAACATGCCTGTAGGCGCCGGTCATGACTGCCCATCGTCGACCCGACACCTTTCTATTGCGCGGCACCTTCCCTATTAAACGTGCTGCGCATGTTTCAAAAAATCAAAGTGCCTCCAAACAAATCGTGAAGCTGCTAAATTCCTCAAGCAAAGCCCACCATCGATCTTCAAGGTATTTTGTTTGCCTTCCTTGCTAAATTCAAGTTGTTAAGTGGTGGCGAAAAAAATGAAACTCATGGTGTGAATCAAAGTGATTTGTGAATATTTCGAAGAAAGTTGTTACAGTGGGAGAATGGTGGAAGGTTCATTTTAGCTTCAAAGAACCTAAACTGCCCTAAAAAGTGCTAAAATCTCACGCTCCCTGCAAGACAGAGTAAACACCATTTTAGTGGTTTTGTCAAGTATTGAGGGTATCCTAACTGTTTTAGCAAAAAACCATAAACCCTGTCAGCTATATGTATTGGTGAAAACAGTAGTAAGGAGGTTTGAACTTTTGTTTAAGGTCCGAAATTGTTGTGGCTGTCATTTCCTCGACATTGACATAGTGAAGGTGGTGGGTTCATGATGATGACAAAAGGCCTAAAAGCTGCCCTCAGTACAATGCTAAAAGCATAAACCAGCAAGTCAAAATATACACAGTAGTGGAGGTTTGTAAAATTGTTGGAGGTGCCTAAACTGTGATAGGGCAAAACCATAAACTCTGTCAGCTATAGTGTAGTGGTGAAAGCAGTGGTAAGAAAGGTTGAACTTTTGTTTAAAGTCTGAGTAACAATAGTGATCATACATAAATGACTTTATTACTTTCAAAAGTCCTCTTTGTGTGGTGAAAAGAAAAATCGGTGCTACCTCTTTATCCATGAAACAAACTATAGTGAGTGAAGTTGTTATTACAATTTGAAGGTTTTTTGTCAAACTCTGTGTGAGAAACAGTGAAGTACAAAAAGGGTGTTTTTGATTGGAAAGAGTGTTTTGCCTCTGTCTAAATACAAGGTTGTCTTGTTTTCATCAAAACATAAAATATCTTTGTAAACATACCCAGCCACAGTAACATTTTCACTATGTGCTTGCTATTTTGATAACTTTGGTTGATTGGCATACAAAGGGAGACAAACAATGTTTTGGAAGGAGCAGAGAGTTTTGTGTTAAAGAGACATTTCGCATAGCATTTGAAGAAATCTGCCTTGGTCAAACAGTGACTAACAAAGAAGACAGAGTTGTGTTTGAGAAAGCATTTTAAAAAACCATTTTGAGGCACCTTGGTGTTGCAGAGAGCATTTAGAACAAGATGCCTCCCAGGCAGGATAGTAGGAGTGGATTGCATAAGAGATTTGAGCCTATTTCCACTGAAGAAGTGAATGCCCACCCATATGTCTTGTTCAATTTCCATGAGGTTGGGTGTTTAGATTTTTGTCAAAGAGTGCAAGAGGTGAAGAGCTTTTCTCCTTTGACACAACTTTGCGCTTTGAGGTTTCAAGACAAGCATTTCCGGCTGGCAAGCCTTGATTTCAAATTCTCTCCAAGGTCCATCTCCAAGGCCACTAAAATCCCCTATATTGGGGAGAAATGGTTTAAACAAATCCATTTGGACTCAAAAGATTACAAACCCTTTCTAAAGCCTGAGCACAAAGATTCATGTCCTTCTATTTTCCCCTTCTCATATCTTTTGGCCAGCTACACCCCCCTCATGAAAATCATCATGAAATACTTCACTTGTGAAGGATGATTTTCCCGAATTTATGCATATCACATTCAACTGCTAATGCATTTCACTAGGGCCAAATTGCTAAATCTTCCTTTATTCTTACACAAGAGCATTGAGAAAATGCCCTCCACTATTCAGAAGAAGCCTCCTTCACAGCAAATAGCCTCTCTTCCATCACTCTCTCATCAAAATCATCATTCTTCATCAGCTTGAAAAGAGAGAGGTCTCTTGGGATACCTTCATCACCCGTCCGGATTTCTCCACTGTCCCTCCAGTTCATACATCCCCCACACCTCCTACTCATCATCCTTCACCTTCTTCTAGCAGACCTATTCCCAAAAAGCTCAAGTTTACGACAGAGCAAGCAAAAGATCCTGAAGAGGGAGAAGAGCATGACCATGATGATGAAGAAGATGATGAAGGGCAACAGCATGAAGAAAAGAAACACAGTGAGGGTGAGTAGACTTTTGATGACACACATCAGACTTATGATGAGGGTGAGCAGCATTATGATGACACACAGCAGCCAAAAGAGACTGAACAGGAGCAGCATGAAGATGATGTACAAAGGCATGAAAGTGATGAACAGGGACATCCAAAAGATGATACATAGCAGCTACATCACGATGAACAGGAACAGCATGAAAGTGCTGGACAAGGGCAGCCACAAGGTGCTGAACAGGGGCAGCCATAGCTATATACACAGCAGCCACAACAGGATATACAACAACCTCCTAAAAAGGAGCAGCAACCTCAAGAAGAAAAATGATAGCAACATGAAGATGTGTAAAATAGTGAGGAGGACAACCCTCAAAGGGAGATGAAAAAAGATAGCCTAGGCATCCTTGAAGAGAGCCAAGACATTGGCAAAAACGAAGGGAAAAGTGACAAGGGTAAAAATCTCATGGAGCATGTGCTAGCTACCTCTCCGAGGCAAGGGGCCATGCTCTCTTCTTCGAAAGTGGCCAAGCCCCAGACAACAAAGAAAAGGGTGCCTAGAGTCGTAACTCCAAATGTGACTAGGGCCCTCCGAAGTAAGGGAAAATTGCCAAAGAAGCCCATGGTTGAATTTCCTAAGAGGAAGAGTACCATAAGAGCCACCCAAAGCAAAGGGAAGGGCAAGGAAGAAAGCAGTCATGAACAGGAAAGGGAATTCGACATCATCCAAATTCAAAGTGATGATAGTGATAATGAAGCCTGGATCCTAGAAAATCTCTTGATCCATAGAGAAAGCCAAATTGATGCCTTGAAGGCTGATCTTCATAGAGCTAGGAACTTCAATCAATTTTTGCAAGTTCAAAACAAGCAGATGAGTGTCCATATGATTGTTTATGAGAGACGGGAAAACAAATACAAGAAGGAGGCTTCCAAAGCACAAGTGAGGTTGGAAGAACTCATGGGTGAGTTCGATGAAAGTGAAGGCGAAGATCAGCCTAGGAAAAATAGGCCAAGAACCATGGGGCTAAAAAGGGCCCTTGAGAAACAAAAAGAAGAAGAAAATGCCCTTCTCCAATCTAGCCCTCTCACTGCATTGTTCGAACAAGAGATAGAGAACAATCGGGAGGCATGGCTTGAGAGAGTTAATGATCACTTGGAGAGGAAATTGGAGAAGGCAAACAGGGACTTGGACCTTCAACGGAGGATGACAGGGCATTATAAAAAGCTCAATCAGTTTGCTCGGCGCAAGTTGAAGGCTGCTCAAGAAAAACTCAAGGAGGACAAAGGGAAGCGCCCGACACAAAAATTGAGGAAAGACACCTCAAGACTCCCAATCTTGGCCTCTGCTTCACAACATGTTGCTGAAAACCCTTGAGGGTTATGCTCGCCAAGTTTGGGCGAAATTCGACATATTTTGGTTTTTTGTCATTTTTTGGTTTTTGGCCAAAAATCATGGGCATCGCCATCTCAGTTTGGGGCATCATAAAATGATGATAATGGTATCACTGGATGCCATAATTTCAGGAGCACATACTCAGCAACTTTCAGGACATTTTAAGATCATTTTCTCCCCCAAAATGGCGAAAAATGCTCGCTTTTTCTACACTCTGCCCGGTTTATCAGCAAGGCTTATTTTTTGGGTTTTTACACATAGGCCTATTTTTCGAGGACTTATATTGATAATTTGGGAGCAAACTGAACATTTTCATAAAGTAGACACTCATAGCTTTCCAACGATCTATCATGAGCCTCATTTCGGCATCAGTAAAGCTTCCAAATGTTGCCGGCAAGTCAGGGGACCTTTTGCTGATGTATTTTTTGAGTATTTTTGTAAAAATTGAACCTTTCAAAACTGCTTTTTCCTCATGTGCGTTTAGTTATTTTTGCACATGAGAAGTTATGAAAAGTCAATTTATTTCCCTCTTTTAGCATTTTTTAGATATTTTATGAGATATTTTGTGCCTTGGGCTTTGCAAAGCCTCATGGACAAAATAAGATATTTTGGATAGGCCAATGAGATTGCAAGTTGAACTAAGAGGTTTTCCTCACTTAGGCCTATATATTCCAAAGGCTTTCATTGTAAACAAGGCTGAAATTGATGAATAGAAGCAATATATGGTCATATAAGCTTTGGAAGAAATACTTGTCTCATGCTTTTGGATAGTCTCTTGGATGTTCTTGGATGATAAAAGAGAATTGTTGTTGGATTCCATGACTTGGTAGAATGGTATAGTATCTCTCTCTTTGTTTTTTTCCTAGTTTTTTATTCATAAATCCATGTTCTTGCTTGTTATAGGATAGTAGAGAAAAAATTTGAGACATGCCCTTGGAGGCACCTCAAATTTCCTGTTTCTTCATAGCTTCCATGTTTTCTTCACTCTTAGTCACATTAAAGAATTCTTGATTGCTCTTTAATAACTTAAGGATATTTTTGCTTGTTTCATTCATGGTTTTATGCATGCTAAGTATGATTTACGGTATGCCATGCTTACTCATGGCTAGCCATAGCTCCATCCACGAAATTTCTCTTTGACTGATTAGATTGTCATTTGTTGAACCAAGGAGGTCTTGTTCTGATCTTGCCCTTTTCCTAGGACTATGCAATATTGTTTTCAAAGTGCCCAATAACTTGAAGTACTATGTTTAGACGTTCTGGCATAGTGATTTGAGTTGTTTTTCTGTCTTAAGTGTATTTCTCCAAATTCTGATAGCCATTTCCCAAATTTAGAGAGTTATATATCTCTATGCATGGCTTGAATGTTTATTTCTATGTATTGATTAGCTTATAGTTACGTTTCTCATGATTAATGGTTTGCCCTACCATTTTTATGTTAGCTATTAAACTAGTTATGCTAGGAATCCTTTGTTATTCACAAACTTGATGTCCATCTTACTCCATTTTTCCCAAAGATCCATTTTACCTCAAATCAAATCGGCCCTTCAACAACCTTGTATCACCATCTGATAGCCTTCTTGACCTCTTCGACCCCATAGCCCAGTTGATCTGACATATTTTTACCTATTTTATATCTTTGATCAGTTTCATCCCTCACAACCTAAAAACCAAAACCAAAAAACCTACTTCATAACTAGCCTAAAATCATAACAAAATAAGCAAACACACAGATATCCTTTACACAAATAGAGAGAGCCTTCTCTGAGTCCAGGAAGGCTAGGTCCTTGGGCTCCAAAGACTGGTTTGATGTTACACTGTCATTTGGCTTGCCAATCAGCCAAATAACGGGACCCTAACACCTCCCTAAGGAAGAATCATGGTGGAGTGAATCAAACATTTTATTTTGCACCATCAAGTTCACTATTAGCAAAGACTTAAATTTCTTAAGCAAGAAATCAGAGATTGGAATCTCTATGTTTTTTGAAACATCCACAAAGATAAGATCTAACTAGAAAAATAAATGTGTAACTTATAGAAACAAATAATATCAGATGGCATAATATATGAATTAAATCAGTAGGAATCCATCATCTGCCATAGACTGGAAAAGTGGTTGAAGCAAGAATAAAACCTATGGAAATAAAAATCAAGGTTCCAATGGCTTTAAGAAGGTGAGAAAAAATACTATCTTCTTCCACATCAATGATTAATCATAGAAAAAAGAATAAAATTTCTAACATTAAATATACAACCAACCAAAAAGTAGAGGAACATAAAGCAATCATGCAAGAAATTCTCAATCATTTCCAATCTCTTCTCACTGAAACCACCCTAAATAAGAGACGAGTAATTAAGAAAAACACCAAAAATATGTCTAAGCTTGTCACTAAGGAGCATAATGACATGATTCTAAAAGGCACCACCATGCATGAAGTGGAAAAAATATTCATGGATATGCCTAAATGAAAATCCCTAGACCTATATGGATTAATAGCTAAATTCTATCAAGCATGCTAGCCTAACTTGAAGCATGATATATGGCATATTTTGGAATATTCTCAATGTTCCTCCTCCATCCTCTTAGCCCTAGATGCTATCTTCATAACCCTTATTCCAAAATCCTTTATAGAAAACCCTCCCTCTAAATACCACCCCATATCCCTTTGAAATTTAATCTGCAAAGTAATCTCTAAAGTTATCTCTTACAAAACTAAACCCATGCTCCCCTTTCTCATCTCCCCAAAGTATACGAGATACGTAGAGGGAAGGAAAATAATGGACATCATAATCCTTGCCCATGAACACCTTCATACCCCTACACAAACCAAAATCCCCATCATGCTCATAAAATGAGACATGTCCAAAGCCTTTGATAATCTAAGCTGGCAGTATATCCTCCACATTCTCACTACTTTTTCATTATAGGAAATATGGATCCACTAGATAATGGCCCTCATCACCAAAATTTTATTCTCCATCCTTGTAGATGGTTATCCCTCTACCCCTTTCTTTCCCACCAAAGGCATTAGACAAGGAGATCCTATCTCTCCATACATCTTCCTGCTCATGGATGAAGGCCTTGTTTGGTATCTCTCTATTTCCCTTCATAATGGACACCCAAAAGGACTGCACCTATGTGTTCCAAAACACTCCTCCTCACATCAATAGTTCATGGATGATACCATCCTCACACGTATCCCCACCATCAAGGAAGACACTGCATTCAAGCACAATATCATAAAAAAATTTGAAGCTTCGGGTACATTTATCAACCTTCTAAAATCCCAAATTTTCTTCTTCAATTCCCCTCTTGTCATTCAAACCAATATTCCCCGTATTCTTGGTTACCAAAAAATCTCCCTTCCGGCCAAATACTTGGGGGCCCCTTAACTACCATCCCATCAAGACAAAAATACTTGGAAATTATTCTTCTAAAATTTGAATCCCATCTATCAAACTAGAAATTTTCCCTTATTAACCTTCCCAACGTTTCACCCTTTTAAAATATGTACTTCTATCTATACCTATCTACATTATCTCTACCTATGTTTCCCCAAAATTCATCCTCAAAAAAATAAGAAACATAAAACATCGATTCAAATGGGGAGGAGCCAAAGTAGAAAAGGAATGGGCTCTACTAGCTTGGGATAAAATTTGTCAACCTAAATCCAAAGGAGGACTAGGACTCAGAGATCCTGAAATTCTCATCATATCTCTTAGTGCCAAGACTTGGTGGAAAGGGATAAAAAATATAGATTCCCCTTAGTGTATAATGCAAAGAAATAAATATACTATCGACATGTAGGAATCCCAATTTATCAAGTTGAAAAACACCATCAAAGGCTCAAATATATGTAATGCAACATGGGTGTTGTTGTTCCTTTGCAGACAGTTCTAGGCTAAGGAATTGTGCCAAATCATCTAAGTTAATTTTTTTTATTTTGATTTTAGTTGGATCACCAATGCTTTGAACTTTTAATAGATGTAAATCTTAAGTATTTATGAGTAAATTGAAGGGTTGATTCTTTGTCCTTAACATAATTAATTTACAAATTGATTTGAAAGAAAGAACTTAAGAAGATATATAATTTATTAAACATTCATATTGAGCATTTAATTCATCATATGTAGAGTAGATGCATGTAGAAAAATTCTATAACCAAACACAACACATTCAAAATATGAAAAAAAGAAATAATTAAAATATGTAGAGGAGCTATCTCAAACAAATAGTTCAATAATATAATCTCTTTAAATGATTAGAACTTTACAGGGGATTTTAGAGAGATTGATAGTCAATCTATTCTTACTCAGATCTCTTATGTTACTTTGAACATGTGCAGAAAAAATAAAAAACAAAAAAATTGAATAATTGGAATAATTCACATAGATACACAAGATGCTTCAGAACAAATCCAAGATCCTTCTATTATCTTCAAAAATACCTTGAAAGTTTACAATCATATCAGGGCTCATCACAAGGGTTCAACCCTTTGTCCTTCAAATTACAAAATACTTATAGAGTTTCACTCAAAATATCTAGACTTGAATAAAAAAATTATTAAAAAATATATCATCCAAACTTATTTGTATTTTTACCAAAATACAACTGAAAAACGGGAAATATGAATTGATTGACACTTTGCAAAGTTTTTTAGGACTGTTGTTGATGACTGTAGCTAGAAATCTGCTTTTTTGTTTGTTTCTCCTGTTAATATGTTGTCTGCTCCTAAAATTTGGCATTATTTTTTATTCGATGAGCTCAAATCATTTTCCCCATCTCTTTTCATTAGGTATAGAAAAATTTAACAATTTTATGTATGACTCATCAACTTTAGTATATTTTTAAAATGTAGGCCTAGTTAGAAACATATTCTTAATTTCATGTTGAATTAGAAAACCATAACTTAAACCTTCAACGAAAGCTTTTCTAGTTATAACTACTCTGATTTTAGAAAATTTAGTATTTTCTACTACTATTTCATGTACCCTATGTTGATAATATTCTAGTGGAATCAATTTTTCATCTATACCCTGCCAACCAAGAAGTCCTTTGTGATGTAGAGCATTGAATTTCCTGTGAATTTTTTTGGTCTGAACCTCTAGATTCTGGCACTTTGTTAGGTCCCTATAATAATAGTGTAGCCCCTTATTGTTATTGTTAGTGTAGCCCCATTATTTTTATTTTTGTGCCCATGTAGTCCCCATATTCTTATTATGTTCCCATAGGTGTAGCCCCATTATTGTTATGGTTGTGCCCATGTGGTCCCCATATTGTTATATTGTGACCCCTTAGACTCCTACATATAGAAGGTAGGTTTTTTCATTTGTATCATCCAAGAATTATTTATTTATGTAATGTAAAGGATGTTTCCCCCTCAAAGAGTCTGATTTCTAAGTCATTGATCTATATTTTGTTCTATTTTTTGGAGTTGGTTTCATAACAATTGGTATCAGAGCTTTGGATTCTAGGGTTTTGCTGCTAGAAACATGTCATCTTGTAATTTTATTTATAAAAAATTTTCTACGAAGTTTCAAAATATAAAACAAAAAACTCAATTGAAATGCAATCCTAAGGAACTATGTGTAAAAATTTCAGATCTTGGTTCGCTGTATTTTCAGAGATATGATCTGAGGAAGTTAAGGTTTTTGCAGGATCCCAAATTTAATCTAAAAAAAGTGGCTGAGGGAAAATAGTCATACCTGTCGTTTTAGACCTCGGATTGAAATTATATAAAATGTGATGGAAAGTGCATAGAATTTAGTTTCCTCTATATCAATTTTATAGCCGAAGGTCAAAATAGTGACAAGTGGCATGTCGTACAAGTTCGCTTTGCTGAACCGACCCATAATTAGGCCATTGTGGGAGATTGGGAATAACTTTATCTTGAAGAACCCAAATTAGGTCTAACATGTGGCATTAGATTGAATACACATAGGGCTACCATAGGACTAAATATTAAATCTTGGGAATTAATAATTACATAGATACATCAGCTTCAATATCAAGATCCTCAAAAGAAAGAAAGAAGTGTGTATCATTTTTTTTAAATGCACAAGTCTTGTTTGAAAAATCAGTTTGAAGTGATTCCAATGGAATATTGAAGCATAGATATCAGTATTGCATTATAAAATCCCCCTCGAAAATAATTCCACACCCATTAAGCCCTCATAAGGCTCTACTATGACTCGTGAAGAGGAAAAAGTGGAACATGATATATCAAAATTACTAGACCAAGTGCAAAAAATTTCGCTCTCACAAAGAGTAACAAAAAATGAAATGGAAGCTAAGATGGATGGTGTTAGTGTCAATATTTACATCCTGCCACCAGTGATCAAAATATTTCATTTTCACATAATTTTAGGGTCCCATTCAGAATTTTTTTCATTCCATTAGGTCATCATGCAAAAATTTGGTCACTGGAGGTAGTCCTAGCTCAAAACCTCACTCTTTTAAAAAATTTCATTACTTACTAGCTCATTTCATCACTTTGCTGAGTGTCCATCAGTCATGAGATTTTATCACCATTTCAGTCATTTCACCATGAATTTCATTCATTCGGGGTTTCCATTAGGTCTTAGGGTTTTCAAGGTCCATCAAATTACCATCTACATACATAAAATACCAGCAAGAGAGTGAAAATAAACACATTTTTATTATTTAAAGCTTAATTTGTAAATTTTATTTCAATTTCAATATGTAATTTAACTTTTTTTATATGTAATAAGTACTCATGGTTCCAAGCTAGCAGCAAACTCAAGGTTCCAATTACCAAGAAAATCAAAGTTCCGAAAGTTTTAGTGTTCAAAAAATCCACCAATTGATCAAATTCAAAATATCAAATGAAAGGTAAAAATTGCAATGTTTAAGTTGAGTGTGAAAAAGGAAACTGGGTCCCAAGACAAATTTTGAAAATTTCATCAAGGTATAAAGGCCATAAAATACCAAGGAGAGACTCATTTTCACTCACATCCATCGAGCTCTCACTTCCGCCCAGCTAAAAAAACAAATTTTCAGCGAAGAAGGAAATTTGTTTTGGAGGCACTGCACTCCTGGGCTTAGCGCTACTCTCCTAGAATTTTGGCACTACGTTCCTGTGAAGAGTGTTTCACTCTTGCGTTCAGCATTGCACTCCTGTCAAACTTCTTATACAAGCTCCCAAAAGCTCTCAAACCTTCTTCCAAGCATTCAAATCATCAAGTGAGGTTATATGTAGCACCTAGAAAGTAAGTTACATCATTCCATGCCCTCCTATGATTGCATGTGTTATGAAATCAGCTCCAAAAATAGAATAAAAGAGATATCAACGCCTTAGAAATGAGCCAATTTGAGGGGGAAACCTCCAATACATTACATGAATGAACAATTCTTGGATGATACAAATTACAAAACCTCCTTTCTATATATAGGAGTCCATGGGGCCACAATGTAATCCTAGCCGATCTAACAATAATAATTTAAGGGCACAATAATAGCAATATGGGGGTTACAAGGGTACAATAATAACAATAAGTGGGTTACAATAACAACAATAAGGGACTATACTAGTAATATAGGGACCTAAAAGCATGATAGTAAATTTGTAATGATAACCCTCCTCATGCATAATTTCATGTTTTAAATCTAAGAACCCCTAATTTTACTCCTACATGCTAAATTGTTTCCCCTAGATACAATTTACCCCTCCCACATCTCAAAAAACATTTCCCCTATCCCTACATAGCATTATTCCTTATTCCCAAGCCTCATTTCCCAAAACCCTAATCCTAGGCTGCAAATTACCTAGGCAGCCTCACTATCCCTGTAATAAATTTCCCCACACCATTTCCATAAGTCTTTCTATCACCTACCACTTCCCTAAGCTCCCTAACACCCTTCCATACTTCCCTAATTTTTCTTACACTCATTTCCACTCCCTAAACCTACTTTCTACCCCCCTTCCCATTTCCTAGGGTTTTCAAAAAAAAAAACAAACACATGGAGGAGGATAGAGAGGAAAGAAGACCACACAAGGGAGGGATGATTTTGAGGCTTGAGCCATATGACACTAGAGATTTAATGGCCTTTCCCATGACAATCAATTGCTTAAAACATGTGGGTTTCTTTAATTTCTGTGATCTAGTTCAGAGAGTTCAACATCACCCTGTTTTGACCAGAGTTTTCATCTCCAATCTTCAAGACAATCAAGTGACTATTGTAGGTTGACCTTTACCATCTCCACAAATATTATTGTTGCAGCCACGTGGATACCCAATGTGGGTGAAAAATGGTTCAAGGCAATAAACATAGATGCCCAACACTATGAATCATTCACAAAGCCAAGATACAAAAATGAGAACAAGAAGGTTTTTCCTTTTAGCCACCTACTTGACAGATTTTCTCCCATGATTAAGATCATCATGAAATACTTCACTTGTGAGGGCATATTCTCCCGACTATATGCATATCACATCAGGTTTCTCATTCACTTCATAAGGGTGAAATTTCTCAACATCCCTCACTACTTGTATAGGAACATTAACAATATGGCCTACAATGTGCAGAGCAGAGAGCCAGAACATCAGATGAACAACCTTTTTCATCACTCCCTTATCAAGATAATTGTCCTTCATCATCTCAATCAGCTGAACATTGCTTGGGAGACCTTCATTGAGAATGATGTCTTCATTACTCCACCATCTCAGCGTGCTAAACCAATTCCACCACCAGTAATAGTGCCTCAAAAAGAAACAGGGTCATCTAGTAGGGCTACAGTGAAGAAGACCAAAAAGGAAAAACAGGTCAAAACCTATCAGAGGGGACCTAGATAAGTGTTTTCCCCATAGATTTTGAAAGGGACCTTGACTTCTCAAAAAAGTAGGTACACCAAGATGATGCATTTGTTCATAAGGAAGAAAATCTTCATGAAGAAGAAACAGAGTTTGATTTGGTAGACTTGGATGTCCAAGATGATCATCTAGTCTCAAACTTAATCATCAAAGAGAAAGATGCATGAATCAAATAACTACAGGATAACTTGGACAGAGCAAGATATGTGATCACCTACCTTGAGCAAGAGAACAAACAACTAAATGACAAGAAATTTCTCATGGAATTGGAGCTCCTAAAGGTTAAGAGGAAAAACACCAATGATTATGATCAAGCCACCAGGAAAATACCAAGAACAAGAGGTCTTGAGAAAGCATTGGAAAACATAAACTTGAGGCTGAAAACCTCACTTTTGAGGAGAGAATTGCAAAAGAGATTTAGGATGACAGAGAGATTTGGCTTGTTAGAGTGAACGTACACCTAGAGATGCTCCTTAAAAAGGCCAACAAGGACAAATACATGCTCAGAAACATGGCCAATAGGTACAAGACAAGGAATCAGATCAACAACATCAAAATCAAGCAGTTGAAAGACAAATTGAAGGAAACCCTAGCCAAGAAAATGGACAAGTGAAAACTTGACATTCTTGTTGATGCTTCCTCGATTGCTTAAGACACTTCAGCAGCACTCTATCTATGAATTTTGATATTTTTTGGGAAACTTTTTGTAATTTTTTGCATTTTGACAAATTTTCACTAAAATTTAGCACAGTGAGCTTGTTAAAAGTACAGCTACGCTTTTGGCGTTGCGCTTTCTCTAGGAGAACCCAAATGAAAAATCGACATAAAAATTGCATTCTGAAGGCCCTCTACATTAAATTTTGACAATTGACACTCAAAAATTGGACAATATAGCAGGGAGAAAAGGCCAAAAATCACCTTTTTGCCCCTATTTTCAGGTTGGCGCTACACTTTGGAGCAGTGTTGGGAGATTTCACTTTTCGAGGAATTAAACTCATCATTTTCAGAAACCAAGGGAAGTTTTGGAAACTATTCAGGAGCAGCTTTCCAATGAGATATCATGAGCTCAATTTGGACTTCAATAAGTCCCTCAAATTCAGTCTCGAATTTGGCGTTGCACTCCTGCCAAAGGTGCAGCGCTTTTGCCAGTTTGTTGATTTTTTCCAAAATTTCCAGATTTTCTTAGTTTGGTCAAAGAATTCATGAATTTTACTGATGTAATTTGATTATGTAAATTTAATTAAGTTAATTTTAGTTACTAGAGGGTAAATACATTAGTTAAAAGTGTATTTGTGGATGAATGAATCAGTTTCACCAAATTTAGGGATGAGTTTGTTGACCTCCCTAGTCTTTGGGTTTTCAGTTTAGTATTTTGGGGATTAGCTCCACAAGTCATGGATTCAACCCCTAAGAATGGGAGGAGTTTATTTTTTCCTATATATTCCACCTCCTTTCTCATTTCAAGGATTGGATTCTGTTGTATTGATCAGAGAACACTATTGTATCAGACTTTTGGCAGGAAATTATTGACAGAGTTGCCGCTATTTTGGTGGGATTCCTATTGTAATGTATTTTGACATAGTTTCTTCTTCTGTTTACATATGTGTGAATTTTTTTTACTTTCCATGATCATTTCATTTCTATAATATGGTTGCTTCTTAAGGGAGAGAAGAAAAATTCATTTTTAATGCTCTGTTTTGGGAGAATCATCATAAAAGTGTTTCATTTCTTCAGTTTAAAAAGACTTCATGTATGTCATGCTATTTTTATCACCTCACCAGTATATTTCACTCTATAAAACCTCCTTAAAGTGTTAAAGTACCTACCTAACTTGCCCCATGAGATGTTTGCAATTGCTGGTCCTTTTTCCTTGACCTAGTTTCTTCCCTGACCTATTCACCATCCAGCACCTCAAAATTGAATCAATCAAACGCCTGTGCTACTATACCTATCCTAATATCTCATTGGTCTAGCCATCTTGGCTAAGATCCATTGGAGAGAGCCCTCTCATACTTAGTAGGGCTAGCTACTTGGAAAAATATTGGTGTGTGGTTACCTTTGCTGGTCTCTTCTCAGCCTCAAAGATTCGATGGAGGGATAACATCTTGGCAACCATACTAGGGAAGAAGTGACAGATCTTCCCTGGGAAAGAATGACAAGGATCAAATATGATTGTTTATGGTGAATAGTGGTTTGACACAAAGAAGGTTGTGCATATTTCACCTGGCGACTCCAGTGTTGAAGATCCAAAGGTGCTTAATTTTCATGGCAACTCCACTTTTCAAGAACTGGTAGTTTGAAGAAATTCTTGGTGACCTCATTGTTTTCAAGATGGATTCAACTGCTAGAAGTTATGCTCCTATTAATCGAGCTCATATTCCTAGTTTTGCAAATCATATTCCCTGTATAGATTGGAAAACAGGAATGCCAAAATTTAAAGGTTAGGACGAAGAAGATGCTAGTTTGCATTTGGTCAAATGTCATTTTCATATTCATAAACTAAAGATTGAGTTTCCTGGAGATTGTTTAATGAAGATGTTTATGGCTACCTTGGAGGAACAAGTGAGATCATGGTATGAGATTCTACCATATGCTAGTTTATATTCTTTAAAATACTTTCATTCAGTTTTATTTCAACATTATCAAAGCTCTAATTCTTCCTTGTCGATGATTGATAGTTGTTGTGAGATTTCTGAAAATTTCATTGAGTTTCTTGAAAATTTGTATGGGGATGAATATTTTCTAGATGATGAGATCATAGAAGCCCTAAATGATTTTTCCTCCCAACAAGAATCGGTAGCTTCCTCCTTGGATGAAAAATATCGAGACCAGGAAACAGAAATGCCTATTCCTGATCTTAAAAATGAAAATCATCAAGCCAATGTTAACTACTATAAAACTCAAGTTTCTCCTCTCTCTGAATATGAGATGGATCAGCTCCTGGAAAGTAATGTTACAGCCCACGCTAATGCAGGTTTGCAGTGTTCACATAGTCAAGAATGTGTTAGTGAAAGTTCTTCCATCATTGAAAATGAAAATCTGATTTTAGATGATAACAGTAACGAGACTGTTGGAACTATACAAGAATTTGTGGTGAGTAATCCAATTTGTGATGACAATTTCCTGCAAGGAGATCAGCTAACAGAGACTGATATCTTTCATGAAGATGATAGAGTTGTCATGTTTAACAATCTTGAAGAATGTTTTCTGTTCAAAGATGATTTAGAATATGAATTTGAGGAGTATGAACCTAAGAGAGACAGTATGCCACATATAGAATCAGAGTTTCCCATGCTTGAGGAATTTACAGTGAACACTGATATAGTAGAAGGTCATACTTCCCTATGCCCTCCTATGAATCAACAACCAAGTGTTCTTTCAGATCAGGATGAAGGGTGTGCTTTTTCTTTTGCTGAATCTCTAAACAAGGTAACATTTCAAATTTTTGAAGATCTGTATACTGATTTTCTATAGTCAACAAGGGGGATGAATTTCCTTGCATTTTTGGATCATGAGCATATTTTTAGTGGACACTCGGAGTTGCCTATATTTTGTTTTTTCTGCCTACTCAAGGAAAGTGAGAGCAGAATTCAAGTAAGTAGCCATATGTTGGATTTTTTACACTAGAAGGATCACTTCACATGACTATACATATGCCTTCAATAGGTAGGTGGTTGTCATCAGGATTTGAAGCCTTAAAGTCTCGGTGACATGCTTCCATCAATAAGTTTTGTAAGTTTTTATTTCAGTCAGTCCAATTTTGAGTTAGTTTATCGAGTCAAGCTTTATTTATTCAGTTTTCTCTTTAGCTCTTAAATCCATGCCCAATAGATAGGCACTTGTTCTATGGTGTTATTGACACCTCCAAGGAGTTGTCATCCCCAGTTGGAGTCGATGTTAGTGTCAGTATTTTGTATCCTGCCACCAGTGATCAAAATATCTATTTTTCACATCATTTTAGGGTCCCATTCAGAAATTTTGGTCATTCCATTAGGTCATCACACAAAAATTTAGTCACTGGAGGTAGTCCTAGCTCAAAACCTCACTCTTTTCAAAAATTTCATTATTTGTTGGCTCATTAAATCACTTTGCAAAGTTTCCATCAGTCATGATTTTTTATCACCATTTCAGTCATTTCACCATGAAGTTCATTCAGTCAGGGTTTCCATTAGGTGTTAGGTTTTTCAAGGTCCATCAAACTACCATCTGCATAAATAAAAGACCAACAAGTAAGAGAGTGACAATAAACACATTTTTTATTATGTAAAGCTTAATTTGCAAATTTTATTTCAATTTCAATATGTAATTTCATGTTTTTTATATGTAATAAGTGTTGGGTGCTAAAATGTGTCTTTTAAAACTCCTAATTGCCTCACATTAATTATCAACCAGGGTAAGTCCTTTTGTTTCAAGAGTGTACACAATATGTGCAAGCTATAACCCTATAGAGTAATGATAAAACAAATCGTTGAATATAAATGCAATCATAAATCTCAAGCTGTAAATTTTAAAGGAAATAATACATCTAAGATTCAAGACTCAAACCTCTACTAAAATCATAATTAAATCTCACACAAGCAATTTTAAGTAACAACATCATCAGCCAAGAGCACAGTAACGATAACTCATCTCTTCTTAGCTGATTCAATCCAAATCATACTCAATCTCTACAAAGCAATCTAAATGGAAATTATATCAATATAAGATTTCAATAGCAATAACCAAACTCTTTACAGTTGATTAAATCAATGCAATGTGATGTCTAGATAACTCACGCTGTAATGAACAAGATTCAGATCAAATGATAGCAATACAAATTATAAGCAGAATATATATTATCTCAATAACAGGAAATAATGAACGGCTAATGAAATAAATAAACTCACAGAAACAGGAAATTATCAAACCAATTAAACGCTTGAAACGTTAGAAGCATAATAAAAAGAAGCAGTAGACTCCACCAGGGGTCGGGCCCTTAGTCGCCAGTGAGCACTGCTAATTTACTTCAAACAATGTGAGAGAACAACAACTTCAATTAAATATTAATCATCGAACTTGAATAGCATTACAATAAATTGCATTCTCCAATGACGCAGTCTGCAATTAAGCTTACAATTTGGAAAATAACAGAAATTCCCCCTTCTTCCTACAATCATTTCCTTTTATAATCAGAAAGGGTGAAGAGTAAATAGTAAATGCAATCCCTCATAACAAAATTGGATTGTTCCCAACAACTTGATCAACAAGAAAATATATTTCCATCAATCATTCAACAGGAACAAGACGAATTTGGTATTGCAAATGAGATAATTTGGAAAATGGCCGCAACAGCGAATCTGGGAAAATTGTCTTTAGAGAACCTTCCATTTCTCTTAATACGAACCGAATTTGGGCAAACTGTTTTTCACTAAAGTTAATTCAGTCTGTTCTGAACAAAACCCGTGTTTTGGATTTTCCAGATTCTTCTCCATTTGCCCAAAACATCCAACGTAAAACTGTCACTTCTTATTCCAGCGAATTTCTGAGTTGGAATATTTAATGATGAGCTGGAGATCAAATCTGCAATCTGGAGAATATCTTGGAGGCTAAAATGGTGAGTGATGTTACAACAAGTTTATTAATAAACCATCATTGATAAAATAGTGCATAATAATCATCAATTTATTAAAAATAAAGGAGAAGAAATAATATTTATCCATAAGAGCATAAATAATTATAAAATTGAATTATATGATAAACCATGATAAATGACATGATAAAAAATGGTAGAAATGGATGAAATAGGTGTCAAAAAGTAATAATAATAATGACAAACTAGCAGCCCAACATACCCCCAAACTGAATATATTGCATGTCCTCATGCAACCCAAAGCCTCATTATTAACCATGCAATAATACAAAAATTGTTCATCCCAACTCAATGGATGGAACAAATGAATTCTTCCTCAAATAATGAATATTCAATTTTAGCAATCTTGATGAAGGCGTAACAATTTTTACATTTGACATTCAACTCTATGTACATGAAGTTGCAGCAAAACATCATATAAGTAACAACAAACTTCATTAACCATTTTCTCAAAAAACTTGATTTCTACTATATTAATGCTTCTATGATCCAAAAATCAGATCATTTTGATGCACGGATCATGAGATATAAAAAAAATGGTTGTAGGTGATAGTGCATGATTTTCAAAATTTTATGAACTAATTTAGTGGGAAATTATCTGGGTTTGTATATTTTAATGATACTTCTTTGTTATCCAGAAATCACAAGAATTCAATTCATAGTTTTAAAGATATATGCAAATCAATTTCTGCACTGTATAAGAATGAAATTGTATGCATTAAATGAGAAAGAAAGTAGAAAACATCCATCATGTGTAGCAATGCCTCCCCCAAACTGAAGAATTAGTATGTCCTCATGCAATGCTAGAAAATGAATAGAGGTGGTTGCTACAATCTGTTGAAATCTATGCTTGGCGTAAAACAACATGGAAGAAGGGAGGTGTTGAGAATGAAAAAGATGGTCATAATAAATAAATAAATGAAAGAAACACTCCCCCAAACTGAAAGATTTTGTCTTTGAAGAATGGGAAGTGGTAAAGATGTGGAATGAATGATGATAAATAATGCTCAATGGATTTTGCATGAAATTCGTAATAAATCAAAAAAGTATGCTATTTTATATCAAGTTTTACCTCTAGAAAAAATGTGGAATGACATGTATGGACTGGAATTTGTTGAAGCTGATGTAGGCTGGGAAGATATTGAAAGTGATGCAAAATGTAGAAGCCATGCAAGCACATCATGTCTGAACAATTGTGCGCATTTGCGAGTTGCGCGAGCCTCTGTTGTTAGGGGCAATAGTGTGGCCTTGCTACGAATAGAATTTCTCTCCATACGTGTTTTTCTCCTGTAACAAGTCACTATTATGCATGCAAAGTTCTTGAATCCACAGTTTTAGTTTTTAATAGCAACATATAAGATGCATGCAAAAAAATTTAATCAGAAAAACTTTTGTATAAATGCAGTACTAATATTTTGTCAAATCATCAAGTTATGGCAGAGTTTAGTAATTATATCGCATGTTATCCCAGAATGCATACATTACCCCTCCAATTGGAAAAGGTATTCCATGACCATAAATCATATGAAAGGTATTATGCTGACGGCAAGACAAGGGAATAATCAATACGGCAATAAATGAAGCACAGTACACATATCAATGATCGGACGGAAAGAAGTATGGTTATAAAGAGAGAAAAGTGTGTAAAGATAGTTATGAATAAGAGATAGGATGCTTTGGATATATGATAAGTTATGTGAAAAATAAAAGGACAACAATATGACAAAAAGATGCTTTGCTGACAATATTCTAGCCGAAAATGATGCGATTGATCGGAAAACAATTTCTCATGCATAAAGGTTCAAAACAGGGAAAAATTAAGGAAATAACTTCTCCAATAAAAAAAAAAAATAAGAAAAGGGTATTATAGTAATAATTGATGATAAGATATAACTTCAATACCATAAGCAGAGCCTCTGCTGCTAGCAGGCATCCATAGCCTCGACAGGGTTTCCTTTTAACCCGTATGAGTTAGGATCCTAAATTTATAAATGGAGAGTTCCAGTGTTGTTCTACAGAAGAGATCAGTGTGCCGGTGTGGTAACCAGATAACCACACTACCATTCACTGGGATGTAGCAAAAGTGATCAAGCCAGCTCATGATGAGACCTCCTGTTCCAAGGATATTTTGGCTATCCAATGGATCATAACCCTGATGTGGTGGCCATAATGGGAATGTCACTTTGTTACAGCCTTATGAACATGGTAGGCTGGCTTGTAATGAGACCCCCTATCCTCCATCTGCAAACAAAATTTTGCTGTGATTACACAGTTTTATAATAAAAAGAGGGAGGCTCAATACTCCTTAAGAGTAGGGATGGTGGAAGAAGTTGAACATGTCAATAGAAAAAAAAAAAATATATATATATATATATATATACCCATAATCTCATTTATTATAGACAGAGAAGATTATAACCAGGAAGGGTGGAACCATCATGGTATTAAGATGATCAATCAATATCATGTACAATAGAAAACGATGAAGTAAAGTAGTATATAAATAACGGTGTCCATTTTCTTAAAAAGAATCTCTCATCCAGAAGTTGTCCTGTTAAAGATCATAATGTTAATGATATTCTCCTGCTTCAATAGAATCCATAATTCTTATCCTCATAGAAGTATTGTACTTCATGTCATGAAAGGGAATAAAAAAAATGGGGCTAAAAATAAGCTAGTGTTTAGGAAAATATATAACAAGGGTATTGTTCAAAACACACAAAAAATATGCAAGAAAAAATAAAAGAGAGTGTTTTTCTTTGAAAGGAATAGAAAAAGAGAAAAAAAACCACACAAAAAGTGATGTTCCTTAAAGGGAACAACAGTTGTTCCCTGTAGGGAACAGCAAAAAAAAAAACACGCAAAAAAATGTGTTGTTCCTTATAGGGAACAACAAGAGAAAACACACGCAAAAATTGCAGTTCCTTATAGGGAACAACAGTTGTTCCCTGTAAGGAACAACAAAGCAAGCTACACACAAAAAATTTTGTTCCCTGTAAGGAACAGTAAGAAAAAATACAAGTCAAAATTGTTGTTCCTTAGAGGGAACAGAAGTTGTTCCATGTAGGAAACAACAAAACAAAATTCACACAAAAATTTTTGTTCCCTATAGGGAACAGAAAAGCGAAATACACACAAAAATTGATGTTCCCCGTAAGGAACAGCAGGTGTTCCCTGTAGGAAACAACAAAGCAAAACGCACGCAGAAATTGTTGTTCCCTGTAGGGAACAACAACTGTTCCCTGTAAGGAACAACAAAGAAAAATGCACGCAGAAATCGATGTTCCCTGTAGGGAACAACAGTTGTTCCCTGTAAAGAACAACAAAGCAAAATGCACACAGAAATTGTTGTTCCATGCAGGGAATAACAGTTGTTCCCTGTAAGGAACAGCAAAGAAAAATGCATGCAGAAATTGTTGTTCCCTGTAGGGAACAATAGCTCTTCCCTGTAAGGAACAGTAGTTGTTCCCTATAAGGAGCAACAAAGCAAAATGCATGCAGAAATCATTGTTCCCTGTAGGGAACAACAGCCGTTCCCTATAAATAACAACAAAGAAAAATGCACGTAGCAATTGTTGTTCCTTGTAGGGAACAACAACTGTTCCCTGTAAGGAACAGCAAAGAAAATGCACGCAGAAATTGTTTTTCCCTGTAGGGAACAACAACTTTTCCCTGTAAGGAATAGCAAGAGAAAATACAGAGAGAGAAAGAAAGAAAAAATCATCCCTCCTACTCTAAAAAACTGAAGAACAATGATATAGAAAGAATAACAATAGAAAAACTAATTGTATGTACAAATCTAAAGAAAAAGTAACTTTTTATAGAATTGGTGCTGTCGAAGAATTGTATTCTGCAACTGAAACTTGCATGATAGGGTCCTCATTGTTCAATTGCCAATGGAGCGAAAACTACAATTTGAAGCAAGAAACACCTGAAACAAAAAAACATAAGAGAAATCAGAAAAGAAACAACACTTTATTTAAAAACAGGATATAAATAAATAAGTGAAGTTACAACAGCTATGATGTTATTTCCTAAGGGAATATCAATCTGTCAATGGAAAAAAAATGATCTTTTGGAAAAATGTACTGACAGCAGTGACATGCATCTTCGAATGGGAATCAATTCTTCATTTTTTTCTGTTATGAATCCGTTAGGTAATTAATTGGATGAGATGCCCTTGTTTCATTAAAATTTCTTTCAAGAATCGCTTGTCCATAAATTGACCTTCTTTATTCTCCTAAGACCTGCAAAAAACGAGTGTCTACCTGCAATAAAACATCAAATCATGGAGAAAGAGAGGTGATCGGGCTCCCGTAATCCAATAAACATGCAAAAAAAAAATTAGTTACTCTGCAAAACAAATCCATAGAAAAATAAAACAAATTTTATTTGTCACCTACGGGAGAGCAGTGGTCAACCATACTAACCAGCAGTGTTTTAATCATAACTTCTTTATTTTTCATCTGATTTGAGTGATTCCAAAGCCAAATGAAATTTAATTTAGAGAGATGTCTCCAATAAAAACATTTTTTTAAAAATTCCATGTAATGGTACGTTAAATTTTCTTAGAACAACCTGCATAATAAAGTCATTTTCGATTTTCCAACTCAAAACAACAGTTGATATTTCAAGCATAACTTTTTTATTTGATGATGGATTAAGCTGATTAAAATTGGAAATAAAATTAGATTCATTTATTTATCTCCAATAGAAACAAGTTTTTAAGACAAAAATAATTGATGGGACAAATACTTTAATGAACAGTAGAAAAACAGAGTTTTAAGAGTGCTGATTTAGGATAGACAGTGAGTATTTGGGTCATATTTTCCTCATACGATATCAAAATTGAGTGATTCAAATTGCATTGTAAACTATATTCATAGATTAATACACCATAGAAACAATTTTTAAAAATATAGTCATTTAGGCCTCTAAAAACGCGTTGTCCCAACTCTGTTCCTGAGCTGCCTACTAGACGCCCTGTCAATATTTTGGTTATAACATTTTCGTTTCAAATCCAAATGGAGTGATTCAAATTGGGATGGAAATTATACATCAAGGGCTACTAAGAATAGAAATATATTTTAAAAATATAGTCATTTAGGCCTCCAAAAACGTGTTGTCCGAACTATGTTCCTGAGCTGCCTACTAGACGCCCTGTCAATATTTTGGTTATAACTTTTTCGTTTCAAATCCAAATGGAGTGATTCAAATTGGGTTGGAAAGTAGAAATCAAGGGATACTCAGGATAGAAACAGGTTTTAAAAATATTCACTTTTGATCTCTCAAAACATGACTATCCTGACTCTGCTTTCAGAAATTTCATCAAGCCTGCAAGCCAAAAAATATAATATTCAAGCAATTTTTCCATATTGATGATAAAAATGAATATGAGTGTTTGTAGAAATTTTATTTTCAATATAATACATCTACATACACAAATAAATTAAAATATTTATCACCAATGTTGATTTTCACAGCGTGTTGCAACAAAAACAATTTTTTTTTTTTGCATAATAATAAAAATGTATTTATTTATGTCCCTATTTATTTATTTTCTACACTAACCTGATCTTTTTTGAAAATTTAATATGCTTACGTATAAGTGTACTTCCAGTGGAGCCATTTTCAAAATAAGACCTCTAGTATGTACATATCCAAATTTGAAAAATGCATGTTAATAAATAGTAGGGTATGAGAAGCCAACTTCCCTTGAAAAGATGGTGCCAAAAATTGTTGAAGTATGGAGTGATGCTGCAAAAAAATGGAGTAAAACCAATCTTCAATGTATCCCTTACTTTCTTGATTTCCCATAGCCGTCATATCATGAAGTTCTTGAGTGTTTAAAATGTTTTGTTGATGCAGACTAGAAGAAACCTTATTTTCTTTCATAACCTCTACAGTTTTTGGATTTGATACATTCTGAATCTCAGTATAAGTTTTCTCCACTGGTGCATGTGAGATAGAATGGGTGGGAATGGTGGGTAAATTTTGCAATTCAACACTGTAAGCATGTTTTACTGGTTTATTATGGTGAGGGTGTGGAATGAGTTGAGTAGGAAATTGTGTAGGGAATGGAGCATTTTGATGATGTAGTTGATTGGGTTGAGTGGATGACTTTGATAGGCAAGCAATATGTTGTGGAAGAGCTGGAAGATGTGTTTGTGCTACAAGATGAGGGGGAATAGTCATGCAATCATAAGATGAATCATGCCAAACTTGTAGACAAGATTGGTGGTGGTTATATTGAGATTGGCATGGCTGCCCTAACATATGAGTATTCTATAATGGATTATGCAAGTAAGAGAATCGAGAGGAAGTGTTTTGAAGCATACCTGTAGGCCATGATTTCCATGGTTTTTACCTTGTTGCAGCTTCCCCGTCTCTTTGATATGCTACTTCCATCCTAGATAAGGAAGAACAACTATCTATGGGATGCTCCTTTTGGTAATGAGGGCAAAACAAATCATTAAATTCTTGATTTTTCTGAACCAGCAAAACATCCATTGTGAATTTAGAGAGCTAATAAAATCATATTTAAAATTTTCAAATAAAGCATTGATTTCAGCTCTTATGTCTCTTGTTCTTGTAGTAGATTTGGAAAAGAAAGAAGAAACTTCTTTATAATTCTTACCAGCCTTGGAAATTCCTCTTGAATACCTTATACACAATTCACAAACATCATCATATGATAACTAAAAGACATCACCTTTTCCTATCAGATTTAAGAGTTCTAAAAATTCATCTTTGATTCCTTTAAGAAGGAGTGTTTTCAAGATCTCTTTTTCCAAATGCTTATGCTTTGATTTTTGAAGGTTATATTGAAATCACTCTACATAGTCCTCCAAGCTTTCATCTTCCCCTTGTATCATACCGAAAATATCTTCATTGGATTTGCAGTGGTCTTGGTACTTCTTCAAGAATATGTTCTTCATGTCCTCCCATGTTTGGATGCAGTTCCCACCAGGGTTTATGAACCATCGGAGAGCTGCTTCTTTTAGAGTAAGAGGAAACACTTTCAACCTTCGATCATTAGTAAAATAATCATATTCTCTACAAAGTATTTCAAACTCAAATAAGAATGTATCTCGATCTTCATTTGTCAAACCATGAAAATTTGGTAGAGATGATGGGGGAATTATGTGCATTTGTGTCACACCTCCTAGATCTTTGACAGGGAATTCAAAAGTTGCAATGTGAGCCATTTCTTACCATAATAGAAGATGTTCTTCATGTTTTTCTTTGAGGATCCTCCTTCAAATGTTCCTGTCAATTGGTTAGTGAAATGGGTGGTGCTTACATCACCACTCGAGTGGAATTACAAGTTTTTTTCAAAAATTCTACCTCTAAAATTCCTACTTAAATTCCTACACAATTCTGCTGAAAAGCGGGCATAGGAGCAAGCACTTTACTTGCTCATTATGCGGGTTCTTACCTTCCATTTTTAATACCCAATTCTTTCACAGCAGACAAACATCAAATACCTACTTCAACTTCTATGCAATTGTGATGAAAAGTGGGCAGAGGAGCAAGCACTTTACTTACTCGTTACGTAGGTTCTTACCTTTCATTTTTAATACCCAATTATTTCTCAGCAACAAATATCAAACATACATCACTCTCTGTGAAATGGCAACACTCTCCCCAAAAATGGCGCCAAAATGTTAGGTGCTAAAAGGTGTCTTTTAAAACTCCTAATTGCCTCACATTAATTATCAACCAGGGTAAGTCTTTTTGTTTCAAGAGTGTACACAATATGTGCAAGCTATAACCCTAGAGAGTAATGATAAAACCAATTGTTCAATATAAATGCAATCATAAATCTCAAGCTTTAACTTTTAAAGGAAATAATACATCTAAGATTCAAGACTCAAACCTCTACTAAAATCATAATTAAATCTCACATAAGCAATTTTAAGTAACAATAGCATCAGTCGAGAGCACAGTAGCGATAACTCATCTCTTCTTAGCTGATTCAATCCAAATCATACTCAATCTCTACAAAGCAATCCAAATGGAAATGATATCAATCTGAGAGTTCAATAGAAATAACCAAACTCTTTACAATTGATTAAATCAATGCAATGCGATGTCTAGATAACTCATGTTGTAATGAACAAGATTCATATCAAATGATATCAATACAAATTATAAGCAGAATATGTATTATCTCAATAACAGGAAATAATGAACAGCTAATGAAATAAACAAACTCACAGAAATAGGAAATTACAAACCAATTAACGCTAGAAATATCAGAAGCATAATACAAAGAAGCAGTAGACTCCACCAGGGTTCAGGCCCTTAGCTACCAATGAGCACTGCTAAGTTACTTCAGACAATGTGAGAGAACAACAACTTAAATTAAATATTGATCATCGAACTTGAGTAGCATTACAATAAATTGCGTTCTCCAACGACGAAGTCTGCAATTAAGCTTACAGTTGGAAAATAATAGAGATCCCCCTTTCTTCCTACAAGTGTTTCCTTTTATAATCAGAAAGGGTGAAGAGTAAATAGTAAATGCAATCCCTCATAGCAAACTTGGATTGTTCCCAACAACTTGATCAACAAGAAAATATATTTCCATCAATCATTCAATAGGAACAGGTCGAATTTGGTATTGCAACTGAGATAATTTGGAAAACGGCCGCAATAGCGAATCTGGGAAAATCATCTTCAGAGAACCTTCTGTTTCTCTTAATGCAAGCTGAATTTGGGCAAAATTATCTTAGCTACAATTAATTCGGTCCGTTCTGGACAAAACCCATGTTTCGGATTTTCTAGATTCTTCTCCATTTGCCCACAACGTCCAATACAAAACTGTCACTTATTATTCCGGCAAATTTCTGAGTTGGAATATTTAATGATGAGCTGGAGATCAAATATGCAATCTGGAGAATATATTGGAGGCTAAAATGGTGAGTGATGTTACAACAAATTTATTAATAAACCATCATTGATAAAATCATGCATAATAATCATCAATTTAGTAAAAATAAAGGAGAATAAATAATATTTATCCATAAGAGCATAAATAATTATAAAATGGATTTATATGATAAACCATGATAAATTATGTGATAAAGAATGTTAGAAATGAATGAAATAGGTGTTAAAAAGTGATAATAATAATGACAAACTAGCCGCCCAAAATACCCCCAAACTGAATATATTGCATGTCCTCATGCAACCCAAAGCCTCTTTATTAACCAAGCAATAATAAAAAATTGTTCATCCCAACTCATGAAATGGATGGAATAAATGAATTCTTCCTCAAATAATGAATATTCAATTTTAGAAATCTTGATGAAGGCGTAACAATTTTTACATTTGACGTTCAACTATATGTATATGAAATTGCAGCAAAATATGATATAAGTAATAGCAAATTTCATTGACCATTTTCTCAAAAACTAAATTTCTACTATATTAATGCTTCTATGATCCAAAAATCAGATCGTTTTGATGCACAGATCATGAGATATAAACAAAATGGCTGTAGGTGATAGTGCATTATTTTCAAAATTTTATGAACTAATTTAGTGTGAAATTATCTAGGTTTGTGTATTTTAATGATACCTCTTTGTTATCCAGAAATCACAAGAATCCAGTTCATAGTTTTAAAGATATATGCAAATCAATTGCTGCACTGTATAAAAATGAAATTGTATGCCTTAAATGAGAAAGAAAGTAGAAAACATTCATCATGTGTAGCAATGCCTCCCCCAAACTGAAGAAATAGCATGCCCTCATGCAATGCTAGAAAACGAATAGAGGTGGTTGCTACAAGCTGTTGAAATATATGCTTAGTGTAAAACATGGAAGAAGGGAGGTGTTGAGAATGAATAAGATGGTCATAATAAATAAATAAATGAAAGGAACACTCCCCCAAACTGAAAGATTTTGTCTTTGAAGAATGAGAAGTGGTAAATATGTGGAATTAATGATGATAAATAATGCTCAATGGATTTTGCATGAAATTCTCCTAAATTCGTAATAAATCAGAAAAGTATGCTATTTTACCTCAAGTTTTACCTATGAAAAAAAAAATGTGGAATGACAGGTATGGACTAGCATCTGTTGAAGCTGATGTAGGTTGAGCGGATACTGAAAGTGATGCAAAATGTGGAAGCCATGCAAGCATGTCATGTCTAAACAATTTTCCGCATTCACGAGTTGCACGAGCCTTTGTCGTTAGGGGCAATAGTGTGGCCTTGCTGCGAATAGAATTCCTCCCCATACTTGTTGTTCTCCTGTAACAAGTCACTATTTTGCATGCAAATTTCTTGAATCCACAGTTTTAGTTTTGAATAGCAACAGATAAGATTCATGCAAAAATTGTAATCAAAAAAACTTTTGTATAAATGCAGTACTAATATTTTTTCAAATCATCAAGTTATGGCAGAGTGCAGTAATTATATCGCATGCTATCCCATAATTCATACATTCCCCCCTCCAATTAGAAAAGGGATTCCATGACCATAAAGCAAATGAAAGGTGTTTTGCTGACGGCAAGGCAAGGGAATGATCAATACGACAATAAATAAAGAAGAATACACATATCAATGATAGGACGGCAAGAAGTATGGTTATAATGAGAGTAGAGTGTGTAAAGATAGTTATGAATAAGAGATAGGACGCTTTGGATTGATGATAAGTTATGCTAAAAATAAAAGGACATTAATACGCCAAAATATGCTTTTCTGACAGTATTCTAGCCGAGAATGATGTGATTGATCGGAAAACAATTTCTCATGCGTAAAGGTTCAAAACAGGGAAAAATTAAGGAAATAACTTCTCTGATAAAAAAAATAATAAGAAAAGGGTATTATAGTAATAATTGACGATAAGATATAACTTCAATACCATAAGCAGAGCCTCTGCTGCCAGTAGGCGTCCATAGCCTCGGCAAGGTTGCTTTTTAACCTGTATGAGCCAGGATCCTCAATTTATAAATGGAGAGTTCCAGTGTTGTTATACAGAAGAGATCAGTGTGCTGGCATGGTAACCAGATAACCACACTGTCATTCACTGGGATGTAGCAAAAGTGATCAGGCCAGCTCATGATGATACCTCTTGTTCCAAGGATATTTTGGCTATCCAATGGATCATAACCCTGGTGTGGTGGCCATAATGGGAATGTCACTTCGTTACAGCCTCATGAACATGGTAGGCTAGCTTGTAATGAGACCCCCTATCCTCCATCTGCAAACAAAATTTTGCTGTGATTACACAGTTTTATAATAAAAAGAGGGAGGCTCAATACTCCTTAAGAGTAGGGATGGTGGAAGAATTTGAACATGTCAATAGAAAAATATATATATATACCCATAATCTCATTTATTATAGATAGAGAAGATTATAACTAGGAAGGGTTGAACCAACATGGTATTAAGATGATTAATCAATATCATGTGTAGTAGAAAACGATGCAGTAAAGTAGTATATAAATAATTGTGTCCCTTTTCTTAAAAAGAATCTCTCATCCAGGAGTTGTCCTATTAAATATCATAATGTTAATGATATTCTCCCGCTTCAATAGAATCCATAATTCTTGTCCTCATAGAAGTATTGTACTTCATGTCATGAAAGGGAATCAGAAAAACGGGGCTGAAAATGAGCTAGTGTTTGGGAAAATATATAACAAGGGTACTGTTCAAAACACACAAAAAATATGCAAGAAAAAAACAAAAGAGAGTGTTGTTCTTTGAAAGGAATAGCAAAAGAGAAAAAAAAACCACACAAAAAATGATGTTCCTTAAAGGGAACAACAGTTGTTCCCTATAGGGAACAGTAAAAAAAATACGCAAAATAAATGTGTTGTTCCTTATAGGGAACAATAAGAGAAAACGCGCGCAAAAATTGTTGTTCCTTATAGGGAACAACAATTGTTCCCTGTAAGGAATAGCAAAGTAAGCTACACACAAAAATTGTTTTTCCTTGTAGGGAACAACAAGAAAAAGTACACGCCAAAATTACTGTTCCTTAGAGGGAACAGCAGTTGTCCCTGTAGGGAACAGCAAAACAAAATTTACACGAAAATTTTTGTTCCCTGTAGGGAACAGCAAAGCGAAATACACAAAAAAAATTTGTTCCCTGTAAGGAACAACATATGTTCCCTGTAGGTAACAGCAAAGCAAAATGCACGCAGAAATTATTGTTCCCTATAGGGAACATCAGTTTTTCCTTGTAAGGAAAAACAAAGCAAAATGCATGCAGAAATTGTTGTTCCCTGTAGGGAACAGCAGCTGTTCCCTGTAAGGAATAGAAAAGCAAAATGCACGCAGAAATTGTTATTCCATGTAGGGAACAATAGTTGTTCCCTGTAAGGAAAGACAAATCAAAATGCATGCAAAAATTGTTGTTCCCTGTAGGGAACAGCAGTTGTTCCCTGTAAGGAATAGAAAAGCAAAATGCATGTAGAAATCGATGTTCCCTGTAGGGAATAGCAGTTGTTCCTTGTAAGGAATAGCAAAGCAAATGCACGCATAAATTGTTGTTCCCTATAGGGAACAGCAGTTGTTCCTTGTAAGGAACAGCAAAGCAAATGCACGCAGAAATTTCTATTCCCCTTAGGGAACAGCAGTTGTTCCTTGTAAAGAACAGCAAGAGAAAATACATGGAGAGAAAAAAAAAAAAAAAACAATCATCCCTCCTGCTCTAAACAACAGAAAAGCGATGATATAGAAAGAAGAAAAATAGAAAAAACAAAGAAAAAATGATTTTATGTACAGATCTAAAGAAAAATTAACTTTTACAGAATTGGTGCTGCTGAAGAATTGCCTTCTGCAACTAAAACTTGCATGGTGGGGTCCTCATTGTTCAATTGCCAATGGAGCGGAAACTACAATTTGAAGGAAGCAACACCTGAAACACAAAAACATAAGTGAAATCAGAAAAGAAACAACACTTTATTTAAAAACAGGATATAAATAAATAATTTAAGTTACAACAGCTATGATGTTATTTCCTAAGGAAATATCAATCTCTCAATGGAAAAAAATGATATTTGGAAAAATGTATTGACAACAGTGGCATGAATCTTCAAATGGGAATCAATTCTTCATTTTTTCGTTATGAATCTGTTAGGTAATGAATCGGATGAAATTCCCTTGTTTCATTAAAATTTCTTTCAAGAATTGTTCGTCCATAAATTGACCTTCTTTATTCTCCTAAGACCTGCAAAAAAACAAATGTCTACCTGCAATAAAACATTAAATCATGGAGAAAGAGAGGTGATCGGGCTCCCCTAATCCAATAATTATGCAAAAAAACTAACAAGTAGTTACTTTGTAGAACAAATTCACAGAAAAAAAATAAATTAAAAATAATTTATTACATGTGGGAGAGCAGTGGCCAATCATGCTAATCTGTAGTGTTTTAATCATAACTTCTTTCTTTTTCGTCCAATTTGAGTGATTCAAAATCCAGATGAGATATAATTCAAAGTTATATCTCCAATAAAAACAAGTTTTAAAAATTCCATGATATGATATGTCAATGTTACTTAGAACAACCTGCATAACAGAGTCATTTTCGATTATCTATCTTAGACCAACAATGGATATTTTAAGCATAGATTTTTCGTTTGATGATGGATTTGAATGATTAAAATTGAAAATTAAATTGGATTCATTTTTTTATCTCCAATAGAAATAGGTTGTGAAAAAGAAAAAAAATTGATGGATAAAATACTTTAATGAACAGCTGGAAAAACAGAGTTTTAAGAGTGCTGACTTAGGATAGACAGTCAGTATTTGGGTCATATTTTCCTCATACGATATCGAAATCGAGTGATTCAAATTTATTTCTAAACTATATTCATAGAGGAATATACCATAGAAATAGTTTTTAAAAATATAGCCATTTAGACCTCCAAAAACTCACTGTCCCCACTCTGTTCCTGAGCTGCCTACTAGACGCCCTGTTAATGTTTTGGTTCTAACTTTTTCGTTTCAAATCCAAATGGAGTGATTAAAATTGGGTTGGAAATTATAAATCAAGGGCTACTTAGGATAGAAACGGATTTTTAAAATGTTCACTTTTGGTCCCTCAAAACATGACTGTCCTGACTCTACTTTTAGAAATTTCATCAAGCCTGCAAGCCAAAAGATATGATATTCAAGAAATTTTTCCATATTAGTGATAAAAATTAATATGAGTGTTTGTAGAATTGTTATTTTTCAATATAATACATCTACATACACAAATAGATAAAAATATTTATCACCGATGTTGATTTTCACAGCGTGTTGCAACAAAAACATTTTATTTATTTTTTATTTTTTATTTTTACATAATAATAAAAATGTATTTATTTATGTCCTTATTTATTTATTTTCTACACTAACCTACTCTTCTTTGAAAATTGAATATGCTTACATATAAGAGTACTTCCATTGGAGCCATTTTTGAAATAAGGCCTCTATTATGTACATACCCAAATTTGAAAAATGCATGTTAATAAATAGTAGGGTATGAGAAGCCAACTTCCCTTGAAAAGATGGTGTTAAAAATTGTTGAAGTATGAAGTGATGTGGAAAAAAAATGGATTGAAACCAATCTTCAATGTATCCCTTACGTTCTTTATTTCCCATAGCCGTCATATCATGAAGTTTTTTAGTGTTAAAAACAGCTTGTTGATGCAGGCTAGAAGAAACCTCATTTTCTTTCATAACCTCTACAATTTTTGGATTTGATACATATGGAATCTCAGTATAAGTTTTCTCCAATGGTGCATGTGAGATAGAATGGGTGGGGAGGGTGGGTAAATTTTACAGTTCAACATTGTAAGCATGTTGTACTAGTTTATTATGGTGAGGGTGTGGAATGAGTTGAGCAGGAAATTGTGTAGGGAATGGAGCATTTTGATGATGTAGTTGATTGGGTTGAATGGATGACTTTGATAGGCAAGCAAGATGTTGTGGAAGAGCTGGAAGATGTGTTTGTGCTACAAGATGAGGGTGAGTAGTCATGAAATCATAAGATGAACCATGCCAAACTTGTAGACAAGATTGGTGGTGGTTATATTGAGATTGGCATGGCTGCCCTAACATATGAGTATTCCATAATGGATTATGCAAGTAAGAGAATGGAGAGGAAGTGTTTTGAACCATACCTGTAGGCCACTATTTCCATAGTTTTGACCTTGTTGTAGCTTCCCCATCTCTTTGATATGCTACTTCCATCCTAGACAAGGAAGAACAACTATCTATGGGATGCTCCTTTCGGTAATGAAGGCAAAACACTTCATCAAATTCTTGATTTTTCTGAACCTACAAAACATTCAATTGTGAATTTAGAGAGCTAATAAAATCATATTTGAAATTTTCAAATAAAACATTTATTTCATCTCTTATGTCTCTTGTTCTTGTAGTAAATTTGAAAAATAAAGAAGAAACTTCTCTAGAATACTTACCAGCCTTGCAAATTCCTCTTGAATACCTTATGCACAATTCACAAACATCATCATATGATAACTAAAAACATCACCTTTTCCTATCAGATTTAAGAGGTCTAAAAATTCATCTTTTATTCCTTTAAGAAGGAGTGTTTTCAAGATCTCTTTTTCCAAATGCTTATGCTTTGCTTTTTGAAGGTTATATTGAAATCGCTCTACATAGTCCTCCAAGCTTTCATCTCCCCCTTGTATCATACCAAAAATATCTTCATTGGATTTGCAGTAGTCTTGGTACTTCTTCAAGAATATGTTCTTCATGTCCTCCCATGTTTGGATGCAGTTCCCACCAAGGTTCAGGAACCATCGAAGAGCTGCTCCTTTTAGAGTAAGAGGAAACACTTTCAACCTTGGATCATTAGTACAATAATCATATCCTCTACAAAGTATTTCAAACTCAAATAAGAATGTATCTGGATCTTCATTTTTCAAACCATGAAAATTTGGTAGAGACGATGGGGGAATTATGTGCATTTGTGTCACACCTCCTAGATCTTTGATAGGGAATTCAAAAGTTGCAATGCGAGCCATTTCTTACTATAATAGAAGATGTTCTTCATGTGTTTCTTTGAGGATTCTCCTTCAAATTTTCCTATCAATTGGTTAGTGAAATGGGTGGTGCTTACATCACCACTCGAGTGGAATTACAAGATTTTTTTTTTCAAAAATTCTACCTCTAAAATTCCTGCTTCAATTCCTACACAATTCTGCTGAAAAGCGGGTGGAGGAGCAAGCACTTTGCTTGCTCATTACGCAAGTTTTTACCTTCCATTTTTAATACCCAATTATTTCACAGCATGAAAACATCAAACATACATCACTCTCTGTGAAATGGAAACACTCTCCCCGGAAACGATGCCAAAATGTTGGGTGCTAAAAGGTGTCTTTTAAAACTCCTAATCACCTCACATTAATTATCAACCAGGGAAAGTCCTTTTATTTCAAGAGTGTACACAATATGTGCAAGCTATAACCTAGAGAGTAATGTTTCCTAAATTGTAGTATAAATCTTGACACAAGAATAAATGGAAGAATCTAACAAACTCCAATTGCAATTATTAAAGGGAATATCAAGGTTCAATCTTCTATTGAAATCAAATCTTCAACAATCTAAAGAATGGCATCATCAACTAGGAGCACAGTAGCAATAACTCACTCCTACTTAGTTGATTCAATTCTAAATTATATTAACTCTATATAAAGCAATTCAAACAGAACCAATATCACTTCCGAGAATCCAATAGCGATAATTAGACTCTTACGGATGATCTAAGTAATGCAATGCATTGTCTAGATAACTCATGCTGTGATCAAATGATAGCAATACTAATAATCAAATCAATGCAATCTGTTGTCTAAATAACTCACGTTGTAATCAATTGAGAGCAATACAAATTACAAGCAAAATAGATTATCTCAATAACAGGAAATAATGAACAGCTAATGAAATAAATAAACTCACGGAAACAGGAAATTATCAAACCAATTAAATGCTAGAAATATCAAAAGCATAATACAAAGAAGCAGTAGACTCCACCAAGGGTCGGGCCCTTAGCCGCTAGTGAGCACTGCTAAGTTACTTCAGACAATGTGAGAGAACAGCAACTTCGATTAAATATTAATCATCGAACTTGAGTAGCATTACAGTAAATTTCGTTCTCCAACGACGTAGTCTGCAATTAAGCTTAAAATTTGGAAAATAAAAGAGATCCCCCTTTCTTCCTACAAGCGTTTCCTTTTATAATTAGACAGGGTGAAGAGTAAATAGTAAATGCAATCCCTCATAACAAAATTGGATTGTTCCCAACAACTTGATCAGCAAGAAAATATATTTCCATCAATCATTCAATAGGAACAAGTCGAATTTGGTATTGCAACTGAGATAATTTAAAAAACGGCCGCAATAGCAAATCTGGGAAAATTGTCTTCAGAGAACCTTCTATTTCTCTTAATACAAACCTAATTTGGAAAAGATACTATTAAAAAAAGTTAATTCGGTCCGTTCTGGACAAAACCCATGTTTTAGATTTTCCAGATTCTTCTCCATTTTCCCACAACGTCCAATAGAAAACAGTCACTTCTTATTCCAGCGAATTTTTGAGTTGGAATATTTAATGATGAGCTAGAGATCAAAACTGCAATTTGGAGAATATCTTGGAGGCTAAAATGGTGAGTGATGTTACAACAAATTTATTAATAAACCATCATTGATAAAATCATGCATAATAATCATCAATTTAGTAAAAATAAAGGAGAATAAAAAATATATATCCTTAAGAGTATAAATAATTATAAAATGGAATTATATGATAAACCATGATAAATGACGTGATAAAAAATGGTAGAAATGGATGAAATAGGTGTTAAAAAGTGATAATAATAATAATGACAAACTAGCGGCCCAACAATAAGTACTCATGGTTCCAAGTTTGCTACAAACTCAAGGTTCCAATTGCCAAGAAAGTCAAAGTTCCAAAAGTCTTAGTATTCAAAAATCCACCAATTCATCAAATTCAAAAGATCAAATGAAAGGTAAAAATTGCAATGTTTAAGTTAAGTGTGAAAAAATAAAGTGGGTCCCAAGACCAATTTTGAAAATTTCATCAAGGTATAAAGGCCATAAAAGACCAAGGAGAGGCTCATTTGCACTCTCATCCATCGAGTTGTCACTTCCCCCGGCTAAAAAATTGAATTTTTAGTGAAGAAGTCAATTTTTTTGGGGAGATGTTGCACTTATGGGCTTGGCGTTGCGCTCCTCGTATTTTAGCGTTGTGCTCCTATGTTCAACGTTGCACTCCTGTCAAACTTCATCTACAAGCTCCCACAAGCTCTCAATCCTTCTTCCAAGCGGTCAAATCATTAAGTGAGGTTATCTACAACTCCTAGCAAGTAAGGTACATCATTTCACGCCCTCCTATGATTGCATGATAGAAAATTTGTGATGATATCCCACCTCATGCATAATTTCATGTTTTAAATCTAATAAACCCTAATTTTACTCCTAAATGCTAAATTGTTTTCCCTGGACACAATTTACCCCTCCCACATCTCATAAAACATTTCCCCTATCCCTACATAGCATTGTTCCTTATTCCCAAGCCTCATTTCCCAAAACCCTAATCCTAGGCTTCAAATTTCCTAGGCAGCCTCACTATCCCTGTAATAAATTTCCCCGCCCCACTTCCCTAAGTCTTTCTATCCCCTACCACTTCCCTAAGCTCCCTAACAACCTTCCCTACTTCCCTAATTTTTCTTACACTCATTTCCACTCCCTAAACCTACTTCCTACCCCCCTTCCCATTTCCTAGGGTTTTCAAAAACAAAACAAACACATGGAAGAGGAAAGAGATTTCATGGAGGAGGACAGAAAGTTTTATTTGGTAGAATTGGATGTCCAAGATGATCATCAAGTCTCAAACTTGATCATCAAAGATAAGGATGCCCAAATCAAAGAATTGCATGATAACTTGGACTAAGCAAGATATGTGATATCCTACCTTGAGCAAGAGAACAAACAGTGAAATGACAAGAAAGTGCTCATGGAATTGGAGCTCCTAAAGGTTAAGAGGAAAAACACCAATGATTTTGATCAAGCCACTGGGAAAATACCAAGAACAAGAGGTCTTGAGAAAGCATTGGAAAAATAGAAACTTGAGGCTGAAAACCTCACTATAGAGGAGAGGATTGCAAAAGAGATTGAGGATGACAGAGAGATTTGGCTTGATAGAGTGAACCTACACCTGGAGAAGCTCCTTCAAAAGGCCAACAAGGACAAAGACATACTCAGAAACATGTCCAATAGGTACAAGACAAGGAATCAGATCAGCAACATCAAAATCAAGCAGTTGAAGGACAAATTGAAGGAAACCCTAAAGAAGAAAAAGGACAAGGGAAAATTTGGCATTCTTGTTGGTTCTTCCTTGATTGCTTAAGACTCTTCATCAGCACTCTATCCACCAATTTTGAGAGTTTTTGGGCAACCTTTTGTAATTTTCTGCATTTTTACAAATTTTCACTGAAATTCAGCACAGTGAGCTTGTCAAAAGCGCAACGCCTAGGGCGTTGCACTTTCTATAGGAGCCTCCAAATGAAAAATTTCCACCACCGTTGGATTCATAAGGCCCTCTACATTCAATTTTACTATTTGCACTCAAAAATTGGCAATATGGCCGGGCGAAAAGGCCAAAAAAACCTAAAAAATTCACCTTTATGCCCCTATTTTCAGGTTGGTGTTGCACTTTGGAGCAGTGTTGGGAGATTGCACTTTTGGAGGCCTTAAACTCATTATTTTTAGAAACCAAGGGGATTTTTGGAAACCATTCAAGAGTAGATTTCCAGTGAGCTATCATGAGCTCAATTTTGACTCCAGGAAGTCCCTCAAATTCAGTCTTGAAGTTGGCGTTGCGCTCTTGCTTCAGGTGATGCGCTCCTACCAAATGCACTGCGCTTTTTCCAGTTTGTTTCTTTTTCCCAAAATTTCCAGATTTTCTCAATTTGGTCAAAGAATTCATGAATTTTAATGATATTATTTGATGATGTAAATGTAATTAAGTTACTTTTAGTTACTAGAGGGTAAATACATTAGTTAAAAGTGTATTTGTGGCTAAATGAATTAGTTTCACCAAAGTTAGGGATGAGTTTGTTGACCTCCCTAGTCTTTGGGTTTTCAATTCAGTGTTTTTGGGATTAGCTCCACAAGTCAAGGATTCGACACCTAAGAGTGGGAGAGTTTTTTTTTTGCCTATATCTTCCACCTCCTTTCTCATTGCAAGGGTTGGATTCTGTTGTATTGATTAGAGAACACTATTGTATCAAACTTTTGGTAGGAAATTATTGACAAAGTTGCAGATATTTTGGTGGGATTCCTGTGGTAATATATTTTGATATAGTTTCTTCTTCCGTTTACATATGTGTGAATGTTTTTTAATTTCCATGATCATGTCATTTCTATAATATGGTTGATTCTTAAGTGAGATAACCAGAATTCATTTTTAATGCTCTGTTTTGGGAGAATCATCATAAAAGTGTTTCATTTCTTCAGTTTAAAAATAATTCATGTATTTCATGCTCTTTTTAGCACCTCATCAGCCTAATTCACTCCATAAAACCTCCTTAAAGTGTTAAAGTACCTACCTACCTTGCCCCATCAGATGTCTACAATTGTTGGTCCTTTCACCCTGACCTAGTTTCTTGCCTAGCCTATTCACTATCCAGCACCTCAAATTCAATCAATCAAACCCCTATGCTACTATACCTATTCTAATATCTCATTGATACAGTCATCTTGGATTATATCCATTGGAGAGAGCCCTTTCCTACCTTGTAGGGCTAGCTACTTTGCAAAATATTGGTTTGTGGTTACCTTTGCTGGTCTCTTCTCAGCCTCGGAGATCCAGTGGAGGAATAACATATGGTTTGAAGAAATACATGGATGGATTGAATAAAGGCGTGGAAGATAAGATGGATGGTTTGAGAAATGGAGTGGAATCTAAGATCGATGCTACAAAAGAAAAACTGAAAGTAGACATGGAAAGTTTGAAGGAAGGTTTGACAAAGCTGCTACAAGAAATGATTCCTATGGCGAAACAGTATTATATGAGACTCATGATGAGAACAAAAGAAATGTTAATCATGATTTCATAGAATTTAATTTTGGATTTAATACCCACCATATTCCAAATATCGATATGAGGAATTTTGATGGCAAGGATCCAGTAACATGGATACTACAGATGGAGCAAGTCCAGTTCAAACAATATTGTGAGAGCTAGATGAGGAAGGAAAAGTAATATTGGATCCTGAAGCAGTCACAAAAACAAGAACTCAACAGCTACGAAATCGATCAATTTCAGAGTATCTCATCAAGTGGAAAACTTACCAACTAAAGATTCCACATGGGAGGATGAGAATTTTATACAAAAGCATCCATAATTAATCAAGCATAGAGGACAACACTTTTTTGAAAGAGAGGGCAGGTTAGGTCTCTATAATAGTAGTGTAGCCCCTTATTGTTATTTTTAGTGTAGCCCCATTATTGTTATTGTTGTGCCCATGTAGTCTCCATATTTTTATTATGTGCCCCATAGGTGTAGTCCCATTATTGTTGTTGTTGTGCCCATGTGGTCCCCGTATTATTATATTTGGACCCCTTAGATTCCTATATATAGAAGGTAGGTTTTTTCATTTGTATCATCCAAGAATTGTTCATTTATGTAATGTAAAGGAGGTTGATCCCTCTAAGAGGCTGATTTCTAATTCGTTGATCTATCTTTTCTACTATTTTTGTGAGTTGGTTTCATAACACACTTATTTTCAATTTGTAACATCAAATTTCTCTTAGTTAGCACCTTTCCTACCTCCAAGAAAACTTCAGCTATATATTTAATTACAAATTCTTCAAGCTACTCTCTTGTCTTGGAGTTTAAAACTTTAATTATCTATGTGGAATATCCTAGTTTATGGTCCGAGTCTTCTTTTATTTCTATTACTACTTCTTTCGATCTATGTAACAAATCTTCATGTTCAAATATAATTTAAATTAAAGGCCATAACTCAGTCGTTGATGAATTAATATCAATCCAAATATTTTCTTTTGCCTAAGAAATAGTTTTTGTTATTAAAGATTCATTTTCATAAACTTCTAATTGCTTGGTTAACTTCAAATTATTTTGAATTTCATCTAGGTATGCATTATCAATTTTTGTTTTATGTTCTTGAATCTTATGTAATTGCATCTTAAGTTTTTCAATTTCTTGATCCTTTAAAGGTAAATCTCCCATGGCCTTTGATAATTATTCTGCATCATAATTTGTGTCTCTACTATGATTTTTGTTGTTTTATATGTTCCTTCTATTGAAGTACATGATGTATAAGGTGTTTCTACGGGAATGGCAGCCGAAATACTGAGTTGTTTCTCTTTTTCCTTTAAGAGTGTTTCCATGTCAACTTCCATCTTTTGAATTTGAATATTTTTTTCAATTATAAATTTAAACATATTATATTTTTCTACTCTAATTGACCAACTTCGTTAGCTTGACGATGTTTTGTAGTAGTAATTTTAAGTTTCTTCCTCAATTTTTGAATGTTAGCATTTTTTTTCTTTATCATCTCTTCTGCTGCTTTGACATCACTAGGATCATATCCTAATTTGATCACCAAATCTTCAAGTGCTTTGATTCTTGTATATTTGGCTATGGATGAGATTTTCTCCATTTTTAACTGTGTGTGAATATTTTTCAAGGAAGCTTATAGTTTGGAGGTTGTCATGGTTGAAAAAGTTAATGTAGAATATATCATTTCACATGCCTACTTATGAAGTTCAATTTGATCAATTGCATGAATTTTCTTAGTATCAAAATACAAAATGTAATCTTTTGAACTTTTAGGGACTGGAACTTTGGGTTCCAAGAAAGCTAATTGAATTTATCCCTTTTCACTATCAAGTGCACAAAAAATTCTATGTTGGGTAGTTGAACTTTATTTCAAGAATTCAGAATATGTAGTAGCCTTTAATGCTTCATTCTTCCTTTTAATTTATCTCTATCTAGCAAAAATATTTTTTTGTGTTGTATCCTAAGAGACAGATGACATTGGAGAATCTGTTGTGATATTTTCAATTCTTGGAAAGGAAGTAGTATGAAAACTTGGCAACACCATTATAGCATGGTCCTGTGAAATATCTCCTTCTAATAGCTCTTCATGAGTGTTTTTCTTCTTTCTCCACTTGAAAATTGTGAAATTTGTTTCTTGAATTTATGAGACTATAGGAGATAGAGTTTCTCTTGATATTTTAGTTTCTTTTTCTGGAGGAACTAGAATCTCTGAAGCTGCCTAACTAACAATTTGTTCCTCAACCTCATGTAATGTATTTTCCTTTCATTCTTCTTGGTTTTCAGATTGCTCTATTTCTGTCCTGGTTGTATGTGAAAAAGGTGTTATTTTCTTCTCAACTCTCCACCTTGAAATAATTCCCAAGGGATAATAGTACCAATCAAAACTCAATTTAAATTTCATTTACTTTAACAAATTATATAACTCCTTTGTTGCTTCTCTGGTATTAATAATGAAAGGGCCAATCTATACCTTCAGCTTGAATTGTGCTTTTTCTTCCTAGATACAAAATGAAAGTCATCCATGTTCATAATTTTCCTATTGTATTCGAAGGAAAAGATCCTTATTGGCACAAATATTGGTAACTTGTAGGGAGGAATTTCACAACCATATATCCTCATCTTTGTATAATTATGGTAAAGGTACCAATCTACAACTTTAGGTTTATCAGTAAGGTGCATAATCCTTCTGATTTCTAGTGAAATCCTTGGTATTACATCACTTCTTAGAAGACATAAAGACATATGAAAAATTTGGTTTATAAAGTCACTGAAGGAATACTCCTTTGTGTTATTCCTTACCAAGCAAGTCCATTGAATAACAGATTAAGGCTTTTGATGGGCCTCTAAATTAAACATAAATTAAGGTCCACCTAACCTTTCTTAGGCACATAAAGGCTATATTAAATATCTCCTTCTACACTTAATAATATTTTTTAAGCTTTAATATGTTCTTAGAAAGGTTTAGATATAATTCCATATTTTTGCCTAATATTATTTATTTTTGAAGAATATTGTGAGAATATTGGACAGATTATTAATATTTTGAGAAGGAGATAATTTAGGGACTTTATCCCTACTACAGGAGGATCAATATTGGAGAATAAATGAACAAAATATCATGAAATTATTGAGATATTCGATTCCCAATGATTGAGGAAATCTAGGAATGTGTTCCCTGTCATTTAATGCAAACTCCCAAAGGTTGGGAACCAGATCCACTATTTGAGGGATTTTGGAGGGAAAATATTCCTCCTTTCAAGGAGAATGCTTCCTCATAAATTTTCATAAGTATCAATTCGAATTTGCCTCTATAGGTAGGTATTTTTTAGTCTTATTGTGGAGAAAACTTATTGCTTAGCAGCTCCATTTTCATTTCTTGCGGGGATGTACTTAGATTGATTCAAAATAATGAATATTAGTGCCATTTTTAGATTCTAAAGTTTGGTTTCTTCCATAGGACTCTAAGTCTCCTTTGGCTTGGCATCCCAGAAGCCTCAGAGCCCTCCTGCACAATTTATTTGTGCTATTTTCACTTCTTATTCACATGCATCTCTATTCTTGTTTTGACTATTTCTGTATTTAGTATTAATGTTTTTCTTGTTGTAAGTATGAGTAAAATGATTGAAGTGAGTTATTTTTCAGGTTATTCACAGATTCACAAACATTATTCATCATTATAATAACTTTGGAAGGCCATCTTCATCATTGAGTTCCTTGGATTTGGTTACTAGTTCACGAATATGGCATTTCTGGAAATGGCTTGTAGCGAAATAGTAGTAATTTTCTGTTATTTTTTAGAATTGGTGAATGAGCTTCATTTTATTTTATTCCAATTGTATTAGGTCATAAAAGAATTCAATTTAATAAAAAAAATTACCCCATTTCATTTTCACTTGATTAGGTTATGCATTTGATAGATTAACTAGCTCACTAGTTCTTGAATTTCCAGTTTTTAGAGTTGTAATTTTTTGTTATTTTTTAGCCCATGTGAACAGGGGTATTTTGGAGTGATTCCACTTGAAATGGAGACCTAAGACATCATAATTAATAACAAAAAATTTCTCATCCCATTTTCATTTGATTTACTTCGGTGAGTTATCTCCAAAAAAAACTTCCTGTAGCAAAAACAGAACTTCCTGTAGCAAAAGTAAAACTTCTTGTAGCACTCTTATAGCACGTGTAAACTTGACGATATTTGCTCCCAAAGCTTGGTTTTTTTCTATTAGGCTTGAATCATGACCCCTAGGATCTAAATCCATGATTGAGAAAGAATAAACATCACTTAGGACATGCATTTTTACAAATTATATTAGGCATATTTATTTGAATTCATGCTCTTAGGATTTTAATTACAAATTGGTGTTCTTGCCTAGGATTAATTTCTTTTCAAAGCAACACTTCCATTTCTGCAATTATTTTAGGCTTTTATTTCATGACATTCACTCCATTACATCATATCAACAAAATAAGGACACACTGTATGCTTCACATATAGTGATGATACCTCTTAAGTTTGTATGAACCTTGAGTTGATAATTAAAGTTGGTAGCCTTGGGAGTTGCAAAATTCTTGTTTCAATACTAAGTCTCATCACTTTTTGGCATCGTTGTCAAGGATGTGTCAAAGTATTCATTGTTTTATTCCATAGTTGATTCATTCCTTTTCTTTCAGAAAAAAAACAAAAAATATTTGCATTAGGAATATTTCATTTCAAAAATATAAAATTGCATTGCATTAGCATTCTTATTCAAAAAAAAATTTAAAATACTTCTCCAACACCAACCCCACCATTTGATCATGTGGTGCAGTAAGAACCACATCACCATCCACTTTTGTAGGTAGAAGAAGAAGTGGTGGTAGATAAGGTAGAACAAATGGATGGAGATGATGACCAATTTCCATGGTATGAGGTTAGAGGATCTGGAAACATTTCTCTTTTAATTTGAAATTGTTTGTAGATCTTATGGTTACTTATTAAACACTCAAAAATTGAGATTTTTTCTGGCAACATTGAATGATAGAGCTCTTAAATGGTTCATGAGTTTAGGTACTAATTCAATAAGATCATAGAATGATATGAAAAATATATTTCTAGAAAAATATAAATATCATGATCTTAAAGAAGGACTTTTTAGAATGAATCAAAAAGAATATGAAAGCCTTGAGGATCTAATAGAGAGGTTCATGTATAATGTTAATAGGGAAAAATTACATCATTTATGATTCGACACACTAAAAACCCTCTTACTTAGAACAATTAGGGATGAGTGGATTGATCTCCTTCATCTCATGAGTAAAGGAGATGTATAGAGATTATTGTTTGAAGAAATTTGTGAAACATGCAAATGCATATCAAGGGGAAGGGAAAGAGTAACTAAATCAGCATCAACATTGGTAAGTCAAGTTGAGCTTGGAAATTTGATTGATAACTTTAAAACATAAATTATTACCAATATAAGTAAACAAGTAGAAATGTTAAGATTGAAAAATGAGAAAAAATAATATGATGATATTTATGTTATCCATGCATAATCATATCCTACTAAATATTGGCCATCATTACCGAGCTTGAAGGAATTGTGCCAAGAAGATAGTGGAGCAATTGAATCACCAAAGCAACTCTACTATGTAGCTCCAAGAGGACCATGGAAGCGTAGTCAACCTGGTATGGTTCAAGAACCCGAGTCACAATTTCAATCCTATGCACATCCATCTCAAATTAATTGGAACACACTCCCTCCTTGACAACCTTGGCCATATCAACCCCAAAACCAATATTGGCAACAAGGTTGGCAAGGACCCTATGGGAAAAATCCACAATATCCTCAATCTTTTCCTCAATATCCTTCGTACCCAACTCCATGTTATCCCTATGATCCATCTCCACTACAACCACAACCTCAACTCCATCCATCTCAAAGATCCACTCCCACTCAACTACTTGTACCACCATTTACAAACCCCACACAAGGAAGTAACTCAGCCCACTTACAATGTTGAGGTACAACACTTCTAAACATATCCTCTTGATCTAAATGGTATGCATCTTAGATCGGGAAAGGTATTGTAAAAAAGAGATTCTCTTTGTGTCATTGAAAGACAACATTCATAAAAAGAAGATTCAAATGAGAATACCAAAGAATCATGGGATGCACTTGATGAAGAGCAGACATCAAAATCAGAGTTTGAGGAAGTTACATTATGTTCAAAATTATATCCTCTATGTATTCAAGAGAATAATAAACAAAAATAAGAAGTTATGAATTTCATGGAATAAGAAGACATCCAAGATTATCCAAATCAGCAAGTGGACCAAGGGCATCACAACTATATTGAAATATGGTTCCATAAAATAATTAAGTTGGAGAAACACACTCTTCTTCAACAATACTTGATATCATGTCAATCAAAGTATCTGGTATCTCATATTTAGGTACATGTCAAAGCATATGTTTCAAGCCTACATTTGCTTCTATCTATCATCTTGATGTGCACAGGGCTCTATTTGAACTATTCATATACTTGAAAGAGATTTTGTTTTTTCAAGTAGAGTAGAATAGGAAAAAATAATTAAAAAAGAGAGAAAAAGAGAAAAAAAATAATAAAATCTCAAGTGAAAACCTCTTTTGAGGCGTTTGAGATTGGCCCATTTATTGAAAACCTCAATGAGGCAGTCAATGGGTTGGAAAAAAAGAAAATAAGAGAAAAAGGAAAGATCTTAGGTAAAAAATTCCTTTGAGGTGCCTAGGCAGACCTAATAGTTGAAAACCTCATTAAGGTAGCTAGTAGGCCTAAGAAAAAAGAAAAAAATGAAAAAATGAAAGAAAAAAAATTGCTCCATGTATCTCTCTCTAATGAATGCAGGTGCTCTCCACCCTTTGCAAGCAACAAAACAACAAGTTGGCACCAAAAGAAAATTCTGGTCAAAAAACTCGTCAAAGGAAGTCAAACTTGGACTTTCTCCTCCTTTGCTCAGATGCTCCAAAATGACCAAGGTCATGTCAATCCATCACCTTCATCCATTTCCAACACCCACCCATCATTTCCAAGATTTTTACATTCATTTTCCTTGTTGTCCTAAAATGCTACAGGAAATCTTGTTTTTGTTATAGGAAGTCTTATTTTTTAGCGGAATTTTTATTATTATTATTTATTGAAAAACATGCATCCATTTAGTGAGTTATTTCATGGGTATATTCATAGGGATGATGGTAACAAGCTCAAGAAATTTCAGCAAATTCTTTTGCACACTTTGTGAGAGATCGACCTCCATCACCTACAACCATTTTTTATTTTTCTCGAGATTCGTGCTTCCGATGGCCGAATTTTTTTATGGGGAGGTGCATAATGATGATGGTAACATTCTAAAAAAAAATTCAAATCAATCCAGTCTAAAATTTTAGATATATGGATAAAACAAGTATGCTACAAGGGGGTTGTCTTGAAATTCTATAAGAAGTCTTGTAGATGCAACAGGAATCAGATCTGATTGGAGGAAAGTGTCAAAAGGTAATTTCTTATTTAGAGAAGGTTAATAGAGGTCCCCCAACACCACTTCCATCACCTATCCACTCTATGTAGTCAAATTCATCTTGAAATTCCACTCTGCCTTACATGAAAAAGATCAGAAAAATCTATGTTATCAAATTTTCCACAACCTACACCACCTCTTGATGATTGTAACCTTGTCCTTATACCTCGTATGAATTTCCATAAATCCCACAAATAGTAATTATGTCTTGAGGAGGAATTAAATGACTACTACAAGAAGATGATTCCTCTTGTAGTATCCTGTACAATCACATCAAAACTCAACATCAATTATTTTTTCACCCACAGAGTAGAATATCCAGCCACCTTGAGCATCATGAAGCCATTTCTGAAGTTGAGAAGATCACACCCTCCTTAAGAAGCAGTTTATCCACTCCACAAGTAGAAGATTTAACACTGGGAAGAATATTTCACACACAAAAACTTTATCAGTCAAAGAATCATCATGCTATGAAGACTTGTACAAAAGAAAAATCATCAACTACAACACTCACATCATGATCATCTCAACGACAACATTTTAGCCAAGGATGTGAAGCAGCAGTGTTAAATTAAGATAACCATGGTGTTTTGTGCTTAATGACAATTTACTTCAATCTTTCTTAGGCCCGATTCAAATTAGAAATCACATAAACATGAAAGTAAAATGTTGATAGAACACAATAATAGATCAACAGAAGACAAGCCAATAATATAGATCATATTTTACAACTCTTCTTGTCCATCAAAGATATAGGATGGTGTGCGTTACGAAAATCAACAGGATGTTTCAGCCAGAAAAGTACTTCTTAGTTCATCCAACCTCCAAGTGTCATACTTACAGCCCTCAAAGATAGCTCATCACAAGTCAACATTGGTCAACCAAAAGTCAATGCATAAAATTAAACGGAGGACAACAACAGAAATTCAACACTATAGATTAGGGCTTCAGTCAAACAGCTCATTTTCCCTTGATTTTTGTGCCTAGAAGTACGGCCTCTCAAAATTGGAATTTTGGGAGAGTTTTGAGGTCAAACAACCAAGGGTTGACCACGATCAACGCTGGTCAATGCTTCTGCAATTCAACCCTAAACAAATCCGCAGAAGACAAATCCTTCAGCTTCACACGTTTGAAGGGAATAGTCCTCTAAATGCTATCAAACCAATCAGATCACAATGAGAGATGTGTGATGAGATGATGAGAAAATGACCTCCAAGTCTCTCCAATTTATATCCATCAGTGAGGGTGTGTGATACATCTATTAGGCATGTGAGCCTACATTACAAATTTGGATGACCTTGCACATGTGTTTAAAATAAATTCAAAATATATGTTATGCTCATCCAAACAAGATGATCTTTAGATCAATATTACACCTCTCTGAAAGAGGAATCCAACAAAAATATGACCATCATCATATGAGCAGTGCAACATGGAGTTTCGACCTAGTTTCCCAAAATTAACACTCCCTCTCAACTATGGAGAACTCCATATGTCCACAAGTGCCATCCATCAATACCATCGTGTACTTTCATCTAAAATCGTGCATCATCTTGTCATAACTTTATTTGTTGGCTCTCATTCTCAAATAGAACAAAAATGTGTGTCACAAAGACATCACACTCAGCTGACCCGAAGTCAGCTTAGAAGTTAAAACCTCTCTTAGACTAAAAATAGTCTCATACTAACCTGAAGTTATTTTATTGACCAGAAGTCATTTTAGAGGTAACAACCTCATCAGACTTGATCCCAATTCAAGGTGTTGGACACATGCCATCCTAGACATAGATATTACGCCAATCTTCAATGCGTCCATCAGTCTTGATATTGGTCTCTATCCAAATTTACCACCTCATTGGCCAAATGAGAGGTACTTCCCATGAGTCTAAAACTCCATGGGTAGGATGTGGTCGGGGCATAGATCAAAGAGAGGTGAACCAAATCAATATCATAATGGTGGGGTAGAAGCACAACAAGGTTCGGCAAGCCTAGCCTCGTATGTGCTTATAGCTCCAAGAAGCTATCCCCAAGCCCCTTGGAGCTCCCAGAGCTCATAGTCCAACTCAAGCAAGACCCTTAGAATAGGGTCTTTCCAAAATTCCAAGCTTCTCACGAAAGGTTAAGAACTTGACCTTCTCCAGGGGCTTCGTGAGAATATCTGTGACCTGCTCATCAGTTCCTATATGATCGAGTCTTACGACGCCTCGCTATACCATATCCCAAATAAAGTGGTAAATGATATCAATATGCTTGGATCGATCATGGAACATGGGATTCTCATAAAAACGAATGCCACCCTGGTTATCACAAAGGATAATGGTGGTATCTAGCACATGCCGAAACAGCTCATTAAAGAGCTTTCACAATCAAAAAACTTCACAACAAGACATACTCACTGCAATGTATTCGACCTCAGCGGTGCTCAAGGCCACCAACTTTTTCTTCCTGCTCATCCAATATATCGATGCAGAACCCAAGGTGAAGCAACATCTAGATGTGCTCTTGTGATCCACCACACTACCAACCCAAACGGCATCAGTATATCCATGGAGTCTCAAACTCCTGGTAGTGTATCTTAGCCCATGGTTGATTGTTCCCCAAAGATATCTCAATATATTCTTGGCACCAATCCAGTGAATGTAATGAGGATCAACCATATGTTGACTCAAAGTGTTCACGGAAAAAGATATGTTTGGACGGGAGTTTACTAGGAACATTAGGGCTCCCACAAGTTGTCAATACTCGGTAGGATTTTCTAGCACGGGCCCAACAGTGTTTCCACACAACTTCTTAAAGTTGAGTTCCATCGGTGTCGACACAGACTTACAGTCCACCATACCAAATCTCTCCAACAGCTTCACGACATATTTTCCTTAATAAAGGAAAATCTTGCCTGGCCTCTGCCAGGCTCCAAGCCTATGAAGTAATGAATCAGTCCTAGGTCTTTCATCTCAAACTCGGAAGCTAGCTCCCTCTTACACTAATGCATGAGAGGGTCAACACCTGTCAGGAAGAGCTCATCCACATAGAGAACCAGAATGAGAGGCATTTCTCTATCAACCTTAAAGTAAAGGTTTGGATCAACATTACTTCAAGTGAAGCCCAACTTCATCAAGTAGCTATTTATCCTCTCATACAAAGCCCTGGGGGCTTGCTTCAACCCATAGAGGGCTTTCTTCAACTTGCATACATGGGTGTCTCTATCTCATACTTCGAACCCTAGAGGTAGGTCCACATACACCTCTTCCTTTATAGAACCATGCAAAAAAGTGGTCTTCACATCCATCTGATGGAGACTCCATCCTTGCATTGCAGCAAAGGAAATGATAGATCAGATGGTGGTATAGCAGGCCATAGGTACAAATATATCATCAAAATATATGCCTTGTTTTTGAGAGAAGCCTCGGGAAACAAATCTTGCCTTGTACTTTTCAGCACTACCATCAGATCCATACTTGATATTATAGATCCATTTCAAGGTGACAATAGATTTTCCCTCTGGTCTCACGACCACTTCCCAGACATCATTTTTCATAATGTACTCATATTATTCATGCATAGCATCCTTCAAAAATTTATTTTTTACGACTTCTTCAAATGATCCGGGCTCATATTGTACTATCATACTCATGGCTACTAGATACCCTTGGTCTCTCTTCGGTTCTTGCTTTCACGGAATGCCTCCCTTGGGGCAATATGTCTCTCGGCATCTGCGAGAGCATCCCTGAGCCATGAGGGTCTTCTCTTATTTGAAGGAGGTGTATCAATAAGATCCATAGGTCCTTCAACATCGGGAATCATTTCATCCTTCGACTCTTCCTACTTCCATGCTTCTTCATCTTCTTTGTCTTCCTTGGAGCTAGGAAGATTTCTCACTTTCTTGAGGGCAACATCTTCATCGAATGTGACATTATAGCATATCTCCACTTCTCTTTGACCAATCACATATATTCTAGATGCCTTCGAAGTTTCATTGTATCCCACAAACATTCCCTTATTTCCAGAAGCATCCAGCTTGCTTCTCTTTTCTTTCGGCACACGAAATAAAACAGGACAACCAAAAACTCTAAAATGAGAAACATCAAGTTTCTTACTAGAGAAGACTTCTGCAGGGATTTTGGAGTTCAGAGCGGAATGCAAGCATCTATTTTGAATGTACACAATAGTGTTCGCAGCTTCTCCCCATAGAAACTTTGGAAGACCTTGGTCACATAGCATGGCGCGAGCAGCTTCCACAATGGTCATGTTCTTTCTTTTAGCAACACCATTTTTCTCAGGAGTATACGTAGTTGTGGTATCCCTCTTAATGCAAGCTTCTCTGCAAAAATTCATTGAATTCATTTGACTCATACTCGGTCCCATTATCGGTCCTTAAAACTTTGGTTCTCTTCTCGGTTTTATTTTCCACCAAGGTCTTGAAGGTACAAAACCATTTGAATGCTTCATCCTTATTCTTCGAGAAATATATCTAGGTATTGCGAGAGAATCCATATGTAAAATTCATGTAATAAGAACATCCTCCGAAGGATGTCACAGGCATCATAATAGATAAATCAGAATGTATCAACTGCAAGACATCAGTTGTCTTTGTGACACTTGAGGGGAATGGTCCCCTTGTATGCTTCCCTTCGGCACAACCCTAACATATACCTTCATGATCATCTTTAAATTTTAGCATCCATGTCGCCACCTTCCTTGCTTCGGGAAGGGATTTATAATGAAGGTGTGAAAACCTCTGGTGCCATAACTATGTTTGAAGAGTTGTATCACATGACATAGCCCCCAATGGAATTCCTCCAACCTAGTAGAGTGTATCAACTCTAAAACCAATAGTAATATATTCCTTGAAGTTCTTCTTCTAGATACGTCCCTTTCCATCAACGAATTCCATCTTGAACCCTTTGTCTTCCATTGCTGAAATAGACACAAGATTATTCTTCAAATCAGGTATGTACAACACATCTTGTAAACGGAGGACTTGACCTTGAGATAGATGAAGGGTCACAGTCCCTGTCCCTTTCATGGGATAGATGGCATTATCTCCAAGGATAATTTCCAGATTAGTATCCTTCTTAATTAAATCATAGAGGGCTTCTTTATAACCAGTGAGGTGCCTTGAAGCTCCACTATCAATCAACCAGACATCGAGGGTGTCGGGAGGAGATGCAGCAAAGAGGGCAGATACAAGATTAAATTCATTTCTCTTATTATCAACAACATTAAACTCATCGTACCTGGAATTTCTTAACCTCTTGAAAGGTTTCCCATTTCCACTAAGATCAGAGGGAGCCTTCCCTTTTTCTTTGAACCTGTTGTTCCTTTGATTGCCATTCCCCCTGGATTTTTTGTTGTCATCATCCCTAGGAGATTCCCTTTTATTAAGGCACTCTCTTGCATAGTGACCAAACTTGTTGCAGGTGTAACATCTTCCCTTCTTTCCTTTGGTCCCCACCCTTCCATGGTTTTGATTTCTCGAACCACCATTTTTTTTCTTCTTTTCATGAGTGGTGAAGGTAGTAGGGTCACTTCCATTTCCATTTGAGGGATAATCTCTCTCCGTCATTCTTGTCTCCTCTTGAGTGCATCTCGTCAATATTTCATCAAAATTAGGAATCAAATTATTATTCAGAATAGTATTATTGAATACATACCAATCACGGGGGATACCTCCAAGTGCAATAAGAACCATCTCTCGATCAGATATTTCTTCCCCAATAGCTAAGAGGTTATTCCTTATTTCAGTGAGCCTCATAAAATAGGATTGAATAAATTCATCCTTTCTCTTCTTGATATTCTTCAATTGATTCTTGAAGAAAAGGATTTGATTAGCATTGCTAGCCCTAAACATGATAACCATCTTATCATACATCTCTTTAGATGTTTTTAGCTCAAAAATTTAAGCAACCAAGTGCTTATGAATAGAATCCTAGATAATCATCTTTTCTTTGATTTCCCCTTTTCTATACATTGTCTTTGTGGTAGCAACTGCATTTGATGGAGGCTCTTGAATCTTCCCCTGCACATAGTCCATGACATATTGATCTTCTAGTACCAAATCCAGGGACATCTTCCATGCATGATAATCAGGCATATCAGTCAATTTATCATCAGCCTTGAAACCCTTGTAGTTTGAGGAGGCCATTTATCCTTAATATGATTCCTTCTTCACTGATTGCTTCTTACACTAGCTTGGACTTTCTCTTCACCTTAGCTCTAATACCATGTTAAATTTAGATAACCATGGTGTTTTATGCCTAATGCAAATTTACTTCAATATTTCTTAGGCCCGATTCAAATTTGAAATCACATAAACATGAAAGTAAAATGTTGATAGAACACAATAATAGATCAACAGAAGACAAGCCAATAATATAGATCAGATTTTACAATTATTCTTGTCCAACAAAGATATAGGATGGTGTGTGTTATGGCAGTCAACAGGATGCTTCAACCAGCAAAGTCTTTCTTAGTTCATCAAACCTCCAAGTGTCACACACACAGCCCTCAAAGACATATCATCACAAGTCAAAGTTGGTCAACCAAAAGTCAACACAGAAAAGTCAAGGTAGGAAACAACAAAAAATCAATGCTGCAAATTAGGGATTCAGTCAAACAACTACTTTTCCCTCGATTTTTTTGCCCAACAATACAAACTCTCAAAATCTTAATTTTGGAAGATTTTTTAGGTCAAACTACCAAGGCCTAACCATGGTCAACATTTGTTAACTCTTTTGCAATTCATCCCTAAACAGATCCGCAGAAGACAGCTCCTCATGTGTGAAGGGAATAGGCCTCCAAAGGCTATCGAACCAATCAAGTCACAATGAGAGATGTGTGATGAGATGAGGATCAAATGACCTCCAAGTCTCTCCAATTTATATCCATCAGTGAGGATGTGTGACACATCTATTACGCATGTGAGCCTACATTACAAATCTAGCCGAGCTTGCACATGTGTGGAAAATAAATTCAAAATATATGTTCTTCTCATCCAAACAAGATGATCTTTAGATCAATATTGCACCTCTCTAAAAGAGGAATCCAAAAAAAATATGACCATCATAATATGAGTAGTGCAACATGGATTTTGGACCTAGTTGCCCAAAATTAACAAGCAGAAACAACAATAAAAAAACCCTAGAAGAGCTCCATATTCAAGGCTATCAGCAATAGGACCTCCAACATATTATAACATACAACTTTAGGATCATTAATAGAAACTTCAGAGCCACCAAAGGCAACTTCAATATTCATATCAACAGCCTCAATATCACCTGCAAAAATACATCAAGTGTAAGGCTCAGGTATGCAACTATCTAACCTTGCCCTTCAAATCTATTCTAGCTTAAGAAAATATTAAAAGTGTTAGAAGGAAAGGTTTTTTATAGCCAAAATCAGTAGCACAGCAACCTCAGTCTTATCTAGTAGTTAGCTTCACTTTTCCATCAAGACACAGAGACATGTGGGAGAGGAGAAATAAAAAAGTTAAGAGGACTTGAGAAAGTGGATGGTAAGCAGTTAGTTGTGATGGAAGACAAGGAGTGTCGATGGGTAATTGAGGGCCAACTCAGTTAACAAAATATCACTCTGAGTTTATTTTCCATGCAATGAAAAAAAAGAAAAAAATTGGAAAAAAAAGGAAAAAATTAAAATTAAAATGTGGACCCACCACCTCTTGGCATGAAAATATTGGTTGCTACAGGTGAAATAGAGTTGCTACAGGAAGTTTCTACAGGAAACAGAGCTACTGCAAGAATTTTCTACAAGAAAAACATATTTTCTACAGGAAGAATAGATTTGCTACATGAAAGAAAAATTTGCTACAGGAAGCTAACAAAGGGTTGCAAAAGAAATATTTTTCTACTAGGGTGTTGGACAATGATTAATTAATAGCTACAAGGTAGAAATAAACAAAACATGGCTGCAGAGGATTTGATACAAACATGGTAAATTCTCCAAGGGTGAAAGGTTCCCAAGTCACCAATTTAGTCATCACATCATTCCTTTATTTTTCTTCAATTTATTAAAAATTATTTCTCCATTTTTGTGAAGAAAGATATCTCTGTTAAGTGCTTTCAATTCCATAATTTGATGAGCAAATATAATTTAAATTTCTAGTTAAGTATTCTCATAAGAATTTGATGGATAATATGATGAGTCATGGCTAAGAATTTGTATCAAAAGTAAGAGGTTTGGACTTCAATGAGAATGACATTACTAATGAGGTAATGGATGCCAAGAAATCCTTATTGTCACAAGGAGAAATTCCAGAGGAATACCAAGAAGACAAACCAAAAGAAAGGTGTTTCCCTCACAAATAGAAACCATTACAATTGAAGAATCACCTGAGAGAAAGAAGCATCCTAAACCTACATTAGAAGTTCCATGAGAAGCTGAGATAAGGGAATAAATGAAAATAAAAGAGTAGCAAGAAGAAAAACAAGAGGAGAAACATATGGACCAATAAAGAGATAATGACCAAGTTAACATACATGAAGAACCACAGGGCAAGGAGGATGAATAGGTTGCTCAACGGATGCTCAATTGTTTTAGTAGGGGGGTATGATGGGCCTCTAAATTAGACATAAATTAAGGCCAATATAACATTTATTAGGCAGATAAAGGCTATATTAAATATCTCCTTCTACACTTCATAATATTTTTTAAGCTTTAATATGTTCTGAGGAAGGTTTAGATATAATTGCATATTTGTGCCTAATATTATTTATTTTTGAATAATATTGTGAGAATATTGGATAGATTATGAAGATTTGGGGAAGGAGATAATTTATGGACTTGCTCCCTAATACATGAATACCAAGACTGGATAATAAGTGAACAAAATATCATGAAATTATTGAGAGATTCTGGAACTCCAATGATTGAGAAAATCTAGAAATGTGTTCCCTATAATTTAATGCAAACTCATAGTGTTGTGAACCAGATCCACTATTTGAGGGATTTTGGAGGGGAAAGCTTCCTCCTTTCAAGGAGAATGCTTCCCCATCAATTTTTATAACTATAAATTCGAATTGGCCTCTATAGGAAAGTATTTTTTAGTCTTCTTGTGGAGAAAACTTATTGTTTAGCATCTCCATTTTCATTTCTTGCAGGGATGTACTTGGATTGATTCAAACAATGAAGTTTGGTGCCATTTATAATTTCTAAAGCTTGGTTTATCCAATAGGACTCTGATTCTCCTTGGGATTGGCCATCCTAGGAGCCTCAAATCCCTCTTGCACAATTTCTTTGTGTTCTTTTAACTTATTATTCACATGTATCTCTTATTCTTGTTTTGCCTATTTCTGTATTTATTATTGATATTTTTATTGTTGTATGATTGATATAAATGATTGAAGTGACTTATTTTTCAGTTTATTTACATATTCACAAGAATTATTCATCCTTATAATAATTTTGGAAGGTCATATTTATCATTGAGTTACTTGGATTTGGTTACTAGTTCACGAATATAGCATTTCTAGAAATGGCTTGTAGCAAAATAGTAGTAATTTGCTGCTATTGTTTAGAATGAGTTAATGAGCTTCATTTGAGTTTATTCCACTTGTATTAGGTCATAAAAAAATTCAAGTTAATAAAAAAATTTACCCCATTTCATTTTCACTTGATTAGGTTAGGCATTTTATAGATTAACTAGCTCACTAGTTCTTGAATTTCCAATTTATAAAGTAGTAACTTTATGTTATTTTTTAGCATGTGTGAACAGGGGTATTTTGGAGTGATTCCACTAGGAATGGAGACCTAAAAAATCCTACTTAATAAAAAAAATCATCCTAACCCATTTTCATTTGATTTACTTAGTCATCCAGTGAGTTATCTCCAAAACATAACTTCTTGTAACAAAAACAGAACTTCATGTAGCACTCTTGTAGCACATGTAAACTCGACCAAATTTGCTCCCAAAGCTTGGTTTTTGTCTCTTAGGCTTTAATAATGAACCCTAGGATCTAATCCATGACTGAGGAAAAATAAACACCACTTAGGACATGCATTTTTACAAATTATATTAGGCCTATTTGTTTGAATTCATGCTCTTAGGATTTTAATTACAAATTGTTGTTTGTAATGTTCCTAAATTTGCACACAGCTAATTGGAATATTAAATTTTGATTTTTCTCTTAGCTAGAGAAATAAGAGGATATGGAGACCCATAAATATCCTTAGTAGGAATAAAATACACTCTTAATGTAAAAGGAGGTCATCTAAAAGCTGGATTGAAGACCCTTAGGTGTGAAAAGGGGATGGAGGATGAAGACTGGGTCAATCTTGACCAAATCAAACAGCATTGGTATGGAAGGAGTGGCATTCATGGAAGGACAACGTAGTTTTGGAGGGATATTTCATGCATGGAAGTAGTGGCTTTAATTAGTGGGGCCCAAGGTGAGGAAGCTCACCAAGAATATAAGGAAGAGGATGGAAGCCATTGTGGGCATGATGAGATTATTACTTTGTTGATGGTTTGTTTAGACTTGTTTCTCTCTTCAACTATTTAGCTAAGATTGCAGTGTTGTTTAGCATAGGGTGTTCCTAATCAGGAATCCCACCTCTTTCCTTGAGAGGGCTCTTGGAAGATTATTTTACTACATTTCCACATTCAGGCATTAGGCCAAGCTTCAACTTTCTTCAACAACGCAGTTTCTGCTTAGAGTTGTGTTATGTTGCAGGGTACAATAGTGGAAATTTTCATTGGGTGTCTTCTAAGCTAGTTTTGCAGTGGAAGAGGGTTTCCTTCCATTTTGAGGCCAGTAAAGAATTCCCTTGGGCTTTATCAAAATATTTTGCATCAGGCCAAGGAGTATTTATCCCCTACAACGCAATTTTAGTCTAGTTATGTGTTATTTTAGGGAGGGGTTGCAGTGTTTGATTTGGGAGGTGATTTCTTCAGCGAAGGGGCCATCCTTTCATCCAGAGGATCTATTGGAGAAGAGCTGTAGGATTCTACATCATCTTTAGCCATATCTTCTCATTTATATTTTTTTAGCATACCTTCAGCCCTAGGGTTGCAGCCTATGATTGGCACATTGTGTGCATTTTCCGGAAACCCTCTGGGGTTATCTTGGAAAGGTGATATAGGGCCTAGATCTAATTGTATAACATCTATTAAGGCATATATCATTATATTTGTATCATTATATGATCTCCATTTGTAGTTATGCATGTTATGATTTCACTGTAGTAGCTCTCTGGCATTTTGTATTGTAGCAAAATCTCACTTTTGGGAGGTTTTCTTTATGGGAGGCTTGATTCCTCATTTCATATGACTTATGCCTCTCTATTTTGTACTGATTTGTTGTTATTGTACATAATTTTATGGCTCCATATTGGTCTCCATTGCTGATGTGTTGATTTACCATGTTATTTCCAGTCTTATGCACTGTATTCCTACTTTTTCCATTTGGGAATATTACAATGGTATCATAGCATAATCTTGGCTCATCCTATGGATCTTAGCTATTGTGCTATCAAGAGAATAAGAAGAAGGAGAAAGCGATTAGAATTATGGAAGGAATGATTTTTATCTCATCTCTTTTCATATCTAAGAGGAGCCTCACCAAGAAGGTCAAGCAAAGAAAAGGGGAGAAAAGCAATGAAACCACACTAGGGTTTCAAGATGAGGAAGGTCCATGTACTTCCTATCAACAAAAAGAACCAGTATTGCATAGAGCTCCAAAGAAATATATTATGCCCTTTTATTTTGAAGAAGAAGATAAAAGGCATGGATATGGAGGACACTTGGATCATGAGATTCTAAGTGAGTATCTTGCAAAATATAAGTCTCAACCTAGAGCTTTCAAGTAGAATCTAACTCTCCCACAGTTCATTTAGCTCAAAGAATAAAGAAGACCTTGCAGCAATAGATTTCTATTGTCTACGTTTGATGGGTCACCCACATGCACAACAAGAGCTTGGGGAATGAAGTTGGATGCATTCTTCCTGCTACACCCAATAGTAGAAAGAGAAGTTGTTGAGATTGCAGCGCTGCACCTTGAGGGTGAAGCAAACATTTGGTGGTTCAGTCATTTGAGTTATGCAAGAGTGACTACATATTCAGATTTTACTCAAAGGTTGATCAAAAAGTTTGACAAGAAGAAATCAGAGAAAAAGAAACTTCCACCACCACTTACTACAGGAGCACTTGCATCAGGAGAAATAACACTTGCACCTTTGCAAAGTGGCCTTGATCTCTTGACATTTAGATTCCCATGCATTATTCAGGAGATGCATGAGGAGGAGGAGACTTTTACCAGCGTTGATGCAGCCATAGAAGAGTAGCCATCATCATCAGTAGTTGGGGAAGTCATAACACCGATGGGAGTAACCCTTGTAGGAGTACAAGATGTTCCCAAGCTAAAACAAGGTATGCAAATGTCTCCACTTCCTATTATTTCAGCACATCATATGGAGGATTGTGGGGACATGCCATTGCATGGCCTAGGTTCAAAAAACATTTTTGATTTGGAGCAGCATACTATCACTGCACATAGGACACTTGATAGGATCAAGGAGGAGCTGTACATTCATCCTAGCATTTCATTGTTGACCTGCACACAACTCTTATGGTTGGAGTGTAGAATTTTGGAGGATAGGATGAGTATTGTCCTAAACAATCTGATGCAGAACTATATGTTCAGCATTTAGCATGATCATGAGACAGCATATGCACCATTGGGGAGATCAGCAGCGCTGTCACTGAGCAGTAGTGATAAGTTGGGGAACCAACCATTACTGGAGCATTCCAATGACCATTCTACATGTGTAGCAAAGGATAGGCAGATGGTTGATGAGAAACATCTTATCCTCCATTACTATGATGGATCCTTCTTTATGAGCACTTCACAGCTCAATGAGAAGATTTTTCCTTCGGTACATTTGGACCCTTATGGATTCAACATGGTCATTGATGAGTGGTATTCATATGAAGATCTCCAGGAGGTTGCACTTTAACATCCCATGAAGTGTAGAGATAGTGATTTGGATTGGGAGGGTGGTATTCTCCATTAGAGGAATACCAATTTTGAGCATGATGATAGACACTCACCATTGCTTGGATGCGTGATGTTGATGAGCAAGAAGTTGGAAAGCCACTTGCAGATCTATGACACAGGGCAGCAGGAGGCAAGGATGCGCTCGCTACTCTTGAAAGAGTTTGGTCATAATATGACATATCCTACTTTGAAGGGTATGTTGTTGGTTTGGATTTGGCATGACACTTGCATCATGGGGCAGCAAGTAGTTTGGGTGCGTTTTGATGATATGGCATTCTTCATATCAATCATCATGTTTTCACCTCATGATTTGTATGATGGAGGTGTGAGGAGGCAGCGAGAGTAGTATTGTTGCTTTGGCTACTCTTGGGAGAGTATGGGTTGAATTTATCCCATACTTTGCATGATATTTCAGGAGAAATGGATGGCACAATCAAATTGCAAAGGGGCTACCCTTCAACATAGAAGGATCAGGAGGTACTTCCACATAGGAAGGAGTCTCCCACACATAGCAGCATGATGGTAGATGACTTTAGCATATGGCATGTCAAAGAATGGAGTCATGGAGTGGCAAGAGCCTTATCACCAAGGCCAGCAGCACTATCACTTAGGAGTATGTATCTATTGATGGAGTGTTCCAAGGAGAGTATGCATCCCTTCATTTTTCAGACCTTTATGAGGAGATTCTCATGGGAGGGCTCATCCATGGACCTCACTTTCAGCCTACTCACAATGCATGGTAAGAAATGTATTTTAGTATTTTTTGATCATTTCACAAAGTATTTTCATTCTCTCATCATCTGTGTACAAAGCATTTATCCACAAGAGGGAAAGATTATATTTGAGTTTCATGGTCATTCTAGGACCAACATTTATGATGGAGATAGCCCTTATTTGCATGGATTTGGGAAAATTTGGTGTTATTCTTGTTATGATAAGCTGATATATAATGCCATTTAATACCTCCTAGTAGATGAGAAAACATGCACAGCTAGCCACTTGTTGGAAGACAACTTGCCACATGATGTTCTAAAACAGCAGTTGGTAAAACTGCATTGTATTCACTGGAGAGACTGGCATTGGTACCATCCAACACTGCACATAAATTTCAGTATCTTTCTGATTTGGATACCACATGGTGATGATGAACCATTCACTTTTTATGGGATGGTTTGGGCTCATGAAACTAGAGAAGGGGTATTTGGAGATCCAGTTGTACTTTTGTATCTTGAGGGCAACATTATTGCAGCCCAATATCAGCAACAACTCTACACTTTCCATAAGTGGAGAGAGAGATAGTGTGGGGTAGGCTATTTGGTCCATCATGTTCATTTATACAGCCCACCTACATTGTAGGAGCCAAAGGTGGAAGAAATTTTCATGAGTAACCATTTTTTAGGGTGACTCACTTTGTATGGATGATAGCTTGGGGCTTGGAGCTTCACATGGGAATAAAGGTTGCAAATAATTTTTAGTTGTGCCTCCAATTTGTTGTGTGGACAATCCGTCTTACGGACAAGACCGATCTCCCTAGTACTAAAGTATCTAGCAACAAATGTACCCAAATAAACTAAATTTTTCTAAGCATATATGATTCACGATTGAAAGCTCTATATAGGTGCAAAAGACCATCAGTCATTCTGCTTGTCAGTCGTTTGTTGTCCTCATGCTGCTTTTTGAAGAGTTTCTGTAAACCAACTACAAACAAGAAAAATATTACATAGCACCTGTATAGAAATCATCATAAACCATGCTTATCATAGTGATCAAGTAATCTATGAAATAAACCATTGATTGAAAGCTTATTGAGAAAAATGAGTATATTTGTATTAATTTCAAAAGAAGAAAATCCTTACAACCTGAGCCTTGATGTTGCACAGGACTTTCCGGGGTCCGAAGCAGGAATCTCTTTTACTTTGACAAGTTCTGCACTCCTCCAACCAAGACAAATAGAGGTATGTAATCTCTCCTCACAAAAGTCTTAGTTAACCAAGTCTAAATCTCAACAACACTTAACTTCAAATATTCTAAAAGCTTGAACTCCCTTTGAGGCTACCCAATGCCTCTTTTTATAGTAGAAAGGAGGAGGTTTTCTGTTCCAAGGATAAAGGGATAGAATCCTCCTTCAAAGGGATAGTTCCTTACATCAAGGGGTTAGCTCCATAAGGTAAGGGATTCATGCACCTCACAAAAGCGGTTCTGCCACCGCAAAATCCATTCTAGAAGCTTCCAGAATTCACTTTTATTGAGCTTTTTGGAATTTACTTGCGCCTTTTTAATCTTACAGGGGTCCGCACCTTTAAAAAAGATAAATTGCATTCAGGAACGCAGGAAAGCTGAACATTGGGTGTGGTACCGCAGGCAAGATAGTCAGAAAGTGCGATACCAAGTTTAAGAGACTTTTAGGAACTTTTTCTGATTTTCAAGGCTTGACATGAAGAACTGATATGTTAGACTTGCAAAAGGTAGAAGTATGAGTAATAATGAGCTCATACACATGGAAGAATGTCAGTGTGACAATTTTCAGTGTAACAGATTGCCCCCTAAAGTGAAAAGTCTGGAATAGATGATGCTGAAGTCTGTTATATATGAAGAGTGCAGTACTTTATCATTTCAAAGATCATCCTGTGGACACCCCAGTCAGCACCTGTAAAAACATTCAATGAAAAATATACATGTATACATATCATCACTGAGGTAGGCATTCCCATACTCAGATTAAAATAACTAAAAACTGATTCAACTGTTCTGATACAGGAATGATTTTGAGTACATCACAGTATAGACATGTGTGAACACAGCATGGACGCAGCCATTTGTTTATAAATAATCCACTGTATAAATGATAACAAAATTCCTCGTAGCCTGGATGGTAGAAAATAGATCCAGGGTCTTGATTTCCATATCTCGAACTAGTACGATTCTATCCATGCGAATGAATATGTCGAAGTCGAACATGGTAGAAACCACTTGATTACCAGTCAATGATGTAAACTGTTAACAAGTGTGAGAGTAACCACCAATACTGTCAATGGCTCTCAAACTACCCAGTACAATCCATGAAATGCGAATGAATGAGCTGAAGTTGAACATGTCACGGAATCATTCGATCGAAGGTCAATGATGCAACCTGTCGTCGAAAGCGAGAAACCTGCCATTAAGGCATGGAGATTTCAAGGTACTGACGATTTCTAGATCAACTTCTTAGATAATGAGTTGTCGTCGATAGAAAGTGATCCGTCGTAGGCAAGCCCACAACACGAAATCATAGATCAAGTTTTGAAAATATATCGGCAAGGACTGACTTAGGGATGGTCAAAATGGATGACGAATATTTTGCAGATGAATGGTTTATTTGAACTGTCCTCTTGAACACACAACGACACTGCAAATGGTTTGGTAACAATTGACCCAAAGCTAATACCCAGAAACCGGATGAAGAATTTCAAATGAGGTTTGATTAACTATTAGACAAAGGATTTCCCAACCCAGGTGAATAAAAGTGTCGTGTTCAAGAGTGGTCGACTGAATCTTCGAAAAATCAAAATATAACAAATATGTTCATTTTCCTCTCTTTTCCCCCACCATTTCTGGCAAGTACCTCTTTATTTTTTGACAAGCTTGAGGAGGATAACATTTGCTTGTTTATAAGCTCATCCTTCGGACGAGTCCAACTTAGTTTAAAATTTGAACCCTAAGAAGGAGTGGTTCATTCCTGTTGAAAATTAAACAGGTCCTTTACTGTTAAATTTTAACGAGTCCAGTATAGGAGAAACTCGGTGTTTTTCATTTTTAGGGAGTCAGAAGAAAAACTTAAGAAGACTCCATGGGTGTAATTTTTCGTAAATTTAGTCTCTTAGGCCCGAAAAAGGATAAAATAATGCGGGAGAGAACTCTATTGACTGTAATTAGTCAACGTATACCTTTTTCGTAAATAGTCCACTTCAGTCCGTAAAAGGGGTAAACTTATACTAAAGGGACGATTATTCATTTACTTTAACGAGTTCGAACAATCAAGTACTCGACAATCTTTTCATATTTAGAGAGTCTGAAAAGGGCTTAAAAGAGAACTCCAATGTTTCGCTTTTTCGTGAATTTTTGAAAGAGTCTGAAAAAGTGATAAAAGTATGCTCTTTGTTGAAAATGATCAATATTCCTGAAAAATCCAATTTCTACACAAAAACTTCGAACATTACACATACCTGTTTAAGATGAGTAAAAATGCTTCAAAAATAACCTTTTTAAAGTAAAAAAATAAACAAATTAAAAATTCATCTATTCAAAAAATCTTATAAAAAGGACTTTTTCAATTTCATTTTTACCATTCGAGTTCAGAGTGAAAAGAAGAGGCTTTTGGGTAAAAAATTTCCTGTGAAGATTCTGGAAAATCCGTCCATCGGAATTGAGAACCATCAGTCCCAAGTAATCCACAACCTCTTAATCTTGTATTTCATCCGTTTATAATTTATTTTTAGGCTTTAAATTCAATTTTTTAAGGAAAAATATGGTTCCAAAATCACCCGCGGGGGTCTGCAGGTGACACACAGGGTACCTGCGGACCCCGACCTTTTTCTACAAAGAAAAATGTCGTGGGTCCGCACCTTCCTCACAGACCCTGTACGTTCCTACGCACTGTTTACAAAAGGAAAGTGCGGTCCCCGCGCGGTTAAATTTAAAACTTAGATTTCTTCTTTGCCGCCCAAAATTTTTCAAATTAGATTGTTCTAATCTATCTTTTTATGCATTGCAGGATTAACAAGATGTTGATTTGGAGAGAACGTGAACACGAGGACGTGGATGATGCCGCAATGCTCCATTTGCCCACATTGCAAGCATTAAGAGCATGTGGTATTTATAAATTTTGGGCCATCCAAGGCATGAGAGCACAAGTAGAACTCCTAACATGGCTGGTAAACAGGTGGAATGAGCAGGACCAGTGTTTTATAATTGGCGGCCATCGGCTCGAAATCGAGCTGGAGGACATTTATTTTCTGACTGGTTTGTCCAAAAGGGGTGAAAAACTCTCCTTGTTTGGGACTAGGCCAGGTGGCCAGACTGTCGCTAGTCTTCGACAAGAATTTTGCAATGATGACACAGACCCCAGAGACAAACGAATTGATATAAAAACTGTCATCCGTCCTGAGCTGAAAGTTATTGCTTTTACTATTACCAGACTGTGTGGGAGTGAAGCACTGCATGTAGCTACTGGTTCTCAGATGCGCATTGCTGTGGACTGTTTTTGCAGCACCATTTTCAACTAGTGCGAAGCTGTGTTGGCTAATGTAAAAGGCCAACTAACCAGAGAAAACAATGGGAAACTAAAAAACTTTGGATATGGATCCATTGTTGTTTCCTTTGCTCTAGAGAGGATCCCTATGCTAGCTCCGTAGAGTATTCCAGTTGATGTCGGTCGACCTAGAGAACCTAGAATGGTTCGTTGGTCCGCACTGATGGCCCGCCATGGTATTGAGGGTGCTGATATTGTTCGATTTCCTTCGTCATATTTCCGTTGGCTGGATCGCCAAATTTTTGTCATTGAGGATTTTCCGTATGCCGGGATAGATTTCCACGGCGACCGGGAGATGACTCTCCTAGCAGGGGAACAGTGGGATGACTCAAGTAAAATCATTTTCAACGATTACTAGTTCTAATTTTTTATTTTTGATCGTCTTGTTAAATAATAACCAAAAATTTTGTTGAATACAGATGTGGGCCCACGACGACCAGTCCATCTCCAACCCTATGAAAGAAGACAACCAGTTGTAGCCACACCAGCGCTAGCAGGCCAATCAGCAGAGATTTTGACTGATTTAGAGCATCATCTAGAGCGTTTGACTTTAGATATTTCGGAGACAAACATAGATGACATTCCACTCAGGCTGCAAAGATACGTGATTGGTGTTCCAAGACCTTTCAGGAGGTTCCTGTGCAGGGTGGCTCGGGCAGTGGTTTCTTATCGTGATCACCATCAGTGATGGGATGATCGAGTTGTAGACTCATATTTTTTGTCTTTTTGTGTTACCATTTTTCCGATCATAAGGTGTTTCAAACCTATGATCGAAGACGATGTATATTTTTTTAAAACACTTTTATCTATGATATATATCACTATTTACCGGCTATCTGTGTACATGTTATGAATGTTATTTGTTTTACTGTTTTGATTATTGCAAATGTCGATTTATTATACTAGAAGCAACTGCATCTGCTAATGTATTTAAATGTCTTGGAATATGTTGATATTCAATGTAATCAAATTCACGTTCCAAGAGACGAACTCTTAAAAATAACCGTAATAACACTGGATTTCTAATGGCATAAACCCTGTTAAGCTGTAATACAACAAGTTCAAAATCCAACCTAACAATGAAACTCTGAATTCCAAATGATATGGATTCAGATAATAACTCAATCACTGCACTATACTCGGCAATGTTATTCGTTGTTTGACCAAGGCTTACCCCATGCATGGAAACTAACTCGTCAGAGGGTGAATAGATAACCCAAGCTGCGGAAGAAATGTTCCGTGCACTACGACAAGCACCATTAGCAAAACCAATGTAGGTTTGAAGAGACGTCGACATCTGCAATATCAAGAGTAAAACTCAGATAAGCAGGAAAAGTGATAAAAACACACTTCTAAACTAGGCACACCTTTCTAATCTAAGACACACCAACAGTAAAGAAATCTAACCTAAAATAAAAGATCTCCATACCAAATTTTAAGCGTAATATCTCTTCAGATATAGCCCATTTCTGGGTTTATCTAAAGGGATACCATCAAAATCTATCAGCTCATAAGCCCCTTTTACCATCTTTTGCTTAACGATGAAAGGACCATGCCACATGGGCACGAATTTCCCAACTCCTAGCTTATCGTTGGCTTGATCATAAACTAAGACTAGGTCTCCTTCTGAAAAATTTCGAGGGGTAACATTTCTATCATATTGAGCTTTTACTCTTTTGACATGAGCCTCGTTTGCTATTGCAGCGTTTCTCCGATTTTCATCCAATTGAGCTAAGTACAAAAAACGTTTCTCCTCTTCAGACGTAGCTGGGAGTAAGTCTATGGCTAATTTCAAAGATGGAATTTCGCATTCAATCAGCAACACAACTTCCAAACCGTAAACAAGTTGAAAAGGAGTGAAACCAGTTGATGTTTTGACTGAAGTTCGATATGCCCAAAGTGCTGAAAATAACATGGAATGCCAATTCATTTTGTGAATACCAACAATTCGTTTAATCATAGTGACTAAAACTTTATTTATGGCTTCGACCAGACCATTGGCTTTCAGATAATATGGAGTAGAACTATCATGGCGCAGGCCAAGCTGTTCTGTCAATTCAGTCAGCATGACATTCCGAAAATGGCTTCCATGATCAGTAATAATCGCTTGAGGAACACTGAACCTCGCAATTATGTGATTAAATACGAAAGTTGCAGCAGTCTTGCCGTCAGTAGAAAATGTAGGCATCGCCTCAGCCCATTTAGTAAAGTAATCTACTGCTAAGATAATATAGGCATGCCCCCCGGCCGAGTGAGGGTTACATGTAATAAAATCGATACCCCATTTTGCGAAAGGACCAACAGCAATTATGGGATGAAGAGGAGCGAATGGCGCACGCATTTTACAATCAAACAGTTGAAAATTGTGGCATTTTCGGACTGCATAAATACAATCTTTAAATAATGTTTCCCAGAAATAACCAGCGCGCAATATCTTTTGGGTAGTGGCATACCCCGACATATGACCACCACATGCTCCAGAATGCCAATCATTTAAAACCGTTTTAGCTTCTTCATGAGTAATACAGCGTCAAAAAATAGAATCCGCTCCGCGTCGATAAAGTGTATCTCCAATAATATTGTACTGTTGGGATTGGAATCGTATTTTCCGCCGCTGAGATCATGAGATTTCAGGCCGAAAAGATTGGGTTTGGAGATAAACAATGATATCTCCATACCATGGATCGAGAGTACTGATAAGAAACAGAGATTCGTCCGTAATAGGCTGCTCTGCCATAGTTTTAGTATTAGTAGAGGGAAAATCACATATTAGTTCCGCAAAAACCAAGGATTTCTTCGCCTTAGATTTCTCAAATTCCAAGTCGAATTCTTGCAGGATAACTATCCATTTAGAATATTTTCCCCCTATCAATTGTTTAGTAAAAATGTACATCATATGGTTGCAATCAAAAATTACTGTAGTTTTGCATAACAATATGTAATGTCTAAATCGTTGGACAGCTTGAACAGTTGCCAAAGCCAATTTCTCCACATGCGTGTACTTAATTTCAGTCGGATGCAGATTCCGACTAAGATAATAAATCACATGTTCAGCGTTAGATTCGTCTTCCTGAACTAAAACCATTCCAATAGTGGAATGAGAAGCAGCGAGGTACAAAATGTAATCCTGGTTGTAGTTGGGAGGATGCAATAACGGTGCATGGGTCAATGCGTGTTTAAGTGCATCAAAAGATCGATCAGCGATCTCATCCCAAAAGAATGGAATGTTCTGTTTCAGCAATCGAGTAAAACCTTTTGTAAGCTCAGCGTAGTTAGGAATGAAACGACGTAAAAAGTTTGCTTTCCCTTGCAAACTTTGGAGTTGGCGTAAAGTCGTAGGAGGAGGTAATTTGAGAATAGCCTCGACTTTCGATGGATCGACGCGTATACCTGTTTTCGATACAACAAATCTCAGTAAATGACCCGACTCTACACAAAAAACACATTTGTGTGGATTCAGTCGAATTCGATAATGTCGACAACTCATAAAGATAGCACGTAAATGTGTGAGATGGTCAGTCCTGCGTGATGAATGAGCAGGTAAATCATCGAGATACGGTTGCACAATGTGCTTAATGTCATGAAACGCATAAGACATTGCCCTTTGAAAATTTGCTCCAGCATTTTTCAATCCAAAAGGTAATTTGCAATAAGCAAATGTCCCCCACGGAAAAATGAAAGTTGTCTTAGGCTGATCAGCAGGGAGTATGTTTATTTGATTATACCCTGAAAAGCCATCCATAAAGGAAAACATTTCACTGCCAGCACAATCATCGATTATTTGATCGATATAGGGAGTTGGATAATTGTCTTTAGGACAAGCTCGATTAATATCCCTATAATCGATACATACTCCTATGGTTCCTTGTTTTTTAGTCACAGGAACAATATTAGATACCCAATCCGTTAAAGGGATCGGATAAATAAAACCTGCATGAAGTAATTTTTCAACCTCTGCTTTAATAGCAGAAGCTTTCATAGGATGCATTTGACGTAAACGTTGACGAACAGGTTTGGCATCTGGGTAAGTCTTGATTTCATGTACGACGATTGACGGATCAATTCTTGGCATTTCTTCGTAGGACCAGGCAAACACATCACGGAATTCTTGAAATAGGGCTTTATAAGTTTTAATTTCTTCTTCAGTACAACAAGCACCTATATGAATGTTTTCAATTATTCCTGGTTTTACTGAAATGTCTATTGGAATCGTTCGAGAAATATTTTCCAAATTTAACTCAGAATCAGAATTTTTCAATGGATTCTGTGTTTCCTTGACATATTCAGCAGTAAAGATTGAAGCGAAATCATCTTCAAAATGATCTAGTTCAGGTAAAAACGAAGATCGATGATGTAGATCTTCCCATGGTAAATCATCAACAGACAGTAACTCACGAATCTGCTCATCAGAATGAACAAGTTCAGGAAATGTTGTTGTGGCTGAGCTAGATATTGAGAGTGATTCCTCATGGATCCCATTCACTGGATCAATATCGGTTGAAGAGGGGTCGGAAAATTATTGTACGGCTTGATATGCAAGTTCAAATGGACTCAAAGGCATCATGTAATCAATTGAATCTAACTCGGATTCGGAAGGTACGATCCAAGGATCATCAAACATAACAGAGTCTGACGAAATCATATGAATAGTTGCAACAGAAGGCGATACGTTAGGAGGAGGAATGGAAAAAGTTCCTAGCAAACCAGAATATTTCATCAATCCTACTCCAACATCCTTATAAGGGATAGTCGTTTTACCAACGTGCTGGATTGTTTCTGTAGAGGCTGGGTCAGAAGTAGCATAAGTTAACTGATCAATTGTAACGATCCTCCCTTGATATGGAAATTTTATGAGTTGGAAGACCGAAGAAACAACATTAGTCATAGCATAAGACCAACTACGACCCAGAAGAGGGTTGTAATCTAGTGGGGCATCAACCACTTCCACATCTAGATTTACTACTTTACCTTCAACCCCTATGGGTAAATCCTGCAAAATACCAAAAGGGTGGAAACCTCGACCATCAAAAGCCTTAATAATCGTCAGAGACTGGTTCAGCGTAGGAGAACCAAGTGATTTCCAACACTGAATCGACATAATACACGTTGAAGCTCCCTCATCAATCACAGTCCGATAGATCAGTCTGTTTCTGACGAACACTAGTATCTGGAAAGCCATCTGATGAGGTAGACGAGGTGTACTATTTTCTAGATCAAAGATTATAAGATTAGAATCCTGAATATCAACAGCTCCTATGGCAGAAAAAAGCAATTTACGCTATGCTGGGCATGATTGCAGCACTTCCAAAGCCGACATTGCTGAAGGAGAAACAGCTAAGTCTTCAACAATGTTGTAATTCTGAGCAGCTCTCGCATGTGGATTGAAAGCTGATTTACGAAGAACACCTTTAGCAGGTGGTTTGATTATTAAGTCTGGATTTGGTTTCTTGATTTGTAGCGGACCAGAAATAGTAGGAGGTGTAGTTGATGTATTTGCATTAGAAGATTCTGCTTCTTTATCATCAACAGGATTCTTAGTACCATAATCTTTCGTTCGCGTCGCAATCCTTACATGAGACATCATCAAAATAGGCTCTTCGGAAGCAGTCGAAGTAGAACCAACCATCTCACTATCTTGAGTCGAAAAAGGATCCTTCAAGACAGCAGGTTGTGAACCTTTGATGAATTTCGCAACCTCTACCCGATGTGGGCATTCCTTAGTAAAATGATCTTCATCACAAATGTAACAAGGATAACGTGGTTTACGTTTTTCATCATTGGATTCATTTTTATCAGTTTTTTTCTTTCGAATTCTTTTTATTATTATTCTTCCCTTTTTTTTTATTACCGGATTTAGATTTAGCCGTGGATGTCTCCACAACATGAATATCGGCAAAAATTTCGGGGGAAGATTTTCCTTTCGGGGAATCAGGTAAAGTTATAATTGGAGAAGAACTCTTTGAATATTTCTTCTTACTTTTAGTATTGACTGTACCAATCATACCATCAGTGGCATGAGACCCTGAAGGAGCAGCAGCTATTTGACCTTTTTTTGGAAGGTCTGGGATTTTTTCATGTAAAGTACCTGACTGCGTGTAAATGAGGTCAAGGTACTAAACTTAAGCAATTACTTTCTCTTCAGTAACAACACCAGCCTTAGCTACATCTTCAGTAATCTTGGGTAACAATGATTTAACAAACCATTCTGCCAAAATTTGATCTGGAATGTACACTTTCACCAAACGTCTTCTACGTTTCCATTCATGAATATGATCTGAAATATACGTAGACGTAGATTGTTTCAGCGAAGTTAACAATTCCATGCCATTGTCGTATCTGACTGGCAACTGAAAATGAGTTAAGAAGGAAGTTGCTAACTAACTGAAATTATGAAACGAGCCTCATGGTAACTCAATGTACCATTTGGCTGCAAGACCAATAAGATTTCTTTGGAAAAGACGTAAGCGAATTGAATCATCAATGATTGAATTAGACGCACACCAAAGGTGATAAGTCATGACATGATTTTATGGATCCTCTCCTAGATTACCTTCGAATTTTGGTATATCACTGGGCAACTTATGTGGCATTGGCAGCCAATACTGATAATAGAAAATTAGATCATTAGTAAGGCGCATCAAATCGGGTAAGTCCAAATTTGCGATAAAGGGTAACTGACGGTTAGGATCACGAAAACCTTGAGTAGCCAAAGCAATTCCAGGAGGTGGATACCCAGGGTAGCTGGGAATCAGATTAGCATTAGGAATTGTATAACCCCCTGGAAAACCAGGATTAATCGTACCGAACTGGGGTTGTTGAGGCTGTTGATAAGTATAGCCAGGGTACGGTTGATACTGATAGTTTGGATTTTGTGTATAGGGACTGAATTGCGGTTGTCCTTGGTACGGTTGATATGTAAATTGCGGTTGACTTGTGACAACTGTACTTGTACCGGCTTGTCCCGTAGGCATCTGAATCGAAGTCTGAACAGAAGATCCTAGCTGGGGTACAGAAACTTGAGGGATTTGCACGGAAGCAGGGATAGACGAACTTGGGGTTACAGATACTCCAGAAATAGGTGTTGCAGGTTGAATAGACGTAGCAGCTGTTACAGCAGTTTGAGGCGGAGTCTTAAGTGAACTAGGACCGGCTTGCTGAACAGGACCAGGTGCAGGAGTTTGAATAGTAGGCTGGACAGGTTGCTGAGTTGGACTAGTAATTAAAGGCTGTCCATGTTGATAATGCAACTGCACATTAGGCTGCATAGGCTTTTGATATTGGGATGGATCCCACACCATATTCATTCCGGGGTATTGCCCCGCAGAAGGCTGAACGTAAGGACCATAACCTGGTTGAACGTAGGGTTGATAAGTCGGCTGACCGGCTCCTTGAATAGATGGTTGACCAGAAGGCTGTTGGAAACCTTGAATTGGGTACTGACCTTGAGGTTGATAACCCTGAGGCGCGTACTGAAGCTGGGGTTGATAAGTATTCTGAGGAGGATATTGAGTTTGGGATTGACCTTGGGGTATGTACTATCCTGAAGGTTGATACCCTTGAGGTACGTACTGCCCTTGGGGTTGTCCCCCAAAATAATATGATTCTACAGTTTGTGCTGGGAAAAAGTTACCTTGAGGTTGTCCTCCAGGCGGTAACTGACTTCCTGAAGGTTGCCCCCTAGGCGGTAACTGACTACCTGAAGGTTGCCCCGCAGGCGGCAACTGACTACCTGAAGGTTGCCCCCCAGGCGGTAACAGATTTCCCTGTGTTGGCCCCCCAGGCGATAACTGACTGCCTTGAGGTTGAGGATTCGGAACGTTACCAGACATCATATAAATTTGTGCTGCGTTCAACACTTCAGTTTTAACACCACTATTACCAGATGACAATACTTGTTGAATGGGTTGAGAAGCTGCTCCCGAGAAAGTACCAGACAAAGCCTGATATCCCGGCGGAACAGAAGGACCAGCATGTAAAAATGATTTCGGTGTCTGAGAAAACACGGATGACTCTCCAGCCATAATGGATGGCGGATAATAACCTCTGGGTGTTGGATGAAATGGAACTCGAGGTGGATAAACAGCAAGACCCGGATTCTCTAAAAAGTTTGTTAAAGATAGATACCAAGCACTAGTTCGAATAGGGCTGTAGAAAATAGATTCACGCTCCCTAAGATTTAAAGATTGAGGGGAGTCGGGAAGAGATATGTCTTCGTCTGGATTAGTAAGTTCTTCAATAGAAATAAGACCAGCTGGAAGATTTTCAGTTATAATATTTCTTACCCTAGGTGAATCAAAATCGCTAGAAGTTGGTGAAATAAATCCCGAGGGTGTTTCCAAAACAGAGGGTTCAGTTTCAGGTTCAGAGATTTTAGGTTCGTCAGCTAATTCACTAATAGGAGAAACACTATCAGTAACTTCAGAAACTGAAATCGGTTCTTGAATATATTCTGTTGTGGGTATTTGATGATCAGGATGAACAACTATGGATGAAGTTCCAACTTCTGTTGATCTAATCCTACCACTACTGGATGATACCAGAGCATGAAGCCCTTCAAGCTGACTTGGTGAAAATTCAGGGGGTTTCCCTTGTAGTCTCCGGGATTGTCTCGGCAATTCCGCCACGATTAAATATTAACTAATCACATGCAAACAAAGAAAACTCCAATGAAAACACCTAAAGTCTCTAAAGAAACAAACAATTGAATCACACGCTTAAAAATCTAAGAGTTCAAACCACACACAAACGGTAACTTCCTGTACTAAAAACACTAGTTGGTGATGAAATCCAACTTAGTAGAAATTTAATACAGAAAGGGCAGTTGGAACAGTTACCCCGACAACCTGCTTAATGAAACAGACTGGCACAAGTTTCCTCACAAAACCATCTCGTGTGAAGAGAACCTCCCAGAAAGTCCAAGTGAGTCTAGTCGATGTCTGTTCCAGGTACAGTGAGATCTTTCCTTCACCGTCACCTTAGGAAATAATCTTAAGATAATGGACACTAAGGCTACCAACAGTAACAAATATAACTGGGGGAATAGTCTACGATCCGATTTCACGCGCAAGGGCAGAGTAGCATGCTCAATCCCCTTGAAGGCTCCTCGACATGGTTAATCCAAGGTTTACCAACAAGTGACCCCAGGCTCCTCGAAAATGGTTAATCCGAAGTTTACCATTTGTAATACGCGCAAAATCTTCTATCTTCCCCAATGAAACATAATTGATTGTCTCAAAGGTTCGGATATGATCTCGTGATTGAATTCTTTAAGAGAAGCTTCCCAGATTATACAAATTACAATTGGATTTTATCTCCTACCGCAAGATTTGACTACTTGTTTGTTTTTGTTACCTTGGAGAGTTAATTACTCCCTACTCCAAGATACTAGCCTAAGCTATGTTGGTGATAAGAGCCCTAGAAAATAAAAAGATTGCTAGATGAATTTTAATTAAGCGTTAATTTTAAGAGTTGTTTCTTAAGTCAATGGGTGCGGAAATGAAACTTTGATGGTGTGAAATGACTCGATTTCCAAAAGACACTAAAAATGCACCTAAAATGATAATCAGATTGTTTTCTTTCAATGAAATTCTATTTAAGGAAAAGTTAGAGAATGCAATTCTTTTAATGAACAATTCCTTCTTTAAACATAAAGAATAATTGAAAGAAACTATTTTTTGTCTTTTGCAATAATTTTTCAAAGCTCACAATAAAAATCCTTTCACTTTCCAAAAACTCGAAGCTACAAAACAATTTTCTTTCAAAAGAAATCTAGAAATTTTAAAAGCACTCAAAACTACAAAATAATTTCGAGATCTACAAAGTTTAATAGCACTCAAAACTACAAACCTTAATAATCTAAATGAATAAAAGCTTTAAGATTGTTTTTTGAAGAATGTTTTAACTTAGTTGTTCAACAAACTAAGGATCTTATTCGTTCATAATAACAAACAGATCAAAAACACTCAATTATGTTTTTATAAAAAATGAGATTCAAAAACTAATAACAAAGTTTCTTTTCGAAGATTTGCAAAGAAACAAGTGACTTTATTTCTTAATAAAGGATTATTTCACAATCCGGTCAGATCCAGCAAAAGACAAAAAGACCGAGGTAATCTGAGGTACTTCAAAATGTCAAATAATTCAAATCGCTACAAAGACCAAGTGAAACGTAATCCAAAACGCAAAACTTCTATAAAATTGTCAAAACACCAATACTGCTGAGATTTATTAACAAAAAGCTCTTGACAGAAACAATCATCAATCTGGGCAGAAAAAAAAAATCAAAATCAAAATCAAGATAAACTAAAGAAAGAAATCTGGGTTTTTCAAAAATTTTAACAGGGTCTGCAGGCTCCCATATATTACAGGTGTGGTCCCGCACTGTTTACACAGGAAAAGTGCGAAACTGCCCGCACTGTGAAAAAAAAGCAAAGTGCGGTCCCAGGAAAAACTAAAGAAAAACTTAAAAGATTTCAAAATTTTCTAAAACAGAGAAAACCTAAGCTACCCAGGCAGATGTCAATCAATCAAAAACCAAGAAAAATGTTTCCTCAAATCAAAACAAATAGAACCAAAAACAACAAGTTCTTTCCCAGCGGAGTCGCCAATTTGTTGTGTGGACAATCCGTCTTGCGGACAAGACCGATCTCCCTAGTACTAAAGTATCTAGCAACAAACAGCCAAATAAACTAATCTTTCTCTAAGCATATATGATCTACGAAAAGCTCTATATAGGTGCAAAAGACTTACGTTTGTCCAGTGCTTGTTTGAAGTCGTCGTTGTCCCTCGCGCGCTTGAAGGAGTTTCCTTTGTAAACCTGCAATCACAAACAAGCAAAATATTACATAGCACCTGTATAGACATCATCATAAACCATGCGTATCATAGTGATCAAGGAGTCTATGAAATAAACCATTGATTAAAAGCTTATTGAGAAAAATGAGTATATTTGTATTAATTCAAAAGAAGAAAATCCTTACAACCTGAGCCTTGATGTTGCACAGGACTTTCTGGGGTCCGAAGTAGGAATATTTTTTACTTTGAAAAGCTCTTCACTCCTCCAACCAAGACAAATAGAGGTATGTAATCTCTCCTCACAAAAGTCTTAGTTAACCAAGTCTAAATCTCAACAGCACTTCAAATATTCTAAAAGCTTGAACTCCCCTTTGAGGCTACCCAATGCCTCTTTTTATAGTAGAAAGGAGGAGGTTCTCTGTTCCAAGGATAAAGGGATAGAATCCTCCTTCAAATGGATAGTTCCTTACATCAAGGGGTTAGCTCCATAAGGTAAGGGATTCATGCACCTCACAAGAGCGGTTCTGCCACCGCAAAATCCATTCTAGAAGCTTCCAGAATTTAATTTTATTGAGCTTTTTGGAATTTACTAGCGCCTTTTTAATCTTACAGGGGTCCGCACCTTTAACAAAGATAAAGTGAGTTCAGGAACGCAGGAAAGCTGAACATTGGGTGCAGTACCGCAGGCAAGATAGTCAGAAAGTGCGATACCAAGTTTAAGAGACATTTAGGAACTTTTTCTGATTTTCAAGGCTTGACATGAGGAACTGATATGTTAGACTTGCAAAAGGGAGAAGTATGAGTAATAATGAGCTCATACACATGGCAGAATGTTAGTGTGACAATTTTCAGTGTAACACATCTAGTTGGACTACTACAACCAATTGCGATTCCAAAGTGAAATTGGGAGTTCATTTCCATGGATTTCATTACAGGGTTGCCGAGGACAGTTAGAAAAAATTATTCCATCATGGTTTTTGTGTACATGTTGATAAAGGTTATACATTTCATTCCAGTGAAGACTAAAAAATCAGTTAGTGGTGTAGTACAGGTGTTTATCAGAGACATAGTTAGATTGCATGGCGTTACGAGGAATATTGTGCCTGACAAGGATGTAAAGTTCACTTCCAAGTTTTGTAAGGATTTTTTTGTAGGTTTGGGCACCGAGTTTTCCTTCAGCACAACTTATCATCTGCAGACAGATGGACATACTGAGAGGGTCAACAAGATATTGGAGGATGTATTGATGATGTATGTGATGCATTCGGTATACAAGTGGGAAGAGTATCTTCCACTGCTAGAGTTCTCCTGCAACAATGGGTATCAAGAGTCATTGAGGATGAATCCATTTAGTTCATTGTATGGTTGGAGTTGCAACACTCCTTTCAGTTGGAGTGATCCAGTTAACATGGTATTGATTGGACCAAATATGTTGATAGAAATAGAACAGGAAATGCAGCTAATCAAGAAGAACTTGAAAGAAATGTAGGATAGGAAGAAGAGTTACGTAGAAAAGAAGATGTTGTTCAAGGAGTTTCAGGTTGGGGATCAGGTGTACTTGTGTATCAAGTGCAAGAAGAGCTCCTTGTGGATTGGATCATGTGCCAAGTTGGCACCAAGGTTTTGTGGACCCTTCAAGATCATTGAGAGTATCAGACCAGTCGCCTATTGACTTGCATTGCCTTCCATAGTGAAAGTCCCTGATTATTTTCATATATCATTGCTTAAGAAATATGTTAAAGATTTTGATCATGTTATTTATTGGTCTATATTGAAGGTGGATCTAGAACGAGAGTTCCAGTCGAAACCGTAGTGCCTTTTGTAGAACAATAAGCTCATGCTCTGGAATCAAGAAAACGAGCAATTCAAAGTGCAATGGAAGTACTTCGGGCCTGATGAAGCTACATGGTAGATGATAGATTAGATCTGGGCTATGTATCCTTATTTTTTTTCCAGTTGAGGAAAAGAATCTTTGGTGTGATGTTGGTATATGTTTTGATGATGTTTGGATGTATGTTTTGACCTGATGTTTAGGTATATGTACTTATATGTGTATGGATGTAAATACCACCATGAGATATGTTATTAATATCCAATAAGAGGTATGGTGTGATGTCATTATAGTATTCATGTTGTTATGATGTCATAACGGTTTGATTTTTAGAAGGGTTATCATTGTAAATATTGCATCATGATATGTTATAAAGCTCCATCGGAATTATGTTTCATTTTCAACAGTGTTGTTGAGGTATATGTGTGATTGAACACCGAGGATGGTTTCCCCCAAGGCAGAGGATTTTGTAACAACCCTAGTGAAAATTCCATATAATAAAGCTAAAATAATAACCACAATTGATGGGACACATATTCCATGTTGAATTGGGCAGAACATCCTAGTGTGGGTGTTCATATGGTTTATTATGGCTAAGGAAATTGGCAAGGGAAATGGCTAAGGCATTAAAGAGGAAAAATTTATTTTTGGCACATTTATTTATCAAAATAATGGAAATTAGGAGAAAAGGGAGATGAAAGGTCACATGTTGCATGTGAGGAGGAAATTGAAGGCAAATAATGGAAAATTAAGAAAATAGAGGCCTCATCTATAAAAATTATTCTTAGGATCAGTCGGTACCTTTTTTCAGTGAATTGTTGGAGCTCTCTCATTTCTCTCTCTCTCTCTCTCTCTCTCTCTCTCTCTCTCTCATACTCTTGGATACTTGGAGTTTTCTTGGAGCACTCTTGGAGACGGTGGATACTTGGTGATTTGGAGAAAGAAGGAAAAGGAAGAGCAGGAAAGTGCAAGCGGAGATCAGGATAAGCAGCTACAACAAGATTTTATTGTAGGTACCAAGTTTCATTTATGTTTTCCTCACTATTTTTAGGATACATGGTATGTGCATGTGGATTTTCCTAGCCTTTCCATTTCTTGGATAGCCATGGTGTTGTGGTTTTATTTCCATTAATTTGTTTTGGTTGTTTCTCATGATTCCCTTAGCTATTGGGTTGAGTTATTAGTTATTGGATCCTTGGTTGGACAAATTCTCTGGAGCTCGACGGACATCTATTGGGTGGAGTTACTAGTCATGGAGCCTTGTTTGGAAAAACGACTTGGAGCCCTAGGTGGGTTGAGTTACTAGTCCTGAATCCTTGGTTGGAAAAATGCTCTAGAGGCCGAAAAAAAATGCGGTTGAGTTACTAGTCCTAGGACCTTGGCTGGAACAAACACTCTGGAGCCCTCAAGCAGCTTGGATAGAGACCAATCTGTTATGGTGGTGATGTCTGATCGTGAGGTGGAATCACTAGTTTAGGGTTGAGTTTGTTTAAACTCTAGAATTCCTGGATTGATTTTGATTAATGTGTTTCATGAGATCCCACGTTCATGCTTGCAATATGGCATGGGAGTTATTGGCTAAAGTGAGACTTGGATCAGCCAATAAATGGTCGAGTGAAACATGGAAGTCCTATCTCCAGTTGGTTTTTACATTCAGTAATGAAGAGCTCATTACCTTGGTATTTGGGATGAAAATGTATTGGTTTATATATGGATTTTATTGATGTAGTATCCATTGTCTTTCTGTGGTTATTGTGTTGGTTATAAACATGTATTTTATCAGTGATGATGTATGGATCTCTCCATGTTTTTACCTATAAATTAATACACAATGTACTTATGGTCAAATAAATTTTATTGCATCTTATGATGTAGGGGAGCAATGCTTCTTAGCGAGTCGCAGATAAGTAAGAGATCCTCGTACTTAAATCTTTTGTTTATACCTATAGATGCAATGTTTCTGACATGTTTGACGAAATGCCTATCATGGATAGGAGGGGTCTAGATGAGTTCCTATTGTTGTGATTTATTTAGTACATTTTTTTAATTTTATTTATCATCCACTAAGTTTTCATGAAGTTCTGGGCAGCGACCTGGGCTCTGGGCCAAAAAAGGTGGCACAAATCGCAGAGTTGTAGGAACATAACTCACCAATTGGGGCCCTGCCTACATGCTTTTTGTGTTGTGTTTGCAGCTATAGGCTCCCAAATTCTACCTTTCCTTGGTATGCTTGCACCTATGGTTCAAAAGGGTTAAAAATTCAGTCTCCCTCAAGGGTTAGGAGTTGGGAAGGTTGGGTTACCTCCTGGTATATTGTTGATGTTGTGTAGGGTGTGTTAGTCTTGTTTTTATTGGTTCCACTTCCTTAAGGTCATCTAAGAGGTTGAATCTCATACTAGTAGCTTCTCATCACATGTTTACCCCAGTTGTACAATTACTTGGGTAGATGTGGGAAGAGGGTGTTACAAAAGCATAATGTTTTATTCGTAAAACATGAAAAATAAATTCTAGAATGTTGCACACAACAAAAATACTTTGATTTATATTTTCATGAGGTAAAAAATACATTCACCAGATAAAATGGAGACTTAAAAGCTGCTTTATTTTTATAGATATTTTTAACTCTTTGTGAAAACTGGTTTTTTATACATCAACACAAGTTTTTCATGTGCCTACCTATTTTCTCTCCACGATTTTAACTCCAAACACACACATACCTCATACAAAACTAAAGGTCATTACATATTTCAAACATACAAGTTTTATGTATTAATTCATCATAGGACAAATATTAAAACATAGGATGGGCACACATACAAAAATATGTTTTTCTGAACTATCATATTTGCATAGTACATACTCCAGCTACACAATAAAACATGGTATTTACAGTTTACCAATTCTGCGTAGATTTTTACAAACACTTGAATACTTGATCTTATGCATGGATGGGAGATCTTGTACGCAATTAAATAAAATATTTACTTCACATTCCTTCTGCCATAAAACTAAATTTGCAATTCGATTTGTCATGTATTCGAGGAATGGCTTGAATTGTTAGATATTAAGTTTGGTAGGTGTGATTAATTCCAACATTAATTTATGAAAATAATTAAGAAATCCATAATTCACCTCTCTAAAATAGCATTCACCATGGTTGGTTGATGTCAGGAATCACAATAGGAGGAAAATCAAGAGATTTAACTAGTTCTATGTTTCTCAAAGAAATAGTTGCATGTACATAATTTACCTCACTTGGAAAATATAATTCCTACTTGTCTTGGTTGTGATGTTTTCTATGTTCAAAAATATGTTCCTAGTGTTTAGGAGTTTGTTGAGGTCTAGTTGGTTAACATATTCTCTCCAAGTAGTTAGCCTCCTAGATTGGTATGTGGTTGAGATATTCACTCAACCTAGAGATTGTACATCCAAGATAGATTAGCTATCTCAATACATAGTTCCCTATAACTATATTGTATTATTATTTTTGACGTGAATTGAATTTTGAGTGTCTTATGAAAATTTAGATTGGTATTAGCATTACTGATGGTTATTGCTACTTAGTGCCATGTGAAGAATGAGATGCATTGGATCATCGAGTGGAGATGTGTGTGAATCCAACCACATAATTGGGTCATATCGGGTTCTGCAGTTTGGTACGGTGAGAATGGATGATTCTCATGAATCATATAATTATCTAGAGGGTTCTCCAATGACATCATATCGTTCTCCAGAGGATTCTCCATCAAAATGATGAATATGATAGGTAAAACAAAATTGAAGAGGAAGATAAGGAGTTGAGATTCAAGTACCAGAGGATGGGTGGCAGCATTAAGTCGTTTCTCCTGAGGGGAACTGATGATCCTTTCTATATAACAGTAGTGAAACAACAAGACAATCAGGTTGTTGGACTCAGTCAAGAGAACGTGCCTTATTTGTCTAAGTAGAAGTGCCCAAGTCACATTTTTCTCAAGCACTTCATTGTTAATGGACTTGGCGATCTAATTTTTTTTGGAAATAACTCTAAGCTTTGGGAAAATATATGGTTCCTAATGTTGTAGGACATCCTTTTCAAAATGAGGTAAATTAGGAAACACCATTTGCAGGTGGCGTTTATCATGGTAAGAGGAAATGTTCAGATTATCAACAAAAACTTTACATTATAGCCACATCGTGGGGTTTTACGCTATTGCAACGATATACAATACAACATGAGATACTGTGCCAATTTGGTGGAGCCACCAAATTTGATGATATGTGTGAAGAAAACGACTAGATCTAAATGAATTTGATTCATTGGTTTTACAACCATTTATGTCAAGATTTTCTTAGATGTTGCAGCTTGTAAGTTGTGCATTTTTGTGGGTATGAGGATGTTATGTCATGTTAAGTCTTTGTCATTGAAGTGAAATTAGTCTAGCTAACTATTTTTAAGAATTAGTTTGTGTTGGAATTGGCCATTTAAATAATATAGAATTTTATTTGCATGACAAGGATAGAAAAATAGTGAAGATGACATGAGAAGATAGTGATTGGAGCATCGTCAGAGATTAAATGATGATGGACAAGCAAGTGAAAATATGTGTGAATTTGTTGAATAGGCTCACAATGATGGCATATTATGTGTCACATACATGAAGGGAAATTTGCAGGGCGAAATTTCGCAAATGAGCTATTTTTTGGACATTTTTTGAAAAACAATTCACCAATTTTGTTAAAAATTCACCTATTTTTTACATATCTATGATTAAATGGATGATATTCACCAAAAATTGACCAATTGTAATAGTAAATTACATTTTTCTATCGAGAATTCACCTATGTTATGTATGTATGAATTTTCAAACAAGGATAGTGGCCTACAATACTATATATAGAAAAATCAATAAATCTTTAAAAAATACATTAATACATGTATTAGTAAGAAATTTTATGATGTTTTGCAGTGGTTATTCAAAATTTTGTAATATTTTTTAGCTGGAGTTGTGTCTACCCCCATGAAGTTTGAGGTAATATTAAAGCCACTTTGTAAGTGCAGGTTTGTGGTCAGCCAAAAACCATTTTGGAAATGCAGGTTTGTGGTAAGCTAATAACCACTTGTGAGAGTGTAAGTGCAGATTTGTGGTAAGCTAGAAACCACTTTGTATTGTAGGTATTTCGTAAGTCAGAAAGCACAAAATTGACAAAGAATTGGACATGGATTTCTATAGCATGGTTTAGGTTTATCCGAGAAAGCCCTAGGCATGATTTACGATCATCGGGAAAAACTCTAAGCATGGTTTAGGGTAAGCTAGTAAAACCCAATGCATGATTAGGGGTAATCTGAGAAAAACCAAGTTGATAATGATGGAGGGCGACTTGTAGGTACATGTACAAGTACATGAACTTAAGTATAATAGTTGATTGAACCATGTACACGAAGGACATCCTAGTAGACTAGCAGTTGCAGTGGTTGGTACCCATGCATTCTCGTAGATGGTTGTTCCTTTATATGGACGTTGGCGTATTATTTTTTATCATGTTTGTAAACACCAATACCACAAATAGACTTTGTTGATTGATATAGAGACAAATATTCATTAAGGGGGGGACTTGGAAAATATAATTCCTACTTGTCTTAGTTGTGATGCTTTCTATGTACAATAATATGTTCCTAGTGTTTACGAGCTTATTGAGCTCTAGTTGGTTGAGAGATCCCGTCTAACTAGCTAGCTTCCTAGATTGGTGTGTGGTTGAGATATTCACTCAACCAAGAGATTGTACGTCTAATATAGATTAGCTATCTCAAGACACAACTCCTTGAATTTATATTGTATTATTATTTTGATGTGAATTGAATTTTGAGTGTCCTATGCAAATTTGAATACCTCTCTTATGCCCTAAACTACTTTGATGAAACAATTTGCAGGGAAATAAAGTAGGGTGTGCAATATTTAATATTTTTATGAGGAATATCATCTAGCAATGTACCTTTCTGAATTGTGTAAATTAAGTAACCATTTTTTTCCAAAATGGCAGAAGCCTAGAAATTTTATATTAACATTATGAATGCTCTTATCAATTTTAGATAGTTTGATGAATTTCAGCATATGAATTATTTGACCTCACCCATGTCCATAGCATCTCAAATATTCTGAGAATTCAAAAGCGATTCAAGATCAGACATGAATTTGGTTAACATTATGAATGATTATGAGAATCCACAAGCGAGTTAAGATCAAGGATGAATTCTATTTACATTATGAGTGACATAGCCATGTTTTCTTAAATTTAACTACTTTAGCTTGTTTATAAAGTTGTGAAATAAACCGATTGGGTCTCTATATTCAATTAATGCAATGATATGTAAAGTTGTTAAACAAACCAACTATGATGCTATATCCAATTGGTTGTTGTGACAATGCAACGGTATAATTTATATGGCTAGTAAACATAGATAGATAAGTTGAAACTATTTAAACGAATTAAATTAAGTTGGCATTCATTTAAATGACTAATAACTTAGAGTGTCGCAACCATATAATTTAAATATCAAAACTGTTTAAATGTGAGCTAATAGCTCAGAGTTTCACAATAATATAATTTAAAATAATTTAAATATATTAATTTAAACATCAAAAATATTTAAATGAATTAAATTATGAGTTTCAACTATATAATTTAAATATCAAAACTATTTAAATAAATCGAATTAAATTTACAATCATATAATTTAAATATTGAAACTCAATGCAAAATCCAATCATACAATTTAAAATAATTCAAATGTATTAATTTAAACATCAAAACTATTTAAATAAATTAAATTAAAGGTCACATCTATATAATTTAAATGTCAAAACTATATAAATGAATTGAATAGATCTCTTGCACAAAAAAGTTATAGCTTCTATATTTGATACAAAAGTTCCAACAATCATAAAATGTTGATGGGAAATATGATACTTGTTCCTATGTTGATATTTCAAAGATGGAAATTGGAAGAATCTATGTGAATTCCATCTGTGTTGGGGCTATCACCAAGGTCCTTAATAGTCAATCCCTTTGGGAGAACATTGTTACATCCATCCATGCTAATATGGAAATGCTTGTTGTTAATTGAAGTAATATGTTTCAACATTGTATTCACAATGCTTTCCAACTGTAAGGACTGTCATTACCATTAAACAATATCAAAATCACGCTCTCTCAGACAATTGTAAAATGCACGGGTGATGTAGCATGATCAGGGCCTACCATGCCACTTGTGAGCTGAAGCATGCACAAAAAGATATATTTGAAGAACAAGAGTGCTCATCTGATTCTCAGGATGAGTACACTAGAAGAATTTTTTTCAGGTAAGACACCAAATGTGGCACACTACACGATATTTGGTTCATCATTTTATTTTCATGTGTCCAAGGATACACAAAAAAATATAGAACCAATAACATATTTGGGCATATTTTGGGGGTACATTGATACACCTCATAACTATCGAGTATACCTTCCATATCGCATGATGATAGTGGCTCGTAGATATGTGAATTTCGATGAAGGGAAGGCCATTAGATTTTCCCTTAAGAGGGAGCTTCAGTTGCATGCATATGAGGATATTTTAGCTACAAATGAAGAACCTCAGGATGTTATGGAGTAGCCACAAGCAGAGGACAAGAGAGTGGAAGAACCCACTCATTCAGAGACATCCAGAGATAGAAGGAAGTGCAACAGTGAAGTTGATAAATTGATGCATGATGCTAGAGAGAATGTGGGAGCACCCACATCAGAGTGATGGAATAGGAAGTCACTACATCTGTCCACTAGGTACATGGCTTTGACGAGAGACACTGTAGAGACTAGGCCATCCTCATTCGTTGAAGCATTGCAACATCCAGTATGGGTTGATGGAATGGTAGAGGAATATGGTTACATTATCAGGAACAGTGCTTTGGAAGGGGTCCCAAGGTGATAGGAAAAGTAAGTGGTAGGTTCCTCTTGACTCTCCTCTCCTCACATCTCAGCTTCACCTTTGTTTCTCTCTGTGCTCCCTCTCCATTATCAAGGGAGAGGTCCCATTCATGGAGAGGAGTGGAATGAGGCTCACAAGACCACATGAATACTTGGGCCCAAGCATGTACCTTTACAAATCAATTTCGTGAAAATGCACTCATTGTTGTGTATCATGAATTGTCTGACATTGAGGAGGAGTTGGCTAGGGAACAATCTACATTATTCGATTCAAACGTTTTGGTAGAGGTGGAGGATTGGATCGTTGACTTAGGATTTGCACTTATGCACCAGCCCTTGAGTTTTTCTTTTTCACTCTAGTTTTTCTTCTTAAGACATGTGTATCATGTGGGATGCCCACATCCTAGGTATTTTCTAAAGTCCATTCTATTCCTTAAGTGATGTATCTATTTATCTAAACCTTTGTTTCATTGGGTTTCTTGTTGCATGTCTAGTCGAATGGCTAATCGAAACAACACCATTCTTGATATTTAGTCTCAATCCTTAGCATACATCCAATGGACAATGTTCTTTACTATTTTGATGAATTTTGCTCTTTCAGGTCAAAACATATACTAATAAATATATAATCTGATGGATTGTGGCATATTAAAAATATTATTATTAATCTTCACTTAGGATAAATATGGAGAAGCATGTGTGAATAGGAATAGTCATTAGCCATCTCCGAAAATGAAAAAAAAGGTCATATCTCAATATATTAATATGTGGATCACAATAATAAAATTAATTTAAGCCTACAATCTATCAAGTTTTTTTAGTGGTATCAGAGCGTTGGTTATTTTAAATGACTCAATGACATTTCCTACTCATTGATTCCTTTTTTAAAAGCTCTAGAATGTTGATCATTCGTTTCCTTTTGAATTCCAAGATATATGGCTATTAAAAATTATCTATTTTAAAAGTGTAGCTAGTTTCTAAATTAGGTTTTCATGATTGTTGGAGCATTTATATCTCTTGTAATTAACCCTTCTCACTCCTTGAGTGAAACTAGTATTACTAGATGGAATTCACCACTTGTCCATAAACCATACTAAATGCTATCATGCTTGTATGGAATGTTGGATGCATGTCGTGAAAGGGTGTGTAATATTTGCAATTCATATCTCTAGTGACAAAAGTAAGGAAGCCAAGGATGCAGATATGTTGAACAGATCTCCAATTTTACAATAGTTTCAGGATTTGTTTCCAGCAGATATTTGAGAGTGCCACCGCACAGGGAAGTAGACTTTTCTATTGAGTTGATGCCAGGGGAAACTCCAGCATCAAAGGCACCTTACAGGATGAGCACAGCTGAGTTGATGGAATTAAAGTTTAAGTTGAAGGAGATGCTTGACAAAGGGTAAATTAGGGCAAGTATATCGGCATGGGGTGTACCAGTGTTGTTTGTGAAGAAGAAAGATTGAATTCTTAGAGTGTGCATTTTCTACAAACAGTTGAAAAAAGTGACCATAAAGAGCAGGTACCCATTACCGAGGATTGAAGATTTGTTCGATCAGCTGAAGGGAGCAAGAGTTTTCTCTAAGACCTACTTGAGTTCGGGCTATCATCAGGTATGCATCAAAGAGCATGACATATACAGGACCACATTCAGGACCAATTATGGGAATTATGAGTTTCTTGTAGTTCCATTCAGTTTGAATAATGCCCCAACTAAATTTATGTGTTTGATGAATAGTGTGTTGCATCCTTATTTGGACAATTTTTTGATTGTGTTTATTAATGGCATATTAGTGTATTCTAAAAATGAGGAAGAACATGCCAAGCATTTTCCAACAGTACTGAGGTTTTTCAGAGAGCATCAATTGTATGCTAAGCTCAACAAATGTAGTTTCTTCCAGACTGATGTTCACTACTTGGGAAATGTTGTCTACAAAGAGGGAACTGCAATAGATCCATAAAAGATAAGAGTCATCATCGAGTGGGTAACTCCTAAGAGTGTAGATGAGGTGAAATAATTCATGGGATTGGCAGGTTATTACAGGAGGTTCTTCAGGAACTTCTCATAGATTGCTTATCCAATTACATCATTGCAGAGGAAAGGTAAGAAGTTTGATTGGACAGAGGAGTGTGAGGCTAGTTTTGAGCAACTTAAGTAGTTGCTGACACATGCTCCAGTGTGAAATATTGCAGATGCAGACAAGGAGTTTGTAGTGTGTACAGATGCATAGAAGATAGAACTTGGTTGAGTCCTTATGCAGGATGGACATGTGGTATGCTATGAGTCGTGAAAACTAAATGAGGACGAGCAAAACTACCTGACACATGATATTGAGCTAGAAACGATCATACATGCACTGAAGATGTGGAAGCACTATATTCTTGGCAGGAGGTTTGCACTGATGAGTGATCACATCGAGTTGAGGTGCTTGTTTGACCAGATGAATCTGAACGCTAGGTAGGCTATATGGTTGGCCACGATTAGTGAGTTTGACTTCAAAGGCAGGTACAGGAAAATCACATAGTAACTATGAGATCCTATGGGACAAACTTACAGGATAGGATCTTGTAGGCAGGTTAGTTGGATCATACATATATGGAGATTATGCATAGGTTGCAATAGAGTACATGTACAATTGTGGTTACAGATACATGTACAATTATATATGTTGTTACAAGTACATGTATGGGTACAGGTACATAAGTTTGTATATGTGGTAGTAATGGTACATGTATAGGTGGAAGTACAGGTACATGTGGTAGTACAGGTACAGGTAGTGGTAGAGGTGCAAATGTATAGGATTTGGACTACCATCTCACAGTAAATGGATTGGTTAGATTTAGAGACAAGATATATATACCAGACATCAGTGAGCTCAAGAAGGTGACCTAGAGGGAGTTTCATGAGAAACCATATTCAGGTCACCCAGGCTACCATAATACTTTGATTGTAGTGAATATATTCTATTATTCGTTGAATATAAAGAAGGATGTGGAAGAGCTTGTAGCCAGATTTTTGGATTTTCAGAAGGTTAAGGCAGAGTGTAAACATCTAGGTGGACTAATACAACCAATTATGATTCCAAAGTGGAAATGGGAGTTCATTTCCATGGATTTCATTACAGGGTTTCCGAGGACAGTTAGAAAAAATTATTCCATCATGGTTGTTGTGTACATGTTGACAAAGGTTATACATTTCATTCCAGTGAAGACTAAAAACTCAGTTAGGTTGCATGGTGTTATGAGGAATATTGTGCCTGACAAGGATGTAATGTTCACTTCCAAGTTTTGTAAGGATTTTTTTGTAGGTTTGGGCACCGAGTTTTCCTTCAGCACAACTTATCATCTGTAGACAGATGGACATACTGAGAGGGTCAAAAAGATATTGGAGGATGTATTGAGGATGTATGTGATGCATCCAGTATACAAGTGGGAAGAGTATATTCCACTGGTAGAGTTCTCCTGCAAAAATGGGTATCAAGAGTCATTGAGGATGAATCCGTTTAATTCATTGTATGGATGGAGTTGCAACACTCCTTTTAGTTGGAGTGATCCAGTTAACATGGTATTGATTGGACCAGATATGTTGGTAGAAATAGAACAGGAAATGCAGCTAATCAAGAAGAACTTGAAATAAATGTAGGATAGGAAGAAGAGTTACGCAGAAAAGAAGATTTTTTCAAGGAGTTTCAGGTTGGGGATCAGGTGTACTTGTGTATCAAGTGCAAGAAGAGCTCCTTGTGGATTGGATCATGTGCCAAGTTGGCACCAACATTTTTTGAACCCTTCAAGATCATTGAGAGTATCAGACCATTCGCCTATTGACTTGCACTGCCTTCCATAGTGAAAGTCCCTGATTATTTTCATATATCATTTCTTAAGAAATATGTTAAAGATTTTGATCATGTTATTTATTGGTCTATATTGCAGGTGGATCTAGAAGGAGAGTTCCAGCCGAAACCGTAGTACCATTTGTAGAACAATAAGCTCATGCTCTGGAATCAAGCAAACGAGCAAGTTAAAGTGCAATGGAAGTAATTCGGGCCTGATGAAGCTACATGGTAGATGGCAGATTAGATCTGGGCTATGTATCCTTCTTTTTTTTCCAGTTGAGGAAAAGAAGCTTTGGTGTGATGTTGGTATATGTTTTGATGATGTTTGGATGTATGTTTTGACGTGATGTTTAGGTATATGTACTTATATGTATATGGATGTAAATACCACCATGAGATATGTTATAAATATCCAATAAGAGGTATGGTGTGATGTCATTATAGTATTCATGTTGTTATGATGTCATGACGGTTTGATTTTTAGAAGGGTTATCATTCTAAATATTGCATCAAGATATCTTATAAAGCTCCATGAGAATTATGTTTTGTTTTCAACAGTGTTGTTGAGGTATATGTGTGATTGAACATCGACGATGGTGTCCCCCAAGGGAGAGGATTTTGTAACAACCCTAGTGAAAATTCCATATAATAAAGCTAAAATAACAACCATAGTTGATGGGACACATATTCCAAGTTGAATGTTGAGCAGAACATCCTAGTGTGGGTGTTCATATGGTTTATTATGGCTAAGGAAATTGGCAAGGGAAATGGCTAAGGCATTAAAGAGGAAAAAAATATTTTTGGCACATTTATTTATGAAAATAATGGAAATTAGGAGAAAATGGAGATGAAAGGTCACATGTTGCATGTGAGGAGGAAATTGAAGGCAAATAATGGAAAATTAAGAAAATAGAGGCCTCATCTATAAAAATTATTCTGAGGATCAGTTGGTACCTTTTTTCAGTGAATTGTTGGGGCTCTCTCATTTCTCTCTCTCTCTCTCTCTCTCTCTCTCACTCATACTCTTGGATACTCGGAGTTTTCTTGGAGCATTCTTGGAGACTGTGGATACTTGGTGATTTGGAGAAAGAAGGAAAAGGAAAACGAGGAAAGTGCAAGCGGAGATCGGGATAAGAAGCTACAACAAGATTTTATTGCAGGTACCAAGTTTCATTTATGTTTTTCTCACTAGTTTTAGCATACATGGTATGTGCATGTGGATTTTCCTAGCATTGCCATTTATTGGATAGCCATGGTGTTGTGGTTTTATTTCCATTAATTTTTTTTTGTTGTTTCTCATGATTCCCTTAGCTATTGGGTTGAGTAATTAGTTATTGGATCCTTGGTTGGACAAATTCTCTAGAGCTCGACGGAAATCTGTTGGGTTGAGTTACTAGTCATGGAGCCTTGTTTGGAAAAACGCTCTGGAGCCCTAGGTGGGTTGAGTTACTAGTCCTGAATCCTTGGTTGGAAAAATGCTCTAGAACCCGAAAAAAAATGCAGTTGAGTTACTAGTCCTAGGACCTTGGTTGGAACAAACACTCTGGAGCCCTAAAACAGCTTGGATAGAGACCAATCTGTTATGGTTGTGACGTTTGATCGTGAGGTGGAATCACTAGTTTAGGGTTGAGGCTGTTTGAACTCTAGAATTCCTGGATTGATTTTGATTGATGTGTTTCATGAGATCCCACGTTCATGCTTGCAATATGGCATAGGAGTTATTGGCTAAAGTGAGACTTGGATCAGCCAATCAATGGTCGGGTGAAACATGGAAGTCCTATCTCCAGTTGGTTTTTACATTCAGTAATGAAGAGCTCATTACCTTGGTATTTGGTATGAAAATGTATTGGTTTATATATGGATTTTATTGATGTTGTATCCATTGTCTTTCTGTGGTTATTGTGTTGGTTATAAACATGTATTTTATCAGTGATGATGTATGGATCTCTCCATGTTCTTACCTATAAATTAATACACAATGTACTTATGGTCAAATAAATTTTATTACATCTTATGATGTAGGGGAGCAATGCTTTTTAGCGAGTCGCAGATAAGTAAGAGATCCCCGTATTTAAATCTTTTGTTTATACCTGTAGATGCAATGTTTGTGACATGTTTGACGAAATGCCTATCATGGATAGGAGGGGTCTAGATGAGTTCCTATTGATGTGATTTATTTCGTATGTTTTTTTAATTTTATTTATCATCCACTAAGTTTTCATGAATTTCTGGGCAGCAACCTGGGCTCTGGGAAAAAAATGGTGGCACAAATCGCGGAGTTGTAGGAACATAACTGACCAATTGGGGCCCTGCCTGCATGCTTTTTGTGTTGTGTTTGCAGCTATAGGCTCCCAAATTCTACCTTTCCTTGGCATGCCTACACCTATGGTTCAAAAGGGTTAAAAATTCGGTCTCCCTCAGGGGTTAGGAGTCGGGAAAGTTGGGTTACCTCCTGGTATGTTGTTGATGTTGTGTAGGGGATGTTAGTATTGTTTTTATTGGTTCCACTTCCTTAAGGTCATCTAGGAGGTTTAATCTCATATTAGTAGCTTCTCATCACATGTTTGCCCCAGTTGTACAATTACTTGGGTAGATGTGGGAAGAGGGTGTTACAAAAGCATAATGTTTTATTCATAAAACATGAAAAATAAATTCTAGAATGTGGCACACAACAAAAATACTTTGATTTATATTTTCATGAGGTAAAAAATACATTCGCCAGATAAAATGGAGAGTTAAAAGCTGCTTTATTTTTATAGATATTTTTAACTCTTTGTGATAACTGGTTTTTTATACAGCAAACACAAGTTTTTCATGTGCCTACCTATTTTCTCTCCACGATTTTAACTCCAAACACACACATACCTCATACAAAACTAAAGGTCATTACATATTTCAAACATACAAGTTTTATGTATTAATTCATCATAGGACAAATATTAAAACATAGGATGGGCACACATACAAAAATATGTTTTTCTGAACTATCATATTTGCATAGTACATACTCCAGCTACACAATAAAACATGGCATTTACAGTTTACCAATTCTGCGTAGATTTTTACAAAAACTTGAATACTTGATCTGATGCATGGATGGGAGATATTGTACGCCAATTAAATAAAATATTTACTTCACATTCCTTCTGCCATAAAACTAAATTTGCAATTCGATTTGTCATGTATTCGAGGAATGGCTTGAATTGTTAGATATTAAGTTTGGTAGGTGTGATTAATTCCAACATTAATTTATGAAAATAATTAATAAATCCATAATTCGCCTCTCTAAAATCACATTCACCATGGTTGGTTGATGTCAAGAATCACAATAGGAGGAAAATCAATAGATTTAACTAGTTCTGTGTTTCTCAAAGAAATAGTTGCATGTACATAATTTACCTCACTTGGAAAATATAATTCCTACTTGTCTTGGTTGTGATGTTTTCTATGTACAAAAATATGTTCCTAGTGTTTAGGAGTTTGTTGAGGTCTAGTTGGTTAAGATATTCTCTCCAACTAGTTAGCCTCCTAGATTGGTATGTGGTTGAGATATTCACTCAACCTAGAGATTGTACATCCAAGATAGATTAGCTATCTCAATACATAGTTCCTTATAATTATATTGTATTATTATTTTGACGTGAATTGAATTTTGAGTGTCTTATGAAAATTTAGATTGGTATCAGCGTTACTGATGGTTAATTCTACTTAGTGCCATTGTGAAGAATGAGATGCATTGGATCATCTAGTGGAGATGTGTGTGAATCCAACCACATAATTGGGTCAGATCAGGTTCTGCAGTTTGGTACGGTGAGAATGGATCATTCTCAAGAATAATATAATTATCTAGAGGGTTTTCCAATGACATCATATCGTTCTCTAGAGGATTCTCCATCAAAATGATGAATATGATAGGTAAAACAAAACCGAAGAGGAAGAGAAGGAGTTGAGATTCAAGTACCAGAGGATGGGTGGCAGCATTAAGTCATTTCTCTTGAGGGGAAGTGATGATCCTTTCTATATAACAGTAGTGAAACAACAAGACAATCAGGTTGTTGGACTCAGTCAAGAGAATGTGCCTTATTTTTCTAAGTAGAAGTGCCCAAGTCACATTTTTCTCAAGCACTTCATTGTTAATGGACTTGGCGATCTAATTTTTTTTAGAAATAACTCTGAGCTTTGGGAAAATATATGGTTCCTAATGTTGTAGGACATCCTTCTCCAAATGAGGTAAATTAGGAAACACCATTTGCAGGTGGCGTTTATCATGGTAAGAGGAAATGTTCAGATTATCAACAAAAACTTCACATTATAGCCACATTGTGGGGTTTTACGCTATTGCGACGATTTACAATACAACATGAGATATTGTGCCAATTTGGTGGAGCCACCAAATTTGATGATATGTGTGAAGAAAACAACTATATCTAAATGAATTTGATTCATTGGTTTTACAACCATTTATGTCAATATTTTCTTAGATGTTGCAGCTTGTAAGTTGTGCATTTTTGTGGGTATGAGGATGTTATGTCATGGTAAGTCTTTGTCATTGAAGTGAAATTAGTCTAGCTAAATATTGTTAAGAATTAGTTTGTGTTGGAATTGGCCATTTAAATAATATAGAATTTTATTTGCATGACAAGGATAGAAAAATAGTGAAGATGACATGAGAAGATGGTGATTGGAGCATCTTCAGAGATTAAATGACGATGGAAAAACAGGTGAAATTTTGTGTGAATTTATGGAATAGGCTCACAATGATGGTATATTATGTGTCACATACATGAAGGGAAATTTTCAGGGCGAAATTTCGCAAATGAGCTATTTTTTGGACATTTTTTGAAAAACAATTCACCAATTTTGTTAAAAATTCACCTATTTTTTACATATATATGATTAAATGGATGATATTCACCGAAAATTGACCAATTGTAATAGTAAATTACATTTTTCTACCAAGCATTCACTTATGTTATGTATGTATGAATTTTCAAACAAGGATAGTGGCCTACAATACTATATATAGAAAAATCAATAAATCCTTAAAAAATACATTAATACATGTATTAGTAAGAAATTTTATGATGTTTTGCAGTGGTTATTCAAAATTTTGTAATATTTTTTAGCTAGATTTGTGTCTACCCCCATGAAGTTTGAGGTAATATTAAAGCCACTTATTAAGTGCAGGTTTGTGGTCAGCCAAAAACCATTTTGGAAATGCAGGTTTGTGGTAAGCTAATAACCACTTGTGAGAGTGTAAGCGTAGATTTGTGGTAAGCTAGAAACCACTTTGTATTGTAGGTATGTTGTAAGTCAGAAAGCACAACATTGACAGAGAATTGGACATGGATTTCTATAGCATGGTTTAGGGTTATCCGAGAAAGCCCTAGGCATGATTTACAATCATCCGGAAAAACTCTGAGCATGGTTTAGGGTAAGCTGGTAAAACCCAATGCATGATTAGGGGTAATCTGAGAAAAACCAAGTTGATAATGATGGAGGGCGACTTGTAGGTACAGGTACAAGTACACGAACTTAAATATAATAGTTGATTGAACCATGTACACGAAGGACATCCTAGTAGACTAGCAGTTGTAATGGTTGGTACCCATGCATTCTCGTAGATGGTTGTTCCTTTATATGGACATTGGCGTATTATTTTTGATCATGTTTGTAAACACCAATACCACAAATAGACTTTGCTGATTGATATAGAGACAAGTAGTCATTAAGGGGGGGACTTGGAAAATATAATTCCTACTTGTCTTAGTTGTGATGCTTTCTATGTACAATAATATGTTCCTAGTGTTTACGAGCTTGTTGAGCTCTAGTTGGTTGAGAGATCCTATCTAACTAGCTAGCTTCCTAGATTGGTGTGTGGTTGAGATATTCACTCAACCAAGAGATTGTACATCTAATATAGATTAGATATCTCAGGACACAACTCCTTGAATTTATATTGTATTATTGTTTTGATGTGAATTGAATTTTGAGTGTCCTATGCAAATTTGAATACCTCTCTTATGCCCTACACTACTTTGATGAAACAATTTGCAGGGAAATAAAGTAGGGTGTGCAATATTTAATATTTTTATGAGGAATATCATCTAGCAATGTATCTTTCTAAATTGTGTAAATCAAGTAACCAATTTTTTCCAAAATGGCAGAAGCCTACGAATTTTATATTAACATTATGAATGCTCTTATGAATTTTAGGTAGTTTGATGAATTTCAGCATATGAATTATTTTACCTCACCCATGTCCATAGCATCTCAAATATTCTTAGAATTCAAAAGCGATTCAAGATCAAACATGAATTATGTTAACATTATGAATGATTATGAGAATCTGCAAGCGAGTTATGTTGGCAATATGATGCAGAGCGTTGTCCTTGATGGCAACTTACTTGATAAAGTTGATAAAGTTGAACTTGATGGAAACCTACTTGATGAGTTAAGGGGGAGATTGTTGGCAATATGATACAATGTATTGACTTTGATGAAGAAAGGAATTCAGAAAGTACCAGAATAATGTTGAAAAAGGTATGTCACAAGGCATACACAGTTTTAT
>CM076580.1:1498532287-1498759983 GCA_034641835.2 Pinus albicaulis | reverse complement strand
TGAGACATCACTATCTTGTGGCAAACCACCTAGGAGGCCACCTAATCCAGATTTGGTGAGACATGTCTCACATCATGATGCACCATTCATAGATCCAAGAGGAATGGGAGCATTATGAGGCCATGATACAGCGCTGAGATTCTTGGGTAGACTCAAGGAGGAGAGAGACATTCTCCCAACATCATCATTACCCACTCTCATTTCAGATTCTGTGTTGTGGGAGGAGAAGCATGGGAAGGACAGTAGCCTTCCAACATATACCTTTGGCATGGGAGATGTCAAGGAAAAGGGCAGCCATGTGACAGATGTTCTTTGTGATAGATCATCAGCAATGTCACTATGGGAGATTGATCCATATTGGAAATCCAAAATGTTAGTGGATTATTCAAAGGATCATTTTACATGCATGATACTTGATGACTAGCTACATGAAGAGGTCTATTTATTCCAATACGAAGTCATCTATTATCATGGTAGGATATTCTTATCTAGAGCCTCCAAGCTCAAGGAGAAGTTTCTACAAAGAGCACACGAAGAATTCCTTTTCAGCCATACTTATTCCATGAGAGCCTACAACACTATCATGGGGAGCTACACTTGGGAATGCTTTGAAGAGGAACTATATCAGCATTTTCAAATATGCATGAACCATGTGGAGATGGGAGAGATACATAACTCAATAAAGGAGTTATCACAACCACCTCTTTCCTCTTTTGGAATGAGAGGGGATCTATCGATGGACCACTCCATTTGTATGAGCAGAAATTTTGGTAAGGAACATGCTTATGTACATGATGTTTCATTTGATGATTACTTGCATTCCTTTACCATGTATATGAAGGCCATTGCTCCAAGGAAGATCATTCTTCCATATAAATTTCATGGCCAACTTTGGGCCATAAACATTTGTGAACATGGCCACTCCCTTGGAGGATATAGGGAGATATTGTATCACTCTAGGTGCACTCCAAAGGCACCAAACATATCTCAAATTTTCAGCCATTGTGAGAAGACTTGGGCAGCAATTAAGTGGTGGGGAAACCACTTACCATATCACTATCTGATGTAGTCAAGAGATTTACTGCGCTAGTTCCACATGTTGGACTATGAGCCCCCTCAATTTTCACATATTTTTTATTGTATTTACTTAGTTTTCATCCCATACATTGATGATGTGCTTATTCTTTTTATGGGAATGATTGGAGGGAGGATGGGAGGATTGTATTTTCCCTATGGGAGAGAGATTCTCCATGTTCATTATGCTACATGTTTCACGGAGAACATTGGGAAAAACCATGTTTGTTTCATTAGATCTATTGCTTCCTTATGGGATCAATCATTTGCATCTCATGAGAACTTGGTGTTATGGTCCCGTGATTTGGCAAATTGGCGAACCAAATGATGGAGTAACATCAAACCAATCTTTGGATCCCTAGGACCTAGCCTTCCTGGACTCAGAGAGGGCTCTCTCTATGAAGAGAAGGATGTGAGCTTGTTCGATGAGTTTGTTTATATTTTAGGCTAGTTGTTAAGTGTGTTTGTTTGTTTGTTTTTCAGTTGTTTGGAGGTAAAACTGATCAAGTGGATAAAAATAGAACAAGAAAATGAGATCAACTAGGCTATGGGGTCAAAAGCAAGCCAAGGATGTCAAGACAATGGGTAGGTTGTACTGCAGGGCCGATTTAGTATAGTGAATGGATATTTCAGGTGGTTTATGAAGTGAAATGAACATCAAGTTGTGCAAGACAAAGAGGTTTTAAGCATAAATAGTTTTAAATCAAAGCATTCATGTGGTAGGGCTAACCATTGATCACTATGAATGAAACTCAAACTAATAAATGCAGAAAATAAACAATCAGGTGATGTATAGAAGTATAAGACCCTCTAACTTTGGGAAAATCACCTTCAATGGTTGAGAACACTTGTAAGACAAACCAACAGCTCAAAATGTGGAAAGGAAACTCCTAAACAACACATTAAAACTGATGAGAACTTTGAAATAAGTCTACAAGTGTAGGTAGAGGGCAACATCGAAACAAAATCTCTCTGATTTAAACTAGACAGTCAATACTTCAAAGGAGATTTCATTAATGAGGTTTAAACAGTTATGAGTAAGTAGGGCATACCATAAATCAAACAAGATAGCATGTCATAATAATCATTAAGGAAATAAATAACAAGTTCTTGGTGGACCAAAGGGCAGTTAAGAATCCTTTGACATGACCAAGAAAGATGAAAACATAGAAGCTGCAGTGAATTAGGAAATTTGATGTGCCTCCATGGGCATACCTCAAAATTATTCTTTACTGACCTACAACAAGCAAGAAACATGGATACATATGTGAAAAACTAAGAAAACATAACTGAAAAGAAGCACAAAACCATTTACCAAGCCATGGAATCCTACACATAGATCCTCTCCATCATCTAGGCAAGCAAGTCAAGCTATCCACTCCATAAAACAATTCTAATCATCAAAACTCATAACATATATGCTTAAAGCTCAGTCAAGTTCTTAAGCTCTTCAAAAATCCAACTTGCTATTCAACTCTCCAACAATTTACAATCAGTCTTCATAATTTATATAAGAAATGAGTAGATAAGCTCACAAGAGCATCTAGAAGCTCATTGGCCTAATACAAATATCTGATTTTGTCCTTGAGGCTTTGCAAAGCCCAAGGCACAAAATATCTTCAAAAATATCTTAAAATGCTAAAAAAGACAAGTAAAAAGTATTTATACTACTGACAAGAGCAAAAAATAGCTAAATGCACATTTGGATGGCCACATTCAGAAAACTGCCTTTTCAGCCAAAATGCTACACGAACGTACCAGCTGAAAGAATCCTATTTTACAGACAACTTTTGAGCGACCCCACGATGTTGAAACAAGGCCTGTGATAGCTCATTGGAAAGCCCTAGATGTCTAGTTTCTGGAACTACTTGATTTTTCCCAAACTGATCCCTGGAATTCTATCAAAAGGTGGACTGAGTGAAAAAACCCAGGGGGTTTCATCTACTGATATGTGAGGCAGAAAGGTGAATTTTGACTAATTTGAGCCTCTTTGGAGGACCAAAACACCTCCTTTGGATCTGAAAATTTGTGAGTAGTTGCTCCCAAATTTAATCTATCCAAAAAAATTACTTTCATGAGTTTAGGATGCTCCTAGCACCCATTGCAGCGCCTTGAAAAATGTGCAATTAGGGCCAAAAAACACAAAAAACAAAATCATGTCAAAATTTGCTCAATGTTGGCGAGCAAGCCCCTTATGGGTTATTAGAAGCATGAAAGGAAGCTAAGGCCAACATTTCAAGCCTAGATATTCCTTTTTCCACTTTTGCCACCGAGTGCCTCTTTCGAGCAATTTTGAGCCTTTCTTGAGCAAGTTTGAGTTTTCTTCGGGAAAATTGGTTCAATTTCTTGTAGTGCTCGGTCATCCTCCTTTGCAGACCCAAGTCTCTGTTTGCTTTCTCTAATTTATCCTCCAAATGTTTTTTGGCTCTTTCAAGCCATGATTCTTTATCATTTTATATTTCTTGGGCAAGCAATTGTGTGAGAGGATAAGATCGAAAAAGGGTTGCTTCTTCTTCCTTCTTTTTCTCCAAAGCATTCCTAAGACCCATAGTCCTAGGCCTTTTTCTCATTGGCTACTCTTCTTCTTTAGTATCATCAAATTTTCCCATATACTCTTCAAGCTTGATTTGTGCTTTGTAGTCTTCCCTTTGGTATTTGAATGTCCAGGCCTCATAAACTGCCATTTGACCACTCATTTGTTTATTTTTCATTTGTAGAACATGTATAAGGTCCTTTGACCTTTCTAGATCATTTTCTAATTCATGGATTTGAGCTTCTCTGTTTTGCATAAAAGACTCAAGAATTCTAGCTTCATCATCTCCAGCATCACTATCTATTTGTATGATGTCAAAATTTCTTTCTTTTTTATGACTACTCTCCCGCTGCTCAACTTTTTCTTTGCCCTTGCTTTGGATAGACTTCTTGCTCCTTTTCCTCTTTGGAAATTCAAAAATACTCTTCTTAGGCAATTTTCCTCTACTCCTTAGCACTCTAGTGACATTGCTAGTCACTACAGGAGTGATTTTCTTCTATGTGGATTTGGTATTTTCAGGCTTCACCACTTTTGGAGGAAGATTCATGGCCCCTTGCCTAGGAGAGGCAGCTAGCACATGCTCTTGGCTGTGTTGAGGAGAAGAGAGAGGAGGTTTTATTACTTGCACTTGTTCAACTTGATTTTTTACATCACTGCCTTCATCATCATTTGCTTTGCTACCCTGCTCACTATTTTGAGTTTGTTTGGGGCTGCCATATTCACCTTTATCACTGTTTTGAACCTCTTGACATATGTTTCCTTCAACCTCATCAGTGCTTTTTAGAAAATGTTCTTCAGGGCTGTTAGCTTCATCATCCTTTTCTACTGTTTGACCATCTTCATTGTCTGCCTGTAGACTGCCTTGTTTACCCTCATCACTGTCTTGAATTTGTTGAGGGCTGCTTTTACTGTGATTGTCTTCTTTAGACTCTGTATGTGGGTTGCCACCATGGTCACTTTTTCTGTTGTCACCTCCCTCACTATTTGTTTGAGGACAGTTTTTTTGTTCATCATCACTACCCTTCTTAGAATCTTCATAATTCCCTTGAGGATTGTCCTCCTAATCACTGTGATGTTGATGGTCACTTTTTCTTTCATCACTTCTTTGAACATTCTCCTTTGGCTCTTCATCGCCACTATTTCCTTACTCATTTTCACTATCAGTCATGGGATATGTTTGCCTTTGAGGAGTATTTTGACTTGATGGAGGAGAGACATAGTGAGTGGAGGGTGAGGAGGATATGTGAGATGGGCCATGAGATGAAGAGGCAGTGGCAAAATCTGGATGAGAAATGAAAGTCTCCCAAGACACTCATTTCTTTTCAAGCTGGTCAAGGATGATGATTTTGATGAGAGAATGATGGAAAAGACTAGCTTTTTGCTGAGCAGGAGGTCCCCTTTGAATAAGGGAGGACATCTTGTCTATGCTTTTGCAGAGGAAGAAAGGTATGTTCATCAACTGAGTCCTTGTGAAATGCATGAGAAGCCTGATGTGATAGGAACAAATCCGGGAAAACCTCCCTTCACATGTGAAATACTTCATGATAACTCTCATGAGGGGGGCGTAGGTGCTCAATAAGTGAGAAAAAGGAAATATAGCTTGGCAAGCATCCTGATGGTCTGGTTTTAAGAAAGTTTTATAGTGATTTAGATCCAGGTATGCTTTTTTGAACCATTTTTCTCCTATATGGGGGATCTTAGTTGCTTTGGAGACAGCCCTAGGATTCAGTTTAAAATCCATACCTACTACGTGGACATGTTTTCCTTGCAACCTCAAGGCGAACAGTTGTGTTAAGGGAGGGTAATTGGTGACCTCCTAGACTTTTTGGAAAAAATCAAGGTAGCCCACCTCATGGAATTTAAAAAGAATTGAAGGGTATTCATTTACTTCCTGAGTTGTAACAGGCTCAAATCTTTTGTGAAATCCACCCTTGCTGACTTTCTTTCGAGGTATAGCTTTGTTTTAGGCTTTCTTCCACTCTTTAATCAAAACAGGTCTTTCAAATGAACTAAAAATAAAACTCTTCTTTGAGCACTGTTTTTCTCTTTTAAAACTATGTTTTGCTTTTTTACCAAAATAGGCCTTTTCAACTGATATCAATCCTTATCTCAAAAACTGGGTTCTTTTTGATGAAAATAGTTCTCCTTACTAAGAACTGTGCCTTTCTCTTTGAAAACACTGAGTTCTCCCTTTTCAAAACTAGGTTTTTGCTCTTTACTTAACAAGCAGGCCCTTTGTAGCCAGACAATAAACCCTCTTTCATCAATCACTGTTTTGTTGTATCTTAAACAAACATGGTGGTTTTTAAAACACACAGTGTTTTTTTCCTTCCTTAGACTGTGTTTTTTTTTTCTTAACCAAATTGACTCTTAACACCTCTTCAAACTCAAAAGCTTAGGCAAAGAGCACAGTAAATACCTCTCAAAATGTATGTGTGTTTTTTGGAGAAATCTTCATCGTGCAAAAAATCTGATTTAAGGTGAGATGGGGGTTGTTTGAGCGGTGCTACGCTCCTGTGCACAGGCACGTAGCACCTGCACGCTGTGTTGGTGTTGTCGGGTCGGGCAGTGGGCGCCCTCTGAATGCCGAGCGGGTGAAAACCACAGGTGCGTCGTGTGATTTTTCAGGCGCATCGCGCCGTGTGTAAATTCCTTCTGCGACCACCTACAGGCGCGTCTCGTCCTGAAAACTCTGCAAACTGCTTCACCCAAGGTTCGAAAAAATGTTTTTTATTTAGCCCTCTCGCACAATAAAAAATGATCTTTAATGTTGAGAGTTGTATAGCTCCTTTTAAAACGTTTTTGAAACACCTGTTCTTCCCTCCTTTTGGTAATTTTACATTATGCCTTTGCCTTTGTTTTCAAATAAACTAACTTGACCTTTTCAAACAGCATTGTTTTTGAAAACTTCATTTGACATGAAAAAGGCTCTTACGGTGTATCAATGACACTTTTTCTTAACCACAGAAATAACACTGGGCAACATGACCATCTGTTGATTTTCAAGGAGATCTTATGATTGACAAACTGCATGGGCGCTTGTCCTATACTCCATGTTTCAACCCCTTTAAAGCTTTGTCTATTTATTTGAAAATGGTTGTTTTCAACATTTAAAATTTGCTCTCATCATTTGGTGGAAGGAATTACAAAACTATAATAGGCTTGTCTGAATGAAAGATGCCTCTTTTACATAAAACACCTGTGTGAATTTCTCTTTCTCTCAGTTGCAGAAGTCACCTTTGAACAGAGCTTGGTGTACCTTTTTACCATTTAAATGAGGTTTCTTTAATCAAACTCTAGCTTTGGCTTGTCAGTGAATGCACTCTTTCAAACGCTATCTCTCAAACTACCCATTACTAACAAATGTTTCCAAACACTGTCAATATTTGATGAATTTTGACCCTCTGCTTATTTGAAGGAGGTCCTTTTAAAAATAGAAAATTCATCCATCTCAACACTACTACATCATCTGAAGATTTATCTATTCAACCAGTTTTCTATGGGCCCTCAATGTTTGATAAATTGTATGGGTGCTTTTTTTACCTCTGTCTACCAACTGGAAAATGTCCATGCACAAACTGTTAGTGGCTCTTTAGAAAAACTATGTTTATCATTCAAAACAGATTATGTGCGTGTCATTCAAGGGAGACTTCTTTAGGACTATGAGGGGTGCCCTTTCTTCTCTGGAAGGAGGTCTTTGATCTGTCAATGTTAACCTTTGAGAAAAGCTACCTGTTCCAAATCTAGGCTCTTTGAGACTATGCCTTTACCCTCTGCCTATCTTTTGAAGGAGGCTTCCAAAACACAGTCTTTGTGACCCTTCAGATCTACTATAAGGCGCCCTACTTATCTGCTGATGGAGGTCCTAAAAACTATAAAACTTCATTCATTTCAAAAATGTGACCCCTGTGTGTTTGTTTGAAAAATATAAATAGAAGGCAACAGTGAATCTTTGGTACTTATCCTTGATGAAATAATTTGAATCATAATGCCTTTTTCTTCATGAGGACCTGTCAGTAATGAATATCCATGTTTGCATGAAATCATTGTGCAAATTTTAGGAGCAAATAATGTGCTTTGTAAATGGTGAGCGCTCAATGCCATGCATCCTTGAAACAGCTCTTTCTTCCCGGGACTGTGTATTCATAATGTGTAGTGAACTTGTTTGTGATAGTCTTTCAAATTTTAGTTCCTGATGAAGTATAAGAAGCAGTTGTCCTTCTACTTTCGGTGTGATGCCTAATTTGCTTTAAAGCTCTTTTTTCCAGAAGACTATCACTGTTGATTGTACAAGACTAATTTGTAGGGTTGGGTTGGCCATAATCTGCACTTCTTCTGACTTCCATAGTAAATTGACACAGCATGAAACCTTCTCCTGAGGTGTTCTTTTTTCTCACTCTCCTTGGTATCATCAATCAGTACATCCCTACAAAGATGTAAAAACAGATTTTTTTGAAGTTTGGAGGGCTTCTTTGATGTTTCATGGGGATCATGCCTGATCTAAGCATATTTCTTTAGACAGGGAAAACTCCTTCATTTCCTGATTTGAACATTCCTGAGCCTTTCTAGAAACAAAACAAAGTGACCTCTTTGATGGTGCGTGACCTAGGGATAGACAAGGGTTTTGGCTTTGGCAAATAACAAGACATGATGGCTGACTGATATTGAAGATAGAGTTTTTGGCTTAAAACAGTCTCGCCAAGAAATTTTCCCTAAAACACCCCCACCTAGACCTACATACTTTGTCATGGATTTTGAATGGCTTCTTGGGCATGAGTAGGTTATCACATGACAAAGTGATCAGTGAGAGAGGGGTAGATACTTTGTTAAATGTTGGGCAGTGAGTTGCATGAAAAAAAAAGATTTTGATGGTAGAGAGGCACACTTGTCACAGCTATAGATAGGGGGGCTTTTCTGAATTGTGATAGGTAGGGAAACTGAAAGGTTTTTCTCATTATAGGTTGAAGGAGAGGGGCAGGAAGACAAAAATTTGTTTGAGGTGTTTTCTAGATGACAAATTGACAGATATAGATTAGCTTCTAGAAAACTCAGCCAAGGAATCTAGTCATCAAAACAGATAAAAATACTAATGACTAATAGTGGCTCCATTTGGGGAGGGCATCTCCTTTTCAGAAGGTGTCCAGAATTGCAGATCTTTGGCTTGTGAAGACCAATGCTTTATCCATTGGAGCAAATTTCTCTCTTTCTTGATGTTATTTCTGAAAATTTACAGCATGATTAGAAACAACCTCATCTCTACCTACCCAGCTATATCTCCTAGCATTTTTTCTTCTTTAGGTGCACTTGGACTAGCAACCCTTTGACATGATATTTTTGAAAAAAGAAAAACTATCTAATTCTACCCTTATATCTTCTAGGAGTTGAGGTTAAACTGATGAAATCCTTTGATTCTCTACCTACACTAGATCGACTGTCAAGATTAAGCTGTTTGACAGGATTTCATTCTCTAAACTAAAACATGAAATTTAAAAACGACCAAATCAGGATTAGACAATCTGATTTGTCATGTGTTTGTGGCATAAAAACAAGCTGCACACAAACATTATTTATGTACAAGATGAAACTTTAGAAAAATCAGGGCCAAGATATACAATTTGTTTTTCATCCCTGTTTTTCTCTTTGGTTCTGTTTTGAGCGTGTGGAACTAGCATTCTCTTCCTAATCTAATTTCATTTATAAGTCAAGCTTACACAATTTGAATATCACTTCTTTCACTAAATTAAAAGCAATCAATTTAAAACATGTTCAGTTATGATTAGGCTAGATAACTAAACAAGATGTTTTTTGAGCACTAGTAGTGGCATTTTAGACTTGTGCACTTTCAGCATGACTATTTTTTGACCATGGGGCTTTTCATGGTGTTTTAAAACTGCCCTCTTTTTCTACTTTTCTATTGTTTTTGTATTTTCTGTTTTTTGATATATTTTTCCAAGCAATGGTATGCACAATGGTTGAAAAATCTGAAACTAGAATTCTTGACGAAAGTAATGCTTTAGTGTCCTGCCATTGACAGGACCGCCAAACACTTCATTTCCATCGAGCTCTTGTAAAAATAAAGCATTGTTTCCTCTAACTGAATTGATAATAAATGGTCATTTCCATATGTTTTCAAACTTACCATGCTTTCCTTTGTCTTCTCTCCTTGAGTCCCACTTCAGCACTTTATCTCCAATCTGAAAATCATTTTCCTTGGTCCTTCTGTCAAAAATCTTCTTCACACTTTCCTGCACCAGTTGTGTTCTGTTGTAGACCTCTTCTCTTGTTTGCTACAAATGGATGTTTTGATTTAGTCTCCTTTGCATATCATTTTCTTCTATTTGTATTTCTTGTAACAGCTTCATCACCGGAACTCCTAAAGATGTTGGAAACACAGCATCCATGCCATACACTAACTGATAAGGGGACATACCAATTGATTTTTTGGTAGTTAATCTATCAGCCCATAAAGAATGTACCAGTTTTATGTGCCATGCCTTTTGATTTTTCTCCAGAAGCTTCTTTATGATATTGACAAGACTCTTATTTGAAGATTCGGCCAACCCATTGCCTTGAGGATAATACGCTGTGGAATGTCCTAATGTGATATGATATTTGTAACAAAAATCAACCATCTTTTTGTATGAAAAAGCAGCTGCATTATCAGTGATAAATTTTCTAAGACAACTGAATCTAGACAAGATATTGGTTTCTAGGAACTTGATGATAACTAAATCAGTGGCATTTATGGAGGGGATGGCTTCTATCCACTTGGTAAAATAATCGGTAGCTGTGAGGATCCATTTGTGCTGAGCGGATGAAGAAGGGCGTATCTCTCCAATGAAATATAAACCCCATTGTTGAAAAGGAGCTTCGACAATGATTGGATGCAAAGGCAAAGGTAAAAGTTTTCTCTTTTCGCCAAAAATTTGGCATTTATGGCAAGTTGTAACAAATTTATGTGTATCAGGGAACAAGGTAGGCCAATAGTATCCGGCTCTAAGAATCTTATTAGCTGTAGTTTTCTAGTAAAAATGCCCCCCACATTCTCCTTCGTGCATTTCATGCATAATTTTTCCCGCATCATTCTCAAGCAAACATTTGAGTAATACACCAATATGATTTTTCCAATACAAAACTCCATCAATAATGCAGAAATTCAAATATTTTTGTTTAAGAAACCTTGCTTTTGTCTTTGATAAATCAAGGGGAGCATTAAGATAAAAAAGTACATAAATAATATCAGCATACCAAGGTGAAATTAAAAATGCCTCTTCAACATAAGGTGTTGTGCATTCTTCTTGTTCTTCCAGAGTGTCAACAAGGTTTATGTATAATGCTTGGAGATTTGTTTCAGCCATGAGTTTCGCAAGCCCTTGCCCCCTAACCAATTTAGTGGGTCTGATTTCTAAATCATATTTTAAGATTATTGCAATCCATTTTCCTCTTTTACCATCGGGATCTTGATTTAGAATGTCTTTGACAACTGTGTGTGGAACAAAAGCAATGACATGAAAATGTAAGATATAAACTCGGAAATCTTTCAATGCCTTTACTAATGCAAATGCCTACTTTTCCATGATATTATATTGTAAAGGGGCATCTATAAGAGCTTTGCTAAAGAAATAAATAGGTTGTTCTTGTCCTATTTCGTTCTTTTGCAGCAATACCGCAGCTATGGTGTGTTCAGATGCAAATGAGAAAATTTAAAAGTCCTTGGTGAAATCGGGACTTATCAGAATAGGTGATTGGGTAAGTGCCTTTTTAACTAGTTCAAAATATTTCCTAGCATCTAGATCCCACTTAACTCCTACCTCTTTTTTCAACATGTTTGTGATTTTTCTTAAGAGCTCCGCAAGATTTGGGATAAATATTCTCAAAAAAATTATCTTACCAATGAAAGATTGTAACTCTTTAATGTTTCTGGGGTGACTGATTTGTAATATTACTTCAATCCTCTTGGGGTCTATTTTTATTTTGTTTTCAGAGATGATGTGATCCAAAAGTTTTCCTTCTTCGAGACCAAACAGTGTTTTCTGGGGATTTAGAGATAAGCCATATCTCCTACATTTTTCAAAGACTTTCCTTAAATGAATCAAATGCTCTTCATCGGTTTTGGAATATACGGTGATGTCATCAAGGTAAATGACTATAAAATATTCAATGTCTTCTAAAAAAGCTATGTCCATGGCTCTTTGGAAAGTGGCTCCCACGTTCATTAACCCGAAAGGCATTTTAACATACATGAATGTGCCCCAAGGTGTGGTGAAAGCAGTTTTGTGTTGGTCACTAGGAAAAACTAGCACTTGGTTGTATCCAAAGAAACCATCAAGCAACGAGATTCTCTTAGAACCTACTACCTTCTGAAGTATGTGGTCCATCTTAGGCAAGGGGTAGTTATCCTTTAAGGAGGATCTGTTCAAATTCCTAAAATCAATGCAAAGTCTGATTTCTCTAGTTTTTTTCTCACAAAAACAAGGTTTGAAACCCATTCAGAGTATCTAAGGGAAACTATGATTCCAGCATCATACATTTTTTTGATTTCTTTCTCAACTAAAGGTAACAAGACGGGATTTATTCTTCTTAGCTTTTTTTTGAATGGTTTATGATTTTCTTTGAGAGGTATTTTATGTTGAATGATGCTTGTATCGTATGATTTCAAATCTTGATATCCCCATGAAAAAACATCTTTGAATTCTGCAAACAATTTGATGTATTTCTATTTTATGTTAGGGGACAGATTTTTTGAGAGCTTGATCATTTTTGGCTCTTTTATGCTCCTTATGTTGTATTCTTCTATGTCAGTCTCAGTAGATTCCATCTTTGGTTTCTTGGCTATGTCATTAAAATGAAAGAGTTCTTCTAACGAAGAAAGGCCTCTTGGTATAGTGTCATCTTCACACCATGTATTTCATATGAGTTTCCCGGTATAATTTCTTAGTTTGATTGAAGACCGGGATAGTGGCATATGACATATACATATGAAGACTAACTCGTAATTTGGCTCCCCATGACCTGGACAACAATATATCGTATTTCGGGGGAATATCTGCTACCACTACATCCATGACTAGACTTTTAGTGGGTATTTGTGCTAAAGTAATACAAAGATTTTTTATCAAGCCTAGACACTTGACTCTACTCAAATCAAATGAGTATAAGTCTTTGTATGGTTTGGTTACTTCTAGGCCTAAACTCTCCATGACCACTTTGGGCATAAGGTTATGTGAAGCACTGGAGTCTAGCATGGCATTGTGCAATATATTGTCGTGTATATTCAGACTTACATAAAAAGGAGAAACAGGTCCTTCTTGGTATTTTCCCTCTACTTCGGGACCAAATAATAACTCAGGTTTATCATCTGTCAAATTTAAAGTATCTGTATCATTTCCAAGGTTTAACACTTTCAAGACTTGAGATCTATAAACATCCATGGTTATCAATTCAGTGAGGGGCATCGTTATCTTGATTTTGGCGATCTTCCCTTCAAAACTGAAAGGTACTTGAGTTTTGGGTGTATTTGCTTCGGTTTTATCAGCCATAAATTTTTCTATACTTTTTATTTGCTGATTTTGATTTGTAGTTTGGTCAAGATGGTATTTTCAGGAATTTTGGTGGAAGTGTTGGCACAGTTTGGGTTAATGTTTGATTGACTAGTTTTGTCTTTGTTTAGATCAGTTTTCTTAGCCATAACATTAACGTTATCTGCTGGTTTTTTAAGAATAGCTTCAGGATTTTTCTTGACAGCAGAATCTGACTTGTTTCTTTTTAAGTTTTCCTTGTTTTTCTTCGAATTTTCTTGGTTCTTCTTACTTCTGAGATCATATTGCCTATGGACTTCCATTATGGCATTTTGCAAACCAATTTCAAGATCTTCAGAATCTTCACAGTCAGTTTCATATTGGTATGAGGAGAAGAAACCTTGTTCTTCTTCCGTGAGATAGACCTCACCCTCACTATCAGAGCCTATCAGGTTTAGATGATTTTCCTCAATATGTTCAATGTCTATTTCTCCTTCATCAAGATAATTATCCTGGAAAGGAGACCTAATTTGCTGATCATTGTCTCTCGGTTTGATTTGGGGTGGGTCCCTTCTAAATTTTTTATTCTGGTTTCTGGTTTGTGGGTTTGGCTGGTTGTCCCTAGGAGGTGTTCTATCACTGAGGCTTATTATTTCCATCATTCTTTCCATATTCCTTTCCAGGTTGTCTGTTTTGGCATCGGAAGAGGATGTGGAGGGAAAGGTTTCATCTCGGTAAGTGACCTTCTTTTCTGATTTCATCCTATCCCTCTTTTTAGCAAGGTTTGCTTCCGCACTAATATCCCCCTTTTGCATTTCTTCTAGAGTTGTAGGTTCTCTTTCTCTTAGCTAATATTTCATATCCAGATCGAAACCTTCCGGAAATTTCGCTAGAGCTAAGCCGGGTGGAGGTTTTATGTTAGGTGGGAGAGTGTTATAAACACTGTTGAATCTGGTACAATAATCTTGAACACTTTCTCCTGTGTTCCTCTTAAGATTATTATATTCAAAGAGGACTTGAAGTGGGTTTTTCTTTATTTCCCATTTGTTTATGAAAGTTTGGTACAATGACGAGAGATCATGTATGCTATGAGGAGTTAAGCCTTTAAACCATTTTTTAGCTTCACCTCCTAGGCTTTGGGCAAACATTCTCATCTTTATGGTTTCTTCATCTAATTCCATGTAATCAAAAGCATCATTCATTCTATCTACATGTTGTTGGGCAGTAGTAGATTCGGCCCCAGTGAAGTGTGGGATCCTAGACTGATAGTCATTTAGAAAAGGTGCCAAAGGCTAAGGTAACACTAGGGGTGCATACCATGCTGCCATGATGGGTAGTACTGGGAAATTCACAAGTGGAGGATTTGGTACATGAGATGAAGTGATTTGCACAGTGGTGTTGTGAGCAGGAGTGTTAGAGGTGCTTGGACCGGCAAACTGATTTTGAGTAGACTTGGGATGGAAAGAGCTAAAGTGTTGGAGGAGCTGAAAATCAGGTGGAGTAGTAGGAGATGCTTCTCCACTAGAACTCTGCTGCAAGTCTAAGGGCTCAAGATCGGAATGGTCAAAACTAGGTTGTGACTTGGTTCTAAAAAGATTTCTTGTATGGCACAAGTCAAAAGTTTGGTCTGGCAAGGATGTAAGATTTTCAGGTATAGAGCTTGCTCTATGAAGGCTCCTATCGGTGGTTAAATTACTAGTTCTAGAATTTTGCCACAAAATCTTTTCTGGGTCATCAACTACGGCAGAAGGATTCGGGTCCGGATGAGATCTGGTATGAATTCTTCATGAAGCCAGATTTCAGATTCAAAATTTAGAGAGGGTGAAATTTATGAATGTTTTCAACAACTTGTCTTTTCTAAGTTATTTTCAAACCAGCTCAGTGTATGATTAAGACTTCGTAGACTTTTCAAGGATGTTTGTAAAGCAGTCTTATAATAGTTTATGGAAGCTTAGCAAAGTTTTCAAAAAGGCCTACTGGAGGCTAGTGGAGTCGCCAGGTGGATTTTGGTTTGGTTTTTAGAAAATATATGATCTATTATCCACCACAAAAACTGATATGAACAGCCAATCTAAAATAAAAATGTTTTCTGGGGTTATTTTCTGAGTTTTTAATGTGCAGTCTGATTTGTACGAGTGTCCTAAATTTGTTTTCAGCACTTAGCTAAGGTGATGAAACAAAGAGAGTTTACTCTAACAGTTTTATCAGCTGATTTTCTGATTTAATCCAAAGGACTAGTGAGTCAACAATAGTTTGCTAGACAATCATGAACTCAAAGAGTCTCACCACAATCGCCATTCTGTTAGTGTGGCGATGAGGTGGCTAATAATCACTGGATATTCCTAAGTCAAGGGATTTCTAAAGTTCTAAGGTATACTTAATTGGTCACTAACTTAGAAAAGTCCCACCATGATCGCCATTATGTTAGTGTGGCGATGAGGTGGCTCAATAGTATAGTGTGCTTAGTTCAAGAGGGGCTTTCTGTGAGTCTTGAAAGATGTTCAGATTTATATGAACTCAGAAAAATGCCACCGTGATCACCATTATGTTAGGGTCCCGTGATTTGGCAGATTGGTGAATCAAATGACGGAGTAACATCAAACCAATCTTTGGAGCCCTAGGACCTAGCCTTCCTGGACTCAGAGAGAGCTCTCTCTATGAAGCGAAGGATGTGAGCTTATTTGCTTAGATTGTTTATATTTTAGGCTAGTTGTTAAGTGTGTTTGTTTATTTTTTTCAGTTGTTTGGAGGCAAAACTGATCAAGTGGATAAAAATAGAACAAGAAAATGAGATCAACTAGGCTATGGGGTCAAAAGCAAACCAAGGATGTCAAGACAATGGGTAGGTTGTACTACAGGGCCGATTTAATATAGTGAATGGATATTTCAGGTGGTTTATGAAGTGAAATTAACATCAAGTTGTGCAATACAAAGAGGTTTTAAGAATAAATATTTTTAAAGCAAAGCATTCATGTGGTAGGGCTAACCATTGATCACTATGAATGAAACTCAAACTAATAAATGCAGAAAATAAACAAGCAGGTGATGCATAGAAGTATAAGACCCTCTAACTTTAGGAAAATCACCTTCAGTGGTTGAGAACACATGTAAGACAAACCAACAACTCAAAATTTGGAAAGGAAACTCCTAAACAACACATTAAAATTGATGAGAACTTTGAAATAAGTCTGCAACTGTACGCAGAGGGCAAGATCGAAACAAGACCTCTCTAATTTAAACTAGACAGTCAATACTTCGAAGGAGATTTCATTAATGAGGTTTAAACAGCTATGAGTAAACAGGGCATACCATAAATCAAACAAGATAGCATGTCATAATAATCATTAAGGAAATAAATAACAAGTTCTTAGTGGACCAAAGGGCAGTTAACAATCCTTTGACATGACCGAGAAATATGAAAACATAGAAGCTGCAGTGAATCAGGAAATTTGATGTGCCTCCATGGGCATACCTCAAACTTATTCTTTACTAACCTACAGCAAGCAAGAAACATGGATACATATGTGAAAAACTAAGAAAACATAATTGAAAAGAAGCACAATACCATTTACCAAGCCATGGAATCCTGCACATAGATCCTCTCCATCATCTAGGCAAGCAAGAAGAGATATCCACTCCATAAAACAAGTCTGATCATCAAAACTCATAACATATATACTCAATTCTCAGTCAAGTTCTTAAGCTCTTCAAAAATAATCCTTGCTATTCAACTCTCCAAAAATTTACAGTGAGTCTTCATAAGTTATATAGGAAACGAGTAGATAAGCTCACAAGAGCATCTAGAAGCTCATTGGCCTAATACAAATATCTGATTTTGTCCTTGAGGCTTTGCAAAGCCCAAGGCACAAAATATCTTCAAAAATATCTTAAAATGATAAAAAAGACAAGTAAAAATTCTTTATACTACTGACAAGAGCTAAAAATAGCTAAACGCACATTTGTATGGCCACCTTTAGAAAACTACCTTTTCAACCAAAATGCTACAGGAACGTAGCAGCAGAAAGAAGCCTGTTTTGCAGACAAATTTTTAGGGACCTCTTGATGTCGGAATGAGTCCTGTGATAGCTCGTTGGAAAGCCCTGGATGTATAGTTTCTAGAACTACTTGATTTTTCCAAAACTGATCCCTGGAAGTCTATCAAAAGGTGGACTGAGTGAAAACACCTAGGGGGGTCTCATCTGCTGATATGTGAGGCAGAAAGGTGAATTTTGACTGATGTTTGCCTCTTTGGGGGACTAAAACACCTCCTTTGCATCTGAAAATTTGTGAGTAGCTGCCCCCAAATTTAATCTATCCAAAAAAATGACTTTCATGAGCTGAGGATGCTCCTAGCACCCATGGCAGTGCCTTGAAAAATGTGCAATTAGGGCCAAAACACACAAAAAACAAAATCATCTCAAAATTTGCTCAATTTCGGCAAGCAAGCCCCTTATGGGTTCTTAGAAGCATGCAAGGAAGCTGAGGCCAAGATTTCAAGCCTAGATATGAATTTTTCCACTTTTTCCACCGGGCGCCTCTTTTGGTCAGTTTTGAGCCTTTCTTGAGCAAGTTTGAGCTTTCTTCGGGCAAATTGGTTCAATTTCTTGTAGTGCCCATTCATCTTCCTTTGCAGACCCAAGTCTTTGTTTGCTTTCTCTAATTTATCCTCCAAATGCTTGTTGGCTCTTTCAAGCCATGATTCTTTATCATTTTCTATTTCTTGGGCGAGCAATTGTGTGAGAGGATAAGATCGAACAAGGGCTGCTTCTTCTTCCTTCTTTTTCTCCAAAGCTTTCCTAAGACCCATAGTCCTAGGCCTTTTTCTCATTGGCTGCTCTTCTTCTTCAGTATCATCAAATTCGCCCATATACTCTTCAAGCTTGATTTGTGCTTTGTAGGCTTCCCTTCGGTATTTGAATGCCTGGGCCTCATAAACTGCCATTTGACCACTCATTTGTTTGTTTTGCATTTGTATAACATGTATGAGGTCCTTTGACCTTTCTAGATCAGTTTCTAAGTCATGGATTTGGGCTTCTCTGTTTTGTAGAAGAGACTCAAGAATTCTAGCTTCATCATCTCTAGCATCACTATCTATTTGTATGATGTCAAACTCCCCTTCTTTTTCATGACTACTCTCCTGCTGCTCAACTTTTGCTTTGCCCTTGCTTTGGATAGAATTCTTGATCCTTTTCCTCTTTGGCAATTCAACAATACTATTCTTAGGCAATTTGCCTCTACTCCTTAGCGCTCTAGTGACATTGCTAGTCACTACTGGAGTGATTTTCTTCTTTGTGGATTTGGTGTTTTTAGGCTTCACCACTTTTGGAGGAAGATTCATGGCCCCTTGCCTAGGAGAGGCAGCTAGCACATGCTCTTGGCTATGTTGAGGAGAAGAGAGAGGAGGTTTTATTACTTGCACTTGTTCAACTTGATTTTTTACATCGTTTCCTTCATCATCATCTGCTTTGCTGCCCTTCTCACTATTTTGAGTTTGTTTGGGGTTGCCAGATTCACCTTTATCACTGTTTTGAACCTCTTGACATATGTTGCCTTCAACCTCATCAGTGTTTTTTAGAAAATGTTCTTCAGGGCTGTTAGCTTCATCATCCTTTTCTGTTGTTTTACCATCTTCATTGTCTGCCTGTAGACGGCCTTGTTTACCCTCATCATTGTCTTGAATTTGTTGAGGGTTGCTTTTACTGTGATTGTCTTCTTTAGACTCTGTATGTGGGCTGCCACCATGGTCACTTTGTCTGTTGTCACCTCCCTCACTGTTTGTTTGACGACTGTTTTTTTGTTCATCATCAATACCCTGCTTAGAATCTTCATTATTCCCTTGAGGATTGTCCTCCTGATCACTGTGCTGCTGATGGTCACTTTTTCTTTCATCATTGCTTTGAACATTCTCCTTTGGCTCTTCATCGCCACTATTTCCTTGCCCATTTTCACTATCAATCATGGGAGATATTTGCCTTTGAGGAGTATTTTAACTTGATGGAGGAGAGACATAGTGAGTAGAGGGTGAGGAGGATATGTGAGATGGGCCATGAGATGAAGAGACAGTGGCAAAATCTGGATGAGAAATGAAAGTCTCCCAAGACACTCATTTCTTTTCAAGCTGGTCAAGGATGATGATTTTGATGAGAGAATTATGGAAAAGAATAGCTTTTTGCTAAGCAAGAGGTCTCTTTTGAACAAGGGAGGACATCTTGTCTATGCTTTTGCAGAGGAAGAAAGGTATGTTTAGCAACTGATTCCTTGTGAAATGCATGAAAATCCTGATGTGATAGGACTAAATCTAGGAAAACCTCCCTTCACATGTGAAATACTTCATGATAACTCTCATGAGGTGGGCATAGTTGCTCAATAAATGAGAAAAAGGAAATATAGTTTGGCAAGCGTCCTGATGGTCTAGTTTTAAGAAAGTTTTATAGTGATTTAGATCCAGTTATGCTTGTTTGAAACACTTTTCTCCTATATAGGGGATCTTAGTTGCTTTGGAGATATCCCTAGGAGTCAGTTTAAAATCCAAACCTGCTAGGTGGACATGTTTTCCTTATAGCCTCAGGGTGAACAGTTGTGTTAAGGGAGGGTAATTGGCAACCTCCTGGACTTTTTGGCAAAAATCAAGGCAGCCCACCACATGGAAGTTAAAAATAATTGAAGGGGATTATTTTACTTCATGAGTTGTAACAAGCTCAAATATTTTGTGAAATCCACCCTTGCTGACTTTCTTTGGAGGCATAGCTTTGTTTTAGGCTTTCTTTCACTCTTTAATCAAAATAGGTCTTTCAAATGAACTAAAAATAAAACTCTCCTTTGAGCACTGTTTTTCTCTTTTAAAACTATGTTTGGATTTTTTACCAAAACAGGCCTTTTCAACTGATATCAATCCTTATCTCAAAAACTGGGTTCTTTTTTATGAAAATAGTTCTCCTTACTAAGACCTGTGCCTTTCTCTTTGAAAACATTGATTTCTCCCTTTTCAAAACTAGGTTTTTTCTCTTTACTTAACAAGTAGGCCCTTTGTAGCCAGACAATAAACTCTCTTTCATCAATCATTGTTTTGTTGTATCTTAAACAAACATGGTGGTTTTTAGAACAAACAGTGTTTTTTGCCTTCCTTAGACTGTGGTTTTTTTTCTTAACCAAATTTACTCTTAACACCTCTTAAAACTCAAAAACTTAGGCAAAGAGCACAATAAATACCTCTCAAAATGTATGTGTGCTTTTTGGAGAAATCTTCATCGTGCAAAAAATCTGATTTGAGGTGAGATGGGAGCTGTTTGAGTGGTGTTATGCTCCTGTGCACAGGCGCGTAACACCTGCACGCTGTGTTGGTGTTGTCGGATCGGGCAGTGGGCGCCCTCTGAACGCAGGGCGGGTGAAAACCATAGGCACGTCACGCGATTTTTTCAGGCGTGTCGCACCGTGTGTAAATTCCTTCTGCGACCACCTACAGGTGCATCGCGTCCTGAAAACTCTGCAAACCGCTTCGCCCAAGGTTCGAATATTTTTTTTTCTTTTGCCCTCTCACACAATAAAAAATGATCTTTAATGTTGAGAGCTTTATAGGTCCTTTTAAAACGTTTTTGAAACACCCTTTCTTCCCTCCTTTTGGTAATTTGACATTGTGCCTTTGCCTTTGTTTTGAAATAAACTAACTTGCCCTTTTCAAACAGCATTGTTTTTTAAAACTCCATTTCACATGAAAAAGGCTCCTACGGTGTATCAATGACACTTTTTCTTAACCACAGAAATAACAATGGGCAACATGACCATCTGCTCATTTTGAAGGAGGCCTTATGATTGACAAACTGCATGGGCGCTTGTCCTATACTCCATGTTTCAACCCCTTTAAAACTCTGTCTATTTATTTGAAAAAGGTTGTTTTCAACATTTAAAATTTGCTCTCATCAATAGGTTGAAAGCATTTCAAAACTATAATAGGCTTATCTGAATGAAAAATGCCTCTTTTACATAAAACACCTGTGTGAATTTCTTTTTCTCTTAGTTGTAGAAGTCACCTTTGAACAGAGCTTGGTGTACCTTTTTACCATTTAGATGAGGTTGCTTTAATCAAACTCTAGCCTTGGTTTGTCAATGAATGCACTCTTTCAAACACTATCTCTCAAACTGCCCATTACTCACAAATGTTTCCAAACACTGTCAATATTTGATGAATTTTGACCCTCTGCTTATTTGAAGGAGGTCCTTTTAAACATAGAAAATTCATCCATCTCAACACTGCTACATCATCTGAAGATTTTTCTATTGAACCAGTTTTTTGTGCGCCCTCAATGTTTGATAAACTATATGGGTGCTTTTTTGACCTCTATCTACCAACTGGAAAATGTCCATGCACAAAATGTTAGTGGCTCTTTAGAAAAACTATGTTTATCATTGAAAATAGATTATGTGCTTGTCATTCAAGGGAGACTTCTTTAGGACTATGAGGGGTGCCCTTTCTTCTCTGGAAGGAGGTCTTTGATCTGTCAACGTTAACTTTTGAGGAAAGTTACCTATTCCAAATCTAGGCCCTTTGAGACTCTGCCTTTACCCTCTGCCTATCTTTTGAAGAAGGCTTCCAAAACACAGTCTTTGTGACCCTTCAGATCTACTATAAGGTGCCCTACTTATCTACTGATGGAGGTCCTAAAAACTATTAAACTTCATTCATTTCAAAACTGTGATCCTTGTGTGTTTGTTTGAAAAATATAAATAGAAGGCAACAGTGAATCTTTGGTACTTATCCTTGATGAAATCATTTGAATCATAATGCCTTTTGCTTCATGAGGACCTGTCAGTAATGAATATCCCTGTTTGCATGAAATCATTGTGCAAATTTTAGGAGCAAATAATGTGCTTTGTAAATGGTGAGCGCTCAATGCCATGCATCTCTTAAATAGCTCTTTCTTCCCTTGACTGTGTATTCATAATGTGTAGTGAACTTGTTTGTGATAGTCTTTCAAAGTTTAGTTCCTGATGAAGTATAAGAAGCAGCTGTCCTTCTTCTACTTTCATTGTGATGCCAGAAGACTATCTTTGTTGATTGTACAAGGCTAATTTGTAGGGTTGGCCATAATCTGCACTTCTTCTGACTTCCATAGTAAACTGACACAGCATGAAACCTTCTCCTGAGGTGTTCTTTTTGCTCACACTCTGCTTGGTATCATCAATCATTACATCCCTGCAAAGATGTAAAAACAGACATTTTTGAAGTTTGGAGGGCTTCTTTGATGTTTCATTGGGATCATGCCTGATCTAAGCATATTTCTTCAGATAGGGAAAACTCCTTCATTTCCTGATTTGAACTTTCCTGAGCCTTGCCAGAAACAAAACAAAGTGACCTCTTTGATGGTGTGTGACATAGGGATAGACAAGGGTTTTGGCTTTGGCAAATAAAAAGACATGATGGCTGACTGATATTGAAGACAAAGTTTTTGGCTTAACACAGTCTTGCCAAGGAATTTTCCCTAAAACACCACCACCTAGACCTACATACTTTGTCATGGATTTTGAATGGATTCTTGGGCATGAGTAGGTTATCACATGACAAAGTGATCAGTGAGAGAGGGGTAGATACTTTGTTAAATGTTGGGCAGTGAGTTGGATGAAAAACAAAGGATTTTGATGGTAGAGAGGCACACTCTTCACAGCTATAGACAGGAGGGCTTTGCGGAATTGTGATAAGTAGGGAGACTGAAGGGTTTTTCTCATTATAGGCTAAAGGAGAGGGGCAAGAAGACAAAAATTTGTTTGAGGTGTTTTCTAGATGATAAATTGACAGATATAGATTAGCTTCTAGGAAACTCAGCCAAGGAATCTAGTCATCAAAACAAGTAAAAATATTGATGACTAACACTTGGGAGGAGCATTTCATGGAGGGATGGATTGGAAGACACTTAGCTTATGAGGGAAGCTTATCACATGATGGTGTCACCAATGATGGAGGAAAGACTTGCAGCACTCACCTTGTCAGTTTCTTGAGGACAAGCAACATTTGGGAAGGGAGGACTGTAATATTACCAATTAGCCATGAGCTAGTTGGAATATTAAATTTTGTCTTGTTGTCTTGTTTTATGAATAAGAGGACAATGGAGGTCCATAATTCTCCTTAATAATGAATAAATCAATGCAATGTAAAAGTAAAACATCTTGGCAGCTTAATTAAGAACCCTTAGGTGTGAAAAGGGGCTGGAACATCTTGACTGGGTCAACTTTGACCAAATCAACAGCGCTGTCATGGAGGAGTGGCAATCAATGAGGGACATTGCAGTTTTAGATGGAGACACTTTGCATGGAAGTAGGGTCATAAATGAATGGGGCTTAGGGTTTGTAATCTCATATCTTATAAAAGGAAGAGGATGGTAGTCATATTCATTATGTATTTGTATATGATATTTATGAATATATGGTCTGTTTAGACATATATCTTTCTTTGGTTGTTTAGCTAAGATTGCAAGTTTTGTTTAGCACTAGGTGTTCCTGATCGGTAATCCCACCTCTTCCATTGCGAAACTCTTGGAGGATTCTTGTACTTCACTTCCACTATCAGGCATTTGGCCAAAGCTTAATCTTACATCTACAGCACAGATCCTATTGAGGGTTGAGTTGTTTTACAAGTTGCAGCAGTGGAGACCATCTTTGGGTCACTTCAGTGCTTATGTTCAGTGGAGAAGGCTTCCTTTCCATTGGGAGGATAGTAAGGAAGGCCCTTGTGCTTATTTTCAGATCTTGGCATCAGGCCATATATTTATTTTCCCCTACAACATAGTTTATTTTCATATATGCGTTATTTTGAGGGAGGAGTTGTTGGGTGGTTTCAGTACACCATTTGGAGAGGAGGTTTGCTAGAGAAGGGATCATCCTTTCATCTAGGAGATCTATTTGAGGAGGCTGCACTATTTCTTATATCAGATCAGCCACACTTTCCAGATCTATATGTTGTAGTGAATCTTCAGCGCTAGGGCTTTGATTCAGATCTTGTACATAGTGTTTTGTTGAAAACCCTTTTGGGGTTCTTCATTGGAGATTGTATAGTGCCTAAACCTATATTAGATCTATCTTTTGTGGCATATATCAGCCCATGATATTTTGTATACTCATTTTCTATAGCAGTGCTTTTAAAATTGCATTGTAGCAATCTTCCAGCTCTTTGGTATATAGTAGCAGCACCTCTTTTGAGGGTTTGTCCATTGGAGGCTTATTTTATATTGTTGTACATCTTATGGCCCATTTATTATGCATATTTTGTTGTTGTTTTAATGATTAGAAGGTCTCCATATTTTCCTCTTGCTTTTATGTAATTTTTTACACTGCTATTCCATGGTTTTGCACAATATTCCTGCTTCTCCCATTTGGGAATATTACAGTGCATTTATTTGAGGCACACAAACCTTGACTTTAACCCTACGAAATCAATCTAATTTGGCATATTCTTGCACTACAGAAATTTCTATGTGAAAAATTAATCTTAATTATGAGTAAAAAAATACTCTCAAAGTTGAATCATTCAATTTGGCCTTGAATGAAGGTCGGACGTGCATTTTTGTGAAACTGGACAAAATCGCCTTGCTTCATTAAAATGCATGCCCAGACTTTATTTATTGTTCAATCTAATTGATTCAAATTTTAGAGTGATTATTTAATTATTTTACACACTTTTAAATTATTATATGTTTACTTTGACCCTTAAATATTTTTACTTCATATTTCATACAACATTCCAAGTTTCGCTTCAACTTGCATTAAGTGAAATTTGTGTATAGATTTTTCTTCAACTTTCTCTTTGGAAAAACAATTGTCCTTTTAATTCAAAGAAATAGTTCCAACTCTTCACATTAATTGCCAATCCAAATAGGTTTTGTTATTGTGAGGCTATTACACAAAATATGTGCAAGGGAAAATTATGACTAGTGTTAATGAATCTCAAACTCAATCATCGTAATCACACTCTCAGCAACTCAACACTTCTGTTGTTACTCAAACCTTGTTCACACTCACCAGAATTAAACACATAATGCAGAATAAAGACACTTTGTCACATTGTCACTCTTATTCAGAAAACAAGAGCACTCCTAGAATAGGAATTATATAAACATTCAAATGAAATCAACACACCATCAAACTACAATAGGAATTAAATAACTTTCACAATAACAAAGGGACCAGTTCAAGACCTATGTTTTACACAATATGGTGGTTAGAATTTTGCAATCATTAAAGCATGAACAAGAATAATTATAACAGTAACACTACACAGCACACAAGCTAGTCAACAGAAAGGTATGGTGCCACCAATGTTGTTGCTCTCCCCCTCTATCATTGTCTATTTGTTTCTATATTTATATCTCCCACAACCAGAGAGTACTCATATTTATAATTTCATATTGCAATGATAAGATCATCATGAGAATATCTATATTCTCATGTGATCTAATTTGAGAATACACATTAAAAATTGATAAAAAATTTCAGGGTTAGGATAAAGTTGTAACAATTTTTCCATATTACAATAATTATCAATAGAAAATCCTATTTTTTTCATCTGTGTTGTCTATAAAATTATCCTTTGATAGTTGAACTATCTTTTGACAAGATTCTTTCCAGATTGATATTCATAACTAATTGAAGGAGATTAGCGCATCCAAAACAGATTTCATGTGTAACAACAATGCTCAGTGAGTCGGTGAGGTAAAATTAGAAAGTGTAATCCTGTAACAGCATCTCGACATACCACAAACCCTATAATAGCCTAGTTTTCATTTTTACAAGAAAAATAGCCTAAAAAGGTAGTTCTCATGCCAAACTACAAGTAGAATTGGATCATAAATATTACATATAAAAAAGGACATACCTAGGTTGATAATGGTTGTTACAGTGGTTGATTATTGTCTCAAGAATCAAAAAAGTTAAAGAAAAGGTAGGAAAATGAGTGCAGAAATATTCCAATTTCACATCCAACATATCCCCCGAACTTAAGTATTTGCATTTCCATATCTACATGATTTCACATCCCAAAATCTCCATCCCGCTCTACTTCAAATGTTAGTTCTTGTGTAATAGTGGCATATTTAGCAAGTTCTTATAGAACAGTGGTTTTGAATTCTTCATCTTGCTCTCCAACTTAAATTACAATTGAAATAGTGCTTAGCCTTTCATAACTTTCTTACTCAAACACTTCCTTACATCCATCACATAATCTAATTGACTTTACTTATGCCACTTCTTCCAAGGTTTCTAATCCTTTTTTTTTTTTTGCCTAAATTAGCATGCAGCTAATGGGAATATTAATTTTTCTCTTAACATCTAGATAGATCAATAAATGGGTAAGGGGGCCCATAAGTATCTTAAGTAGGCATAAAATCCCACTTAATGTGAAAAGGGATCATGTTAATAACTAGATCAAGCATCCTCATGTGTGAACAAAGTCTAATATATGTGGACAAGGTCAAGTTTGACCAAGTCAATAGCATTAATATGGAATGAGTGGATCATCATTAAAGAAAACTCAATGTGAATGAGTATCGTTTAGCTAGTTAGAATAAAGACACCTTGGGTGTAAAAGGAGACAATGCATGGATACTAAGTCTTGGTTGACCAAATCAAACAGCATTGTAAATATATGAGTGGGACTAATGGAGACAGCGTAATTTTGGAGGAGGAGTCTTTGCATGGAAGTAACCTCATAATTGGGTGGGACCCATGGTGAGGAAGCTCATCAACTATATAATGGATGGAATGGTAGCCATATGGTGATGATTGAAGATATTATTTGATAATTGGGTATGTTTAGACTTATTGCATACTTCAGTTGTTTAGCTAAGTTTGTTGCACTGTTTAGTGCAAGGGTTTTCTTAGGCGGGAATTCCCCACTCTTCCTTGGAGATCTTGTTTAAGAACTCTGAGAGGAGTTTTCTGGACTTCATTCCCACTATCCGGCACTTGGTCAATGTTGTGAAACCAGCTCCAGAAAAAAAAAGAAAATAGATATCAACGCCTTAGAAATAAGCCACTTCGAGGGGGCAACCTCCAATACATTACATGAATGAACAATTCTTGGATGATTCAAATTACAAAACCTCCTCTCTATGTATAGGAGTCCATAGGGCCACAATTTAATCCTAATGGGGCCACAATGTAATCCTAGCCAACCTAACAATAATAATTTAAGGGCACAATAATAACAATATGGGGGTTACAAGGGTACAATAATAGCAATAAGGGGGTTACACTAACAACAATAAGGGACTATACTAGTAATATAGGGACCTAACATGCCCCTCTCCTTCAAAAAAGTGTTGTCCTCAACGCTTGAGTAGCTCTGGGTGCTTCTGTATAAAATTCTCATCCTCCCATGTAGAATCTTCAGTGGTTAAGTTCTTCCACTTGATGAGATACTCTGAAATTGATCGATTCCGTAGTTGTCGAGTTCTTGTTTCCATGACCGCTTCTGGTTCCAATATGATTTTTCCTTACTCATCAAGTTCTGGCAATATTGTTTGAACTGGAAGATTTTCTCCTATAACCTTCTTTAAGCATGAAACATGGAAAACTGGATGTACTCGCGAAGAAGCAGGAAGCTCCAATTGGTATGCCATAGTACCAATCTTTTGCAACACCTTGTAAGGACCATAGTACTTTGGCGATAATTTATTATCCTTCTTAGCTTGCTTGAGGGACATTTGTTTATATGGTTGTAGCCGTAAAAATACCCAATCTCCTACATCAAAACTTCTCTCGCTGCGATGTTGATCTGCCTGTTGTTTCATTCGATTTTTGTGCCAAATTCAGGTTATCCTTTAAGAGTTGGAGAACTTCTTGCTGATGCTCGATGTGATCTTTGACTGCTTGAACCTTTGAATTTTCCCTTAAAGATGATGTAATTGATGGTGGATGATATCCATAAAGTGCCATAAATGGGGTCATTTTTGCTGCAGTATGGAAGGAAGTGTTATACCACCATTCAGCGAGAGGTAACCACTTGACCCATTATGTTTTTTTATCAGATACAAAACAACGAAGATATCCTTCCAAACATTTATTTACTGTCTCAGTTTGACCATCGGATTGAGGATGATAAGATGAGCTATGAGCTAATTGTGTACCCAACCAAGAAAATAACTCCGTTCAAAAATTTCCAGTAAAAATGGGATCTCTATCACTCACAATAACCCTTGGGTTTCCATGTAGCTTTTGAATTGTGTCCATAAATGTAGTAGCAACTGTACTTGCTTTAAATGGATGAGATAATGCACAAAAGTGTGCATACTTGGTAATTCTATCAACTACCACCATGATGACACACTTTCCTTTAGACTTAGGTAAACCTGTGATAAAATCCATTGAAATCTCCTCCCAGCGTTGACTTGGAATGGATAAAGGTTGTAGAAGACTCGGGGTCTTAATTGTCTCAACTTTATTCTGCTGGCAAACCAAACATTCCGCCACAAAATTTTGAATATCAGATTTAAGGCCATCCCAAAAAAATTATTTCTTCACCCTGTGGTAAGTTTTTAAAAATCCTAAGCGTCCTCCTAAAGGAGAAGTGTGCAATTCCAAAAGAATATTTTGTTTTAGTTGGGAATTCTTACAAATATATAAGCGATATTTGTACCATAAGGAATCATTTTTCCAACTAAATGTATCAGATGTGCTAGGATCTTGCTGCAACTTTTGAATGAGTGTCCACAATTCTTCATACTTCTTCCATTCATCTCTTGCTTCGGTTATCCAATCCGAGTGGATAATAGAAATGGCACAAAGTAATGCTTCCACCTCTTCGTTCTTTCTTGAGAGTGCATCTGCCACAACATTTAGCTTCCCTTTTTTGTAGATTATTTCAAAGTCATAACCCAACATCTTTGTGACCCAATTTTTTTGCTCTTTTGAAGATAGTCTTTGTTCCAAAAAGTGTTTAAGAATATCATGATTAGTTTTTACCTTGAAGTGTCTTCCCATTAGGTAAGTTCTTCATTTCTTTAGTGCATGCATTATTGTTAACATTTCCTTCTGATAAATAGGTTTTTGTAAATACTTTCCTTTGATTGGACGAATTTCAAAAGCAATGGATCTTCCTTCTTGCATTAAAACAACACCAATTCCATTTCCTGAGGCATCACATTCCACAATAAAGGATTTTGTGAAGTCTGGCATAGCTAAGACCGGTGTTAGGCACATTGCCTCTTTAATATGTTCAAAGGCCTTAGTTGCTTCAGGAGTCCATGAAAATGCATCTTTCTTCAATAATGTTGTTAGAGGTGCTGTTATTCTCCCATAATTCTTAACAAACTTGTAATAATACCCTGTTAACCCGAGAAATCCTCGCAACTGCTTTATGGTTGTGGGGACTTTCCATTCTTTAATGGCTTTAATTTTGTTAGGGTCTGCCTTAACACCCTCGTGAGATACAATATGACCCAGATATTCCACCTATTGTACTCTAAAGAAACATTTGGATGTTTTTGCATATAATTGTTTCTCCTGCAATAGTTTGAGCACCTTGTCAACATGATGAACATGATCCTTCCAAGCCCTGTTGTAGATTAGTATATCATCAAAAAATACTAGTACAAATTTTCTAAGGAAGGGTTTGAAAATGGAATTCATCAAGCCTTGAAATGTAGAAGGTGCATTAGTAAGGCCAAAATGCATTACCAAAAATTCATAATGACCCTCATGAGTTCGAAATGTTGTTTTCGGAATATCTTCTGTCTTTATTCTAATTTGATGATATCCTGAACGAAGATCCAACTTGGTAAAATAAATTGCTTCATGTAATTCATCCAATAATTCATCAATCATAGGAATGGGAAATTTATCTTTAATGATGAGCTTATTGAGCTCCCTATAATCGGGACACATGTGCCATGATCCATCCTTCTTGTGTACCAATACTACAGGAGCAAAGAAAGAACTTTGACTAGGTTGAATTATACCAGCCTCCAACATTTCTGCAATTATACGTTCAATTTTACTCTTTTGGACATAAGGATATCTGTAAGGTTGGGATTGTAGAGACCAACCCTATGTTTTACTAGATTAGCGCTAGGCCTTAACTATTTTTTTTTATTTTTTATTTTTTTTAAACACAGTAACTAGGAATTTAAACCATACTCATACAAGTTTGAAACTCAGTAAAAATTAATTCACTTATATCAAAATCCATAAATTTAACTTCATAACACATACATCTATTTAACTTGTTTATCTAGGCTCAATGAAATCATCCTAAGTAAAAACAATTCTAGGCATCATTAAATCATCATAATAAACACAATATAACTAACACATGTACCGTTCACCCTTAGACGAGAGCCAAACTTGACTTGCCGCTACTTGAGCTCCTTTACTGTCGGCTACCTCCAAATCTGAATGTTGTCGTGCTTAATCCAAATGTAATGACCCACCGGTTAACCTCCCAGCCTACTCCTTGGGTACTCTCTTTCCCCACGGACCCCCGAGCTGCAATGGGATTGTACAACGAAGGAATGTGCTAGCTGATAGAGGTGAGCCTCTCTTGGCTCAAGAGTCCCCTCTCTATAATACTCTATCTCACCAAACTCAACTATAGCTCGTAACCACTCAAAATGATATAATCTCCTCCATCCAGCAATAGGGAAAAAACCAAAAGTCCTTTTTCCTTCCCTTTCCCTTTCTTTTATAGAATGCTTCATAGGTGACACTTGGAATTTCATGCATAAATAAAAAAAAAATTTATTAACTCAAAATTTGATTATTTACCCACCCATGTGTCACCCTCTCATCAAGACTCTCCAAAAATAATTTAATTAATTATTCATTTAAAATAGTATTTTCCTCAACCCAACAAGACTTCTTATTTCTTCTCCTAGTTGTCTCTTGATTCCCCCTTTTCTACTCCTTAATTTGTGTTTATTACTAAAGTTAATTGATAAGTCTCAGATTTGGTTGCCTAACCTACCTCAGTTTTCCTTTATGATGAATATTCTTATGCTGGCTCTTGCCACATGGAAGTTCTCTAAATTTCTCAAATTTTAATTTATTAATCTTATTTTAATTCACCACCCTCTTCTCTTGATGAAATTTTTAATAAATATTTATATTTAACTCTATGTCCCTCTTTCCCCCTTTTTCCTAATTAAGTTACTTATGTACATTATCCACTCAATATTTTGTTTAACATGGAAAGGGTAGAGTTATCATGGTAAAATATTTTATCTCTTCCTATTCCTCCCTTACCCTAATTTTTATTCTTGATTTAATTCCTTTGGTTCTAACCTCATATATCACTTGATATGAATTAGTTGGATTTTCATATATTGATTATATTTATTAGTTTTTTTAATGATGTCGAGGGTGTCACATTGGTCATGCCCTTCAAGAACTTCCATTCGAAGTTCCAAAGGTGCCATGCCTAAGAATTTATTTCTGATACCAATGGTGCCAAGTCGGTCGTGTCGTTCAATAATTTCTCTTGAAATTTCAAGGGTGTCACACCACTTGCCCTTCAACTATCTAGTGGTTACGAGGGGAAATTATATGTGCAAAGACAGAGACCCCTATCATCTCATATGTTGCCTACTATAGTGAGACTAATGGTGTTGGTGATCAAGGAATCTGCCTTGATGCGCGCCCCCCAGAAATCCTCGTGAGTGAACCAAATTTGGGACCTGCCCTCACGATATTGTGATCTTCAAGGCGAAGGTATTTCGACCTTTCCAGCCTAAGTCACGGCGGGAGTGCTAGTGGGTGAGATCAGGAACACTGTTCCACCCCTCCCATGTTGTTCCATTCAATTGTACAACCCCATCACCCATATGTGAGTCATTCAGCCAAGCAACTAACATGTTCTTGCAACCATTGATATATCATCAGAGTATATGTAATATATATAACAAGTTTCAAACTGACCTTGGAATTTCAAATACAAAATTTTAATTTCTATCAAACCAGATGTTATCCACTCATCATATGTGATTTCCTCTGGTCGTTTCCTGTCATACTCAATAATCATCAGTAACAAAGTTCTCAGTGTTAGAAACATCAACATGACCTAGTCATTCTCATCATTGTTTATTTTGAATCAGAACTAATGTAAGTAGTTAACATATGGGACACATCCCCCATGTTTATCATAATCATAACATCAATGGTAAATTAACATATTCATCAAAGACATTATCATTGTAACATCAATAGGAAACATATTTATCCATAAAATCTATCATCATCATGATATCAATAGAGAACCTGCATATCCATTAACGCTCAATCATATCAATAAAGAACATGCATATCCATAAATGTTATCATCATCATAGTATCAATCACATCCACTAATAATAGAGTCATGTGTCCGGATCCTCAACCTAAAGTCCTCAAATAATAAAGTGCGGGTCTTAGGGCTAAATAATGTTAAAATTCATATCACTGTCAGTCAACTAGAGTAGGGCACTACACGAATGTTTGGAGGAACACTTCCTGGAATCAAATGAATAGCATGATCATGATCACGAATAGGTGGGAGTCCTTTGGGAGTATCAAACACATTGGAATGATTTTCCAAGACTCTTTTGAGATCTGGAGAAATAGATGATTTTGATGTTGGAACTTCTAGTGAGCATAATTTTGCAATTACACCTCATTGTTCTTTCTTCGGAAGCTTTGTCATGACATTAGAGCTTATTATCTTTCATGGCTTCCCTGTGATACCTTGTAATTCAAATTCCTTTCCTTCCGAAAAAATTTCAAAAAAATTTCTTGAAAATTAAAAGCTACCGTCCCCAAAGATTGTAACCATTGTACTCCTAGTACGACATCAGCACCTCCCATTGGGATGGAAAGCATTGGACTCTTCAATACATATTCCCCCATGGATAGCTTGATATTATGGCATTTTCCAGAGCAATTTATAGTTCCTCCATTTGCAACCATAACTTGACATTCTGGTGCTGGGTATAGGAAACAATTCAATTCCTTTGCTACCTTACAATGAACAAAATTATAGGTACTACCTGAATCAATCAACACTATTACATTTTTCTTCTTGATATGTCCTTCTATCTTGAGAGTTTAAGGAGTGGTAATTCCTGCCAATGCATTACATGATATGGTCGGACTCATTTCTTCCTCTTCTAGGGTTGGTTCCTAGTGTATATCCTCTTCTTGTTCATTTTCTTCTTCCTCTTCACAATCTATGTAAAATAATTTATTCAACACATATGACCTTTAATGCCTTTTCTATCTATTTGTACTTAAAATACTTTTATCTTTTTCCTTAATTGTTGTGGTGTGTATGAGTTATTGAAAACTAGAGTACTTAACATACTTCCCTCTTTATAGAAGTGTTAACTAGTGACTTCCTTATTATGTAATTTACATTTAATTTTTTCTTGCCATAACTTTGAATTCAAGCTATCCAATGAATGATTCTAAATGAACTTCATGTTGGTGTTATCCAGGCATCAACTAAAATGCCTATGAAGGTGAAGAGATCAATCTTTGTTCCTATCGATAATATCGATTGTACCCTTATATTCAATTTTTGGAAGTCCTCAATGTGCTCCACCACTGAACCCTTTTGTTTGAGATTTATCAATTGGCTAAAGAAGGTGTTGCTCTTTGTATCCTCATAATGTGCTATCATTTCTTCTGTAAAAATTGACCAAGTGACAATTTTTTTACGGGAGCAAAGCCATCGATACCATACAAATGTATTTTTTTCTAGATGTAAAGTTGCAATGCGTACCTTTTGTGTGTTTTGCACATTATTGAGATCAAAATATTGCTCCATCTGTAGTATCCATGTTACGAGATCCTTGCCATCAAACTTCCTCATATCCATCTTTGCAATATGGTGGTTCTTCCTGCCAATATTAGAGTTTATGAAATCACGATTATCATTTATTTTGTTCTCATCATTAGTTTCCTCTACTATCTTTTCACCATTAGGAAACATTTGTTGTATCAACTTTGTCAAACCTTCCATGTCATCCATCTTAGCTTCCATGCCAACTTCCATGACATCCATATTAGCTTCCAAACCATTCATCTTAGCTTCCACGCCTTTCTTCAAACCATCCATTTCAATTTTTGTTGCTCTTTGTGATAGCGAAATTTGGTGCACTTGCTCATGGACTTTTGATATCTCATGTTGCATTTCTTCATATTCATGAGTCATAGTAGAGCCTTCTGAAGGATTAATGGGTGTTGAGTTATTTTTAGGAGGCATTTTAGAACCCAATACTGATAGCTATGCTCAATAGGCCTTTGGAGTCAAATAGAATTGATTTTTCAAACAAGACTTATGCAATTTGAAAAACAAATACACACCTTTTTCTTGATTTTGAGGAACTCGATACTGAAACTGAATTATCTCTATGATTTTGGATCTTCAATATCTGAAATTTGGTGCTAATGTCACCCTCTAAATCTTCTTTCTAATTCCACAGGTCTGGCCTGATTTGGATTCTTCAAGGCAAATTTATATCCAATCCCCCACAATGACACAATTATGGATTGGTTCAGTATAGCGCACTTGTACGAATTTCCACATGTCATTGTTTCCTCCTTTGACTCTGAAATTGATGGAAAAGAAACTACAGTCTACGTACTTGTGGCCATGTTTTACAGAATTCCAATCTGATTCTCAGAGAGAGAGTTATGAAGGTTTTCCCACGATAACCTCCTTGAGATGAAATTCAGGAGCCTGAAAAAGACCTAACTTCCACATATCATATCTCTAAAAATATTGTGAACCAATATCTAAAATTTTTATATGATGTTCCTCATGATTTCCTCTTCCCTCTCTAAAAATTTCACCTTTTGAACCTTAGTAGAAAAAATTTATAGTGAAAATTCCGCGATGGCCTGTTTAAGTGAAATTCAAGAGCCTGCAAAAAGCCCTACCTTCCACAGATCATATCTCCGAAAATATTAACGACGAAGCTATTTTGCAAGCCGACGTTCTTGGGGATTTTGCTTTGCCTCCCCTAAAAACTTTCGAAGCTTTTGACCAGCCCATGAAAAAATTTATCTTGTGCAGGATGACTGTTTGGGAGTAAGCGAAACCCTATAGAATCCCGGCTACGATGCAAATGTTGTGAAACCGACTCGAGGAAATGAAGAAAAGAGATATCAGCACCTTAGAAATAAGCCACTTCGAGGGGGAAACCTCCAATACATTACATGAATGAACAATTCTTGGATGATTCAAATTACAAAACCTCCTTTCTATATATAGGAGTCCATGGGGCCACAATGTAATCCTAGTGGGGCCACAATGTAATCTTAGCCGACCTAACAATAATAATTTAAGGACACAATAATAACAATATGGGGGTTACAAGGGTACAATAATAACAATAAGGGTGTTACACTAACAAAAATAAGGGACTATACTAGTAATATAGGGACCTAACAGTCAAGTAGTCACCTACAGCCACAGCGCAGTCTCCGGGAGGATCTGCGTTATTTTACATGGTGTTGCAATGGGAGGGTTTAAACCCTTGTTTTATGAGCTAGTTTCCCCGGAGGAGGATCAGTATTTTTCCCAAAAAGCTAGTAGGAGGAGCTATATCCATTTCTTTGCATGATCGGCCATATTTATGCAGTGCTTCAGCCATACAGTGTGACTCAGCCATAGATATGCAACATGTGCTTCTTGTACTTCATGTTTATCAAGAAACCATTGCCGAGTCATTTTGGATTTCTGTAAAAGAGACTAGATCTTTGTTTTTGAGCCTCATTAATTAATATATAAACAGATATATTTTGTCTCTTTATTTATGAGTGTAAACCCTCAATAAATTGCGTTGTCACCTTCTGCAGTAATTATGTGTTGCAATAGTCTTGGGGTTGTAGTATTTTTGGGTTGTTTTGAGCATGGGAGGCCTGTTTAACTGGGCTACAATAATTTGTTTCTGATTTCCTTTCAGATTTGGTTGTTAAAATGTCTGATCTAAAGGATTCATGCACTGTTATTCATTCTTATAACACGGATTTCTAAAAAATGCATTTTTAATGCATTTATTGCTGATTTTCCCATTTGGGAATATTACAGTGGTATCAGAGCTCTAATATTGGCTCAACTTGTGTACTTCAACCATTATGGAATCTTCTCATGGGAAGGAGAGGATCTGCAAAAGTGATCAAGGAAAACCCTTATTGTCTGGAGGGAAGGAGTTCTCAAAACTTTTTCTATAAACTCTGCATGGTATCAGTAAAGACATCAAAGAAATGAGGAGGGTAAAACATGCAAATCCCTCAACAAGATTTGGACATGAGGAAAGATCTAGTTCCTCATATTATGGGTGTGAGCATTCAGCTACACCATCATATCTACAACGCTCTACCAACCATATGTTCATGACAAATGAGATGGAGAAAAAAGATGTGCCAAAGAAGGAGACTCTTGGTGATTATTTGCGATTATGAATCTCAATCTAAGAGGTTCAAAGATCACTTGAACTTCCAAGGGTTTTGCAAGATCAAGGAGGAAAGGAGCACAAGGGGCAAGCAGCATGTTATGAATATAATTCATAACAAATCTAATAAATATAGTTATTAATAGTTAAATATGGATTATGTAAGTAATCATTAAGTTAGTGAAAGGGCATGTCTAAAAGACATAACCATTAATGAAAGGCCACCTGCGTAGGTATATAAGCAGGGCCTCATTGTAACATTTATCATCATCTCTTATACATTTTATTATTGGAAATACTGAGAGGGGGGTGAATTAGTATTTCTTTTCAATTGTTAATCTTACCAATTAGATCACTTATATTTAGAACACAAAATGAACAATGATGGAATAGATACTTTTATTGATTTCTTCTTTACAATAACTTAAGTAAAATAATGATATAGGGATCCAACCCTAGATGAAGACAACAATCTTCCAGGCTCCAACCTGTATTGTGCCAAGCACCAACTTGGTCTTAAAAAGGCTCCAACCTTGTCAATTCTGAGGCACCAAACTCAAGCGCTCCAACCCTATATCTGGTACAGGCTCCAACCTGGTCTCTTCAGGACTCCAATCCCTTAGAGCTCCAACCCTATATGCCAAGGCACCGACCTTGTCTCTATGAGGCTCCAACCTCTTGGGGGCTCCAATACTAAACTTCACTTCGTCAAAATGTGTTTGGTTATTCTTCACGGCTCCCAATGTCTTCTTCAACGAGCCCTGTCAATCTTCAGTTTACCCATCACTTAATCTCCATGTCACATCATCAGTGACAACATTTTCTTCTTAGAAGGTGTCACCACTGCTTTTCATCATACCCAAATAATTTCTCCAAGTTACCTCATGATTACATCAACGATGCATCATGATCTTCAATAATGCTCCAAGGTATCCTCAATTTGCTTCAAAAGGATCTTCAATTTGTATGTCTTTAATTGAAATCTTCACCGTTCAATTCTTCGTAATTCTTCACTATACTTTGTGCTTGTCTCTCTTAGTGATTGACTTATTCTTGGCTTCTTCTTGACTTCATTGTGTTGACTTCAACGTGTACTTGTATTTATTATTGGACTTTATTTGATCCATCAATGATACTGTTCAAGAGTATAGTCACAATCCTAACATCTTACCAAAGTCCAAGGAGGGAGGTATTACAATATTCCAAGCCTTTGCACAGTCAGAATGTGAGTGACACAACAGTCTATGTTGAAGGTGTATTCTGAACCACTGTTTAAAGAATCCAGTCGTTGTTTAATGAGCCATTGTTTAAGGCACAATCCTTTAATATGAGTACTTTGATGATTAGACTGAGATATACTTCTCCACAGGGGTCCAAGACTCTTGCTACATAGATAAAAGCTATATATCCACAACTTGAGGTTCTATGACACTGTTCACAGTTTGCTGTAACAAGATCTGAGCTACTGTATTGAAGCACTATAATGGAAAGAGACCAAGTTACCAAGGATTGTTCCTGCAACTATCCACACTAAAGTCTGAAATCTGTCCTAGTCCAAACCTTAACCTTCAGGTCTAAATTAATAGAACCGAGCCCAAAATATTATGAAGGTTCTTCGGTTTGAGACCAACACAGGTGGCTGGACAGTTTTCTATTATCCGAGTTTAAAAAAAATTTGAGGTGAGGACTGTCTCCACAGTCAGATGTATGAGGTATCTTTAGGATTGTTTTACTGTTACGATGTGTTTTTAAATCCTAAACGAGAATTAACCCATCCAATATACTTCTCCTCAGCCTCCTTTATAATTTTGTCCCTTTTCTTTGAATTCTGTCTGAAATTCCTTGGTCAAATGAACAGTCCAAACCTCCTTTTTATATGATATTGACGTCAAGATGAAGGGACACACCTTTTTGGGTGTAGGCCGACTTGAAAGTCAAGGTGTAGGTCAGCTCACTGCAAAATATAATTTTCTTGACTTAAAAATTCAATATCTCACAAACTACTAGGAGTTTCGAGACAAATAAGGGCTCATTGGAAAGAGGAAAAAATCCTCTTTAAGCTGGTCTAGGTTCCATGTTGAAATATTGCCTCTAAGGTTGAAAAAAATATTTCTTTTTGTGACTATCCTTAAATTTTATGCATAAAAAGTTTGGGACAGCATGAGGAATGTTTGAGACAACGTGGCTTCTTCAATCTTTGGTTTCTTCATTGTTATCAATGTCATCATAGGATCAGAAAGTCATTATTTAGGAGTGTAGCATTCATGTAACATCACGTATCAACCAAGTCATCATATACTAGCGCGGTGATATGTCATAGTGCAGCCTTCATTAATTTGTCAAAATCTCCAAAGCAGTCTTCCAATCATGTCAAGGTATGGTCATTCTTCAAGAGTATGACTTCATCAATTATAGTCCTCCTCTTCAAAGGGTTGTATAATGCCACTTAAGGTTTACATCATCAATCAAGGTGCATGATTGGCACTAGCAACATTATAGCTAGTTCAAGGACTTGTTTAGGCAAGACTTCTTCATTAGTGGCTTGGCATCTTCGTGGCTTGACATATTCATTGATGACATTTTTATCAACCAAGAGTTATGACATCATCATCTAGAACCAGACATCTATTGTCTTCAACCTTATCATCACATTCTAGGGCATCTCAAGAATATTTTCCAGCTTGGTCAATTCCATTTTGACATCAATGACAACCTTGATTAACAATCTCTCCCTTTGTCATTGATGGAAATATTCTTGCCCTTCCAACATTCTCTCCACCTTTGACATCAATGGAAAACGAGGTGCCCTAGTACTCCCCTTGTCAAGCTGCTTCTTTTCTTCATGAATAGTATTCCTTCATAGGTATGCTACTCCTCCTGTTATGGTGCTCTTCCTTCTGGCAATGTGGTCCATGATAGATGTTTTTACATTTCTTTATGTGATGAACCAAATCCCCCTTCCTGCATAAACTCCGCTTGCTCAAGAAAGATTGCTTGGTTTGTGATCTAATGGAAAACATCTTCAACAATGGTTCACCGGATGAGAAGGGATTATGTTCTTCAATGCTCCCGAGAGATGATCTAAAAGATGATTTTCCATGTATGGCCCTTTCGTGGAATGATCACAAGCTTCCCTAAAAATATGCATGGTGTCCTTTTTGGAAAATTCTTACCATCAAATACTTGGAATATCACATCTTCTAGGGATGTCTTCATCAAATCAATAACATGTGTTGTTGGTTGGAGTCTTTAAGAGACTTTAGAATCCAATTTGCTTCCTTTTACACACTTGTGTAACTTTCTTCTCTAGCTTGGTTGTCATAGTTTTAGCTTGTTTAGGGACCCCCAAGTCAAGTTACAATCATGATCCATATGTCCAATTTTATGGCAATTGAAGCATTCCATTATGCTCATAAATGAGGATGCATGATTTATTCTTGCAGATTTGCTTCTAGGAGATTGACGGGGACCATTATGTTGGTCTTTTTTATATGCCCTACAATCTTTTTCCATATGCCCAAAGTTTGTACAAGAATAGCAATAACCAAGAAATATACTTTGGTAACTAGGAGATGAAGAGTTCCATGAAGTACTTATGAACTCTTTTTGCCTTGGAATTATTTGATGATATTCATTTCCTTTTGTATTCTTGACATCATCTGTAAATCTCCTTGGAGTATGGTTTCTTCTATTGTCATCTTGACTCTTGCCTTTGTTGGAACTGGGAGTATCATTTCTTCTTGGCTTCCTCACATCCTTGTTGTTTGAAGCATTATAATTCTTTCTTGAGGGTTCACCTGCATAACCAAGACCTGATTTATCAAGGGGGGATCTTTGATGACTTAGGATGTCATCTAGGGTTTGAGAACTCTTCAAGTTCTTATTCAGCAAGTCAACTTCCTTTTTAAGAGAGACAATTTCTTCTTTCGATTTTTCACAATCTTCATCTTTCATGTCTAGTTGCTTCTTCATTTCTTCCATCATCCCTATTGCTTCGTGTGCTTTGATTTTAAGGGAGATGGTATTTGATTTAATTCTGAAGATTTCTTCATTCTCCTTTGCTACACTGCTCTCCATTTCTTTTTTTATTCTTGTAGCTTCACGTGTTTCGGCCTTGAGAAGATTGATGTCTGATTTCAGTTTTGAAGATATCTTCATCCTTTTCTTCTAGTTGACATTTAAGAGAGGAGACCTCTTCCTTGTATTGACCAATCTCTGCTTCAAGATTGTTCAAGCTCTTAATTCTTTGTTCAAGGTGGATTGACAAAGTTTCTTTCCTTTTCTTTGCCTTATCCAATTGATTTTTCATAGATATGACTTCTTCATGATGCTTTATTTTGTTTTGATGAAATTCCTCTTTAAGTTTGGCGAGTTCCTCATCTCTTTCTTGTACTTAAAGCTTGACAAAGTCAACTTCCTTCCTTGTCTTGTCTTGGTTACCATCTTGCGCTTTCTTCTTAAGTTCATCATTTTCCTCTTTCAAACTGTTAATCTCATCCATGGAAGCCATAAGTTTATTCAGGAGATCTTCTTCAAAGTCTTCTTTGTTCTCTTCATCTTCTTGGTCTTCTTTAGCCTTGTTATCATCTCTCTTATCTTCAGCTTCCTTGATGGATTTTGAACTTCTTTCTTGTTTGCCATCATCTTCTTGACTAGAGATCATTGTCAATGCTCCTTTTGAGTGAAGATCATGAAGTTTGTCCCATATGACTTTTGTTGACGAACATTTTTCAAAATTGGCCTTCACAGAATTTGGTAACCCATTCAAAATTGCCTTCATTGCTCTTGTATTGTACTCCTTGGATTCTTTGTCCATCGTGTCATTAGTAATCATTGATTTCCAAACTTCAATTCCTTGAGTCTTCAAGAAATTCCTCATTCTTGCCTCCCATATATCAAAATTTCCATTGAACAATGGAGCCTTCGCAAGTTGATTGACTTCAATTTCGATGGTTGAGGAAGACACATCTTTAGGAGGATTGGAGACTTTCTTCCTTGGCTTTTCCATTTGTGTTCTAATGATCAACCTTCAAGCTGTTAGGCTTTGAGTGAAGGTATTGGCTCTGAAACCAATTGTTGGAAATACTGAGAGGGGGGTGAATCAGTATTTCTTTTCAATTGTTAATTTTACCAGTTAGATCACTTATATTTAGAACAAAAAATGAACAATGATGGAATAGATACTTTTATTAATTTCTTCTTTACAATAAGTAAAGTACAATAATGATATAGGGCTCCAACCCTAGATGAAGACTCCAATCTTCCAGGCTCCAACCTGTATTGTGCCAAGCACCAACTTGGTCTTTCCAAGGCTCCAACCTTGTCAATTTGAGGCACCAACCTCTAGGGCTCCAACCCTATCTTGGTACAGGCTCCGACCTGGTTTCTTGAGGACTCCAATCCCCTAGGGCTCCAACCCTATCTTCCAAGGCACCAACCTTGTCTTTATGAGGCTCCAACCTCTTGGGCTCCAATCCTCAACTTCACTTCGTCAAAATGTGTTTGGTTATTCTTCACGGCTCCCAATGTCTTCTTCAAAGAGCCCTGTCAATCTTCAGTTTACCCTTCACTTAATCTCCACGTCACATCATCAATGACAACCTTTTCTTCTTAGAAGGTGTCACTACTTCTCTTCATCGTACCCAAACAAATTCACCAGGTTACCTCATGATGACATCAGTGATGCATCATGATCTTCAATAATGCTCCAAGGTATCCTCAATTTGCTTCAAAAGGATCTTCAATTTGTATGTCTTTAATTGAAATATTCACCATTCAATTCTTCGTAATTCTTCACTATACTTTGTGCTTGTCTCTCTTAGTGATTGACTTATGCTTGGAATCTGCTTGACTTCACTGCGTTGACTTCAACCTGTACTTGTATTTATTACTGGACTTCATTTGATCCATCAATGTTATTGTTCAAGAGTATAGTCACAATCCTAGCATCTTACCACAGTCCAAGGAGGGAGGTAATACAATATTCCAAGCCTTTGCACAGTCTGAATGTGAGTGACACAACAGTCTATGTTGAAGGTGTATTCTGAACCACTGTTTAAAGAATCTAGTCACTGTTTAAGGCACAATCCTTTAATATGAGTACTTTGATGAGTAGACCAAGATATACTTATGCACAGGGGTCTGAGACTCTTGCTGCACAGATCAAAGATATATATCCACAATCTAAGGTTCTGTGACACTATTCACAGGTTGCTGTAACAAGATCTGAGCTACTGTATTGAAGCACTATAATGGAAAGAGACCAAGTTACCAAGGATTGTTCCTGCAACTATCCACACTAAAGTCTGAAATCTGTCCTAGTCCAAACCTTAACCTTCAGGTCTAAATTAATAGCACCAAGCCCAAAATACTATGATGGTTCTTTGGTTTGAGACCTCCATAGGTGGCTGGACAATTTTCTATTATCCGAGGTTAAAACAATTCTGAGGTGAGGACTGTCTCCACAGTTAGATGTCCGAGGTATTTTTAGGATTGTTTTACGGTTACGATGTGCTTTTAAATCCTAAACCAGAATTAACCCATCCAATATACTTCTCCTTGACCTTGTTTATAATTTTGTCCCTTTTCTCTGAATTCTGTCTGAAATTCCTTGGTCAAATGAACAGTCTGAACCTACTTTTTATATGAGAATGACGTCAAGATGAAGGGACACGTCTTTCTGGGGGTAGGCCGACTTGAAAGGCAAGGTGTAGGTCGACGCACTGCAAAATATAATTTTCTTGACTTAAAAATTCAATATCTCACAAACTACTAGGAGTTTCGGGACAAATAAGGGCTCATTAGAAAGAGGAAAAAATCCTCTTTAAGATGGTCTAGGTTCCATGTTGAAATATTTCCTCTAAGGTTGAGAAAAATATTTTTCTTTGTTACTTTCCTTAAATTTTATGCATAAAAAGTTTGGGATAGCATGAGGAATGTTTGAGACAGCATGGCTTCCTCAATCTTTGGCTTCTTCATTGTTATCAATGTCATCATAGGATCATATAATCATTATTTAGGAGTGTAGAATTCATGTAACATCACGTATCAACCAAGTCATCATATACTAGCACAGTGATATGTCATAGTGCAGCCTTCATTAATTTGTCAAAATCTCCAAAGCAATCTTCCAATCATGTCAAGGTATCGTCATTATTCAAGAGTATGACTTCATCAATTATAGTCCTCCATTTCAAAGGCTTGTATAATGGCACTTAAGGTTTAGATCATAAATCAATACGCATGATTGGCACTAGCAACATTATATTTAGTTCAAGGACTTTTTCGGGCAAGACTTCTTCATTAGTGGCTTGACATCTTCATGGCTTGACATATTCATTGATGACATTTTTATCAACCAAGAGTTATGACATCATCATCTAGAACCAGACATCTATTTTCTTCAACCTTATCATCACATTCTAGGGCATCTCAAGAATATTTTCCATCTCGGTCAATTCCATTTTGACATCAATGACAACCTTGATTAACAATCTCCCCCTTTGTCATTGATGGCAATATTCTTGCCCTTCCAACATTCTCTCCCCCTTTGACATCAATGGAAAATGGGGTGCCCTAGTACTCCCCCTGTCAAGCTACTTCTTTTCTTCATGAATAGTAGTCCTTCATAGGTATGCTACTCCCCCTATCATGGTGCTCTTCCTTCTGGAAATGTGGTCCATGATAGATGTTTTTACATTTCTTTATTTGATGAACCAACTCCCCCTTCTTGCATAAACTCCTCTTGCTCAAGAAAGATTTATTGGTTTGTGATCTAATGGAAAACATCTTCAACAAAGGTTCATGGGACGAGAAGGGATTACGTTCTTCAATGCTCTTGAGAGATGATCTAAAAGATGATTTTCCATGTATGGCCCTTTCGTGGAATGGTCACAAGCTCCCCTAAAAATATGCATGGTGTCCTTTTTGACAGATTCTTACCATCAAATACTTGGAATATCACATCTTCCAAGGATGTCTTCATCAAATCAATAACATGTGTTGTTGGTTGGAGTGTTCAAGAGACTTTCAGATCCAATTTTCTTCCTTTTCCACACTTGTGTAACTTTCTTCTCTAGCTTGGTTGTCATAGTTTTAGCTTGTTTAGGGACCCATGTCAAGTTATAATCACGAGCCATATGTCCAATTTTATGGCAATTGAAGCATTCCATTCTGCTCATAAAGGAGGATGCCTGATTTCTTCTTGCAAAGTTGCTTCTAGGAGATTGACGGGGACCATTATGTTGGTCTTTTTGATATGCCCTACAATATTTTTCCATATGCCCAAAGTTTGTACAATAATAGCAATAACCAAGAAATATACTTTGGTACCTGGGAGATGAAGAGTTCCATGAAGTACTTATGAACTCTTTTTGCCTTGGAATTCTTTTATGATATTCATTTCGTTTTGTATTCTTGACATCATCTGTAAATCTCCTTGGAGTATGGTTTCTTCTATTGTCATCTTGACTCTTTCCTTTGTTGGAACTGGGAGTATCATTTCTTCCTGGCTTCTTCACATCCTTGTTGTTTGAAACATTATCATTCTTGCTTGAGGGTTCAGCTACATAACCAAGACCTGATTTATCAAGGGAGGATCTTTGATGACTTAGGATGTCATCTAGGGTTTGATAACTCTTCAAGTTCTTATTCAGCAAGTCAACTTCCTCTTTAAGAGAGTCAATTTCTTATTTCGATTTTCACAATCTTCATCTTTCATGTCTAGTTGCTTCTTCATTTCTTCCATGATCCTTATTGCTTCGTGTGCTTTGATTTTAAGGGAGATGATATTTGATTTCATTCTGAAGATTTCTTCATTCTCCTTTGCTACACTGCTCTCCATTTCTTCTTTTATTCTTGTAGCTTCACATGTTTCAGCCTTGAGAAGATTGATGTCTGATTTCAGTTTGAAGATATCTTCATCCTTTTCTTCTAGTTGACATTTAAGAGAGGAGACCTCTTCCTTGTATTGACCAATCTCTGCTTCAAGATTGTTCAAGCTCTTAATTCTTTGTTCAAGGTGGCTTGACAAAGTTTCTTTCCTTTTCTTTGCTTATCCAATTGATTTGTCATAGATATGACTTCTTCATGATGCTTTATTTTGTTTTGATGAAATTCCTCTTTAAGTTTGGTGAGCTCCTCATCTCTTTCTTGTACTTGAAGCTTGACAAAGTCAACTTCCTTCCTTGTCTTGTCTTGGTTACCATCTTGTGCTTTCTTCTTAAGTTCATCATTTTCCTTTTTCAAACTATTAATCTCTTTCATGGAAGCCATAAGTTTATTCAGGAGATCTTCTTCAAAGTCTTCTTTGTTCTCTTCATCTTCTTGGTCTTCTTTAGCCTTGTTATCATCTCTCTTATCTTTAGCTTCCTTGATGGATTCTGAACTTCTTTCTTGTTTTCTATCATCTTCTTGACTAGAGATCATTGTCAATGCTCCTTTTGAGTGAATATCATGAATTTTGTCCCATATGACTTTTGTTGACGTACATTTTTCAAAATTGGCCTTCATAGAATTTGGGAACCCATTCAAAATTGCCTTCATTGCTCTTGTATTGTACTCCTTGGATTCTTCATCCATCGTTTCATTAGTAATCACTGATTTCCAAACTTCAATTCCTTGAGTCTTCAAGAAATTCCTTATTCTTTCCACCCATATATCAAAATTTCGATTGAACAATGGAGCCTTCGCAAATTGATTTACTTCAATTTCAATGGTTGAGGAAGATACATCTTTAGGATGATTGAAAAATTTCTTCCTTGGCTTTGCCATTTGTGTTCTAATGATCAACCTTCAAGTTGTCAGGCTTTGAGTGAAGGTACTGGCTCTGATACCAATTGTTGGAAATACTGAGAGGGGGGTGAATCAGTATTTCTTTTCAATTGTTAATTTTACCAATTAGATCACTTATATTTAGAACACAAAATGAATAATGATGGAATAGTTACTTTTATTGATTTCTTCTTTACAATAACTAAAGTACAATAATGATATAGGGATCCAACCCTAGATGAAGACAACAATCGTCTAGGCTCCAACTTGTATTGTGCCAAGCACCAACTTGGTCTTTCCAAGGCTCCAACCTTGTCAATTCTGAGGCACCAACCTCAAGGGCTCCAACCCTATATCTGGTACAGGCTCCAACTTGGTATCTTGAGGACTCCAATCCCCTAGGGCTCCAACCCTATATTCCAAGTCACTGACCTTGTCTCTATGAGGCTCCAACCTCTTGGGCTCCAATCCTCAACTTCACTTCGTCAAAATGTGTTTGGTTATTCTTCACGGCTCCCAATGTCTTCTTCAACGAGCCCTATCAATCTTCAGTTTACCCTTCACTTAATCTCCACGTCACATCATTAATGACAACCTTTTCTTCTTATAAGGTGTCACCACTTCTCTTCATTGTACCCAAACAATTTCTCCAAGTTACCTCATGATGACATCAGCGATGCATCCTGATCTTCAATAATTCTCCATGGTATCCTCAATTTGCTTCAAAAGGATCTTCAATTTGTATGTCTTTAATTGAAATATTCACCATTCAATTCTTCGTAATTCTTCACTATACTGTGTGCTTGTCTCTCTTAGTGATTGACTTATGCTTGGATTCTGCTTGACTTCACTGCGTTGACTTCAACCTGTACTTGTGTTTATTACTGGACTTCATTTGATCCATCAATGCTATTATTCAAGAGTATAGTCATGATCCTAGCATCTTACCACGGTCCAAGGAGGGAGGTAATACAATATTCCAAGCCTTCGCACAGTTAGAATGTGAGTGACACAACAGTCTATGTTGAAGGTGTATTCTGAACCACTGTTTAAAGAATCCAGTCACTGTTTAATCAGCCATTGTTTAAGGCACAATCCTTTAATATGATTACTTTGATGAGTAGACCAAAATACACTTCTGCACAGGGGTTCGAGACTCTTGTTGCACAGATCAAAGATATATATCCACAGTCTGAGGTTCTATGACACTGTTCACAGGTTGTTGTAACAAGGTCTGAGCTACTGTATTGAAGCACTATAATGGAAAGAGACCAAGTTACCAAGGATTGTTCCTGCAACTATCCACACTGAAGTTGGAAATCTGTCCTAGTCCAAACCTCAACCTTCAAGTCTGAATTAATAGCACCGAGCCCAAAATATTATGATGGTTCTTTGGTTTGAGACCTCCACAGGTGGCTAGACAGTTTTCTATTATCCGAGGTTAAAACAATTCTGAGGTGAGGACTGTCTCCACAGTCAGATGTCCGAGGTATTTTTAGGACTGTTTTACTATTACGATGTGTTTTTAAATTCTAAACCAGAATTAACCCATCCAATATACTTCTCCTCAGCCTCCTTTATAATTCTGTCCCTTTTCTCTGAATTCTATTTGAAATTCCTTGGTCAAATGAACACTCTGAACCTCCTTTTTATATGAGAATGATGTCAAGATGAAAGTACACGTATTTTTGGGTGTAGGCCGACTTGAAAGGCAAGGTGTAGGTCGGCGCACTGCAAAATATAATTTTCTTGACTTAAAAATTCAATATCTCACAAACTACTAGGAGTTTCGGGACAAATAAGGGCTCATTGGAAAGAGGAAAAAATCCTCTTTAAGATGGTCTAGGTTCCATGTTGAAATATTGCCTCTTAAGGTTGAAAAAAATATTTTTCTTTGTGACTGTCCTTAAATTTTATGCATAAAAAAGTTTGGGACAGCATGAGGAATGTTTGAGACAGTGTGGCTTTTTCAATATTTGGCTTCTTCATTGTTATCAATGTCATCATAGGATCATATAGTCATTATTTATGAGTGTAGAATTCATGTAACATCATGTATCAACCAAGTCTTCATATACTAGCGCAGTGATATGTCATAGTGCAGCGTTCATTAATTTGTCAAAATTTCCAAAGCAGTCTTCCAATCACGTCAAGGTATGGTCATTCTTCAAGAGTATGACTTCATCAATTATAGTCCTCCACTTCAAAAGCTTGTATAATGGCACTTAAGGTTTAGATCATCAATCAAGGCGCATGATTGGCTCTAGCAACATTATAGCTAGTTCAAGGACTTGTTCGGGCAAGACTTCTTCATTAGTGTCTTGACATCTTCATGGTTTGACATATTCATTGATGAAATTTTTATCAACCAAGAGTTATGACATCATCATCTGGAACCAGACACTATTGTCTTCAACCTTATCATCACATTCTAGGGCATCTCAAGAATATTTTCCATCTCGGTCAATTCCATTTTGACATCAATGACAACCTTGATTAACAATATATAATATATTATTTTTACAATACCTCTTGTGTATTTTATAACTTAAATCAACAAGCCTACAGCTTTGTTGCTCCATTTGGTATGCAGAAGATAAACGCCATTTTGGACAAGTTTAATCTGATGCAAAAACCAATATTCTTGAATATTGAACATAGTCAACAGAACAATGCAGCTGATTCAAAAAATTCAGATGATAGTCATGAAGAGTCACTACATTCTGAAGAAGATCAGGTTATGGAAATTCCAACTTATGAGAATGAAGGTGATCTAAAAAATAAAGATGAGCCTGCTAGTTAGGAAATTGTTGAAGAAACAAAAAAAGATGAAGCTGATTTTGATAAGGATGAAGATGATACTCCAGTTGTTTCTCGGCAAGCTGTATCCACAAGGACAAATTTGTTTCGTAATAAATTTGAAGAGGTAGCTCTACAAGGCATATATTCTGGTCACGTGGACCACTCTCTAGAAGACTCATGGGCATGGATGGTAAAATTTAAGGATGTAGTATACCCAATTGCTTTCCAGCCTAGAACTGATGGCGTAAAATCGTTGGCAGTGAAGTTTGTGGAAACAACGAGATTTTTCTTTACCCTAGATCCTAATGTTTCTCCCCGACCACCACCTTTTCAGCAAAGCAATGATGGGAAGTCGAGGGGTTTTAGTATATCATGGATACTTGGAGGGCATCCTGTGCTTGAGGCGGGACTGCGAGGACGGAAGGCAAGCAAAAATCTGGGCCTTATATTGGATCAGTTGCGTTTATCTAATGTCACAACACTTCATAGTTCAATGTTATAGTTCTTGTAAATAGCCTTGCTTCTATTGCAAAGAAAAGGCCTGGACTTTATGGTAGAGTTTTTCCTATTTTGCTTGGGTTAGCCCCAAGTTGTGAAACTGTAAAAAGAGCTCAAATTGCAAGTGTGTCGCACACACTGAAAAATGATTTCCTTTCATTTCTCAAATCTACACACCCAAGTGCAATGTTCTAGCATGACCTCTTGGTGGTTGCTTTACGTGCAATGAATGCTGGGGATTTGGCTGAGCAAGCTCTTCGGCAAGTTGACAAAATATCTAGAAGCACTGATCACACTACCCATGAGCCTACTTCTGATGAGAGGGTATCAGGTTAATCTTCTAAAATTATGAGGGGTGAAGCAGGAAAGAAGAGATAAATCACACAAGAGATTGGCAATCATACCAACATAGATAACAGACGAGGGAAGTGGATGCTACATCCTTCTCCAGTTCTTGGATCGTTCCATTCTATGCATCAATTTCAACCTAGCGGTGATCTAACAAATGAAAGAGGCTTTACTCCGGGCAGATATTCCACCAAGATGTCATCAACGATCTATAAAGAATAGAGATTTAATGAGCAAGGCTTGCCCGCCGATCTTATAAAAAGGGGAATGGCTTTCCCAGATCCAACAGCAACTCACAGCCTGAGGCTTGTGATCGAAGACTATCTGTATGTTGTAGATGGTCTGGACATATGGTTTTCTTTGAAAGAATGGGTTTCAGACTTCTTGTCTCTGTACTGCAACGATGATTCCTCTATCAAAAGAGACCAGGAATTGCAAAACTGGTGGGATGAGATACTTTGGGCATGGAGATCTAAAGGATGATTCGAGCATATGGTACAAAATGGAGATGATGCGTTCAACACGTCCCTTGTGACAGGAGCAGGAAAACATGTCCCTCGTGCCATCATGCTTACTCTTTAATGCATTTCTAACTTAGAGAAATGGGAAAAAGAAAGAGATTCTCTTGGTAAGACTCCACAAACTCTGAACAATAACTGCTTCATGCAAAAATGATGGGAAACAGTGAGAAAAGCCTTCGGGCGCAACAATGGGAAGCACCTCGTTTGCATGCCAAAATTTCGTTGTATTGGAATGAAAATATCAGGGTGGCGTTCCAAGATTAGGGCATGTACTTCACAGTACGATCATGTCAGTTACACTCTCAATTTCGACGAAAAATGTCCACAAGACAATCCAGATTATCGCGTCGTTTGTTTCTCATCGCGATTTGCACCTGTTGTTCCTGCAAAGTCCAAGGCCTCCAAATGATCACACTCACCAATTCTTCTCATTCGTTAGGTGGCTTTTTATTGCCTTGCTTTACTAGCTACGTCTAATAATGAATGCTCTACAAAATTTCTACAATTAGGGTTTTCGACCATGACACCAATTTTCTACAATTAGGGCTTATCAACTTTTTTTAAACAATGGCCAACAATCGGAAGAGTTACGAACCGGTTTATGAGGAGATGTATTGAGAGCTCTAATGATGTGTTATAAGGTGGACGGTTTCAATTTAATCATAATTAAAAAGTTATAATATATGTAAATTATAATTATATAATTTATATATAATAATAATAAAGAATTATTATTATTTAATTTATTATAATAATAATAATAATAATAAATTATTAGTATTTAATTTAAAAATAAATTTGTTAATTTAATTAATTAATTAAAAAAATAAACCTAGTTTCAAAGACAACATTACGAGAGAAGGTACCAGTGGTGAATGACATATGCCAAGAAGATAATCCCCAGTGAAGAAAAGCACAAGAAGAAAAAATTATTATCCATAAAACTTTGAGGACAAAGTTCTGAAGGAAGAGCCAATCCATAATAAATAAATAAATAAAATATAATATATTTAAATTGTGACGAAAGCGAATGAAGGAAACTGTGCGTGATTGAACTGAAGACAAGTGTCAACTATAAGCTTTGAGGACAAAGCTTTTGAAGGAAGGGGCAATGTTATGAATATAATTCATAGCGAATATAATAAATATAGTTATTAATAGTTAAATAGGGATTATGTAATTAATCATTAAGTTAGTGAAAGGGCATGTCTAAAAGACATACCCATTAATGAAAGGCCACTTGCATAGGTATATAAGCAAGGCCTCATTGTAACATTTATCATCATCTCTTATACATTTTATATATAATATATTATTATTACAATACCTCTTGTGTATTTTATAACTTAAGTCAACAAGCCTACAGATTTGTTGCTCCACAGCATGGTGTGGATAGATTCTTCCTATCTACTTTTGATGCCTCACCTAAATGTCCAGCTAGGGTTTGGGTGGAGGAGCTAGACACCTATGTGCAGCAACATCAAGTTTCTAAAGATGAAGCCATTAAAGTAGCAGCACTGCATTTTGAAGGTAAGGCTTATGCTTGGTGGTTGTTTTAGTAATTTTCATTAAATAATTCAAATACATATACTTATGCAAAGTTCATTAGAAGAGTAGTGGAAAGGTTTGTTGAAAAATTTTATGAAACACCTTCTGTGAAGCTAATCAAACCAAAACAAACAAAACCTTTTCATGGGTTGGAAGGATCTACAAACCAAACTCCATTTCAGAAAACCATTAAGGGGGATGACAAATTATATGATACCTTGCCAAGGGCAAGATCCCTATTGCATGAAGAGATTCCTCTTTCAAGGGAGGACCAAGATCTAAGGTCTCTCATTGTTGATGAGGTATTCTCACATATTGATGAGGAGAAAAAGAAGGTTGGAGGTAACAGTGTTGTCATATCAAGAGCACATCCAGTTCCTCTTGAAGAGGAAGATGGAGTGTTTTCTCCAAGGAGAGAAACTATTGCACTCTTACAAGGAGTTCCAAAGAATCTCACATATGGAGGTCATGGCATAATCCATGTGCAGCATGTGTCATCATTGACAAATGGTGAGATCTTGAAGATAGGAGGAGGACAAGCATCATATGATGAGGAGCACACATCCCTCTCTATTTCAGAAGATTGATGCACAAAAGAGGCAGGAGGATTTGTGCAGTAAGGGCAAGGACAAATCAATGCATATACATATACATCCTGCTCTATGCCTTGATGTCTATTTGCATCAAGGCATTCCACCAGGGAGACCCCCTGATTGGAAGATAAATAAAGTGTTCTCTCAACTTAGTGCAGCATGGACATATTTGGCTAAGGAAGGAGCCTTGGGAGAAGCTACCACAACACTAAAAACCTTTGATGGGTTCCAAGGAGAGATAAGCAATTTTCTTATATGGACATTGATATCTTCCACTCAGTTAATTGCGTTGGAAAAGAACAATTCAGAAATCTATGATGGCATGAGCATGGTGTCAAATGTCCACTCCATAACCTTGGAGCAGCAAATGATACTTCTACATACAATGAATATTTCTAAATATAAAAAGAGGGTATTACCACCCTTGTATGGATGGACCAAACTATGGAAGTTTTGGAAGAAAGAGACCTTTCAAGAGGAGGTTGACTTCCATATACTTCAATCTTGTCTTGAGAAAGATCAACGGCAAGAGGGGCATCAAAGGATGAGTAACATTACTCCAACATGTGGCTTTGGCATTGATCATGTCAAAGAGGAGAGTTATCATATGATAGTCACTTCATTTCATATTTCTACAGCGTTGTCATTGTTGGGAAGCCTAGATCCATATTGGGACTCCCAACTCTTGGTGGAATATTCCAAGAACCTCTTCACATGTAAGGTTCTTGATGGGAAAGTGATGGACAGGAGGTATAAAGTGGTTGAGGGAGTCATTTATTCTCATGATCAAATCTATTTGACTAGAGACTCCAAGCTCAAGGATAAACTACTTAGTGCAGCCTTACTAGTTTCATTAGACAATATCGTACTATCTTGGAAGGATTCATGTGGGGAAACTTCAAATAGGAGATGCACTATCACATGAGGAAGTGCATAGATTGTTTGCAGGTTGAGGAGGGACATAGCTCTTGGTAAGGGTTATCATTACCACTTCCTTATTCATTGGGTGTGAGAGGGAGCTCATCCACGAGCTACCTCACTTATTCAAATAAATTTTATGGTAAGGATTATATTTCTAAACATCATGATTTATTTACTATATACTTGCATTTTCTTACCACACATGTGCAAGGCATTGCTCCAAGAGGGGGCACTCTTTCTTATTTGCTTCATGGGCTACTTGGGGCCATGAGCAAAGGTGATGTTGACCATTCCCTAGAATATTTTGGGGAGATGATGTACTCTTCATGGTGTGATTCATTAACACCCACCAACATACACTTTCCCCAAACGTGCAAGAAGAATGGGGCAGCAAACAAGTGGTGGAAAGTACACTTGTTATATCATACTCTATGGCAGTCTGGAGCAAAAATGTGTTGGTTGCACATGAGGGACCATTTTCCTTCTCCTTTATTACATATGGCAGCTAGCATGACTTTAATTATGATTCCACATGCTGAATATGTGCTTATCTTTTTTGGGAACACGATTGGAGGAGAGACACATTGGTTGGATGTGTCCTTGGGAAAAGAAATTTCCCACACCTTTTGCACTTCATGCTTCAAGGGGAGAATGGGAGATGTTATGGCCACTATAGTAGATCACTTGTTTCTTTATGAGGTAGGCCATATGATTGTTTGGAGCACTTGGGACATGCCTCTCATGAGCATTTGGGAGGAGCTTTTCTATGAATTACCAAGCAGGGAGGTGATTGATTTCATTTGGATGATAGCATGGAGTTGGGAGTCTTTCATTGGGAATGAAGTCCCCTATGATTGTAATCACTTCTACCTTGAGGAGGCCATTGAACAGCAAGAAGGTTTCCATATAGACCTTCCATTCTTCCATGATGAGAGCCATTTGGTTTATCCAACAAATACCAACTTACACATTTGGGAGGAACCATTGGGAGACATAATTGTTGCAGAATATCTCAAGCAATGGTGAAGACTATTGGATGTGGAGGCCACAACAGGAGGAGGGGAGATTTTGTAGCACCCTTGCAGTTGCTTGAGGATAAGCAAAATTTGGGAGGGGAAGACTGTAAAATTCCTAAATTATCATGCAGCTAATGGGAATATTAATTTTTCTCTTAACATCTAGATAGATGAATAAATGGGTAAGGGGGCACATAAGTATCTTAAGTAGGCATAAAATCCCACTTAATGTGAAAAGGGATCATGTTAATAACTAGATCAATCATCCTCATGTGTGAAAAAAGTCTAATATATGTGGACAAGGTCAAGTTTGACCAAGTCAACAGCATTAATATGGGATGAGTGGATCATCAATAAAGACAACTCAATGTGAATGAGGATCAGTTTAGCTAGTTAGAATAAAGACACCTTGGGTGTGAAAGGAGACAATGCATGGAGACTAAGTCATGGTTGACCAAATAAAATAGCATTGTAAATAGATGAGTGGGACTAATGGATACAACGTAATTTTGGAGGAGGAGCCTTTGCATGGAAGTAACCTCATCTTTGGGTGGGACCCATGGTGAGGAAGCTCATCAACTATATAATGGAGGGAATGGCAACCATATGGGGATTATTGAAGATATGATTTGATAATTGGGTTTGTTTAGACTTATTTCACACTTCAGTTGTTTAGCTAAGTAATTTGGAGATCTTGTTTAAGAAATCTGAGAGGATTTTTCTGGACTTCATTCCCACTATCCAGCACTTGGCCAAGCGATCACCTACAGCCATAGCGCAGTCTCTGGGAGGATCTGCGTTATTTTACATAGTGTTTCGGTGGGAGGGTTTAAACCCTTGTTTTATGAGCTAGTTTCCCAGGAGGAGGATCAGCCCTTTTCCTGGAAAGCTAGTAGGAGGAGCTACAACCATTTCTTTGCATGATAAGCCATATTTATGCAGTGCTTCAGCCATAAAACGTGATTCAACCATAGATTTGCAGCATATGCTTCTTGTACTTCATGTTTATCAAGAAACCCTTGTCGAGTCATCTTGGATTTCCGTAAAAGAGACTAGATCTCTGTTTTTAAGCCTCATTGATTAATATATAGGAAAATCTATTTTGTCTCTTTATTTCTGAGTGTAAACCCTCAATAAATTGCGATGTCTCTTTTTACAATAATTATGTGTTGCAGTAATCTTGGGGATGCAGTGTTTTTGGGCTATTTTTGAGCATGGGAGGCCTGTTTAACTAGGCTATAATGATTTGTTTCTGATTTCCTTTCAGATTTGGTTGTTAAAATGTATGATCTAAAGGATCCATGGGCTTTTATTCAATGTTATAACACAAATTTCTGAAAAATTCATTTTTAATGCACGTATTGTTGATTTTCCCATTTGGGAATATTACAGTATTATAGAATGAAGCTGCCCTTCAACCATGGTAATTTTTTACCTTAAATTCACATTTTCCTCCTTCAACTTATTAATTTGTTGAATAAGGAGGTAAGATTCAAACTTACCTGCTAAAGAGACATATTCTTGTCCCTTTTTGAGCTCCTCCTCTTTATGTTTTTCCTCAAGTTCCTTTGATTCAAGTGGAACAGCATGAACTTCAGGTGTTGGGGTATGTTCTTTACAAATTCTTCTTCTTTCTCTTCATTCTATTGTCCCTCAGACTCCTTTGTTCTATTGTATCAGTACATTCCTCATATAATGGGATGATTGATGGTGTAAAAATTACCTGCACTCTCTTCTTGGGATTCTTTCCACCCAATGGCTTCTTCAATTTCCTCTTTTTTACCACAGCTTATATAGGAGTATATTTTTCAGAGGATTTCTTAGATTCCCTAGGAATTTTTGTTTCATGAACCCCTACTTCAGCTGACATTTTTTCAAGTGCCCCGATTTCAACAGTCTTTGCCTCAGACCCTTCTTCCTCAATAGAGCATCCATGATAACTATCCTCAAATTTTCCACTAGATATCTCCACAAGTTATTTAGCGCATGCTCTTTTTCCTTCAACAGATGTATTAACAGACATTCTTATGGAACACAATCTCATAGATTTTATGCGATAGAGTCTAGGAGGTCTAACCACTCTTATTTTTCTAAGAAGTGTAGATTCTCTACTTTTTCTGGGAGGTGTAACTGCTCTATATTATGGTTTTGTTTCAGCACTTACCTCATGTTCTTCACTTTCTGGCTTCTTTAGTTTCCTCTTTTTCATCACAGTTTGTACAGGAGTATATATTTCATATACTTCATTATATTCCCTGATCATTTCTATTCCATGCACCCCTACTTCAGCTAATGGTGTTCTAGGTGCCCATGTTTCAGCAATCTCTTCCTCATGCCCTTCTTCCTCAATAGGGAATCCATGATAATTATCCTCAAATTTTCCACTAGATATATCCACATGTTCTTTAGTTCATGCTCTTTTTCCTTAAGCATATGTACCAGCAAACGTTCTTAGGGAAATCCCTCTCTTATTGTTTCTATGATGGAGTCTTGGAGGTGTAACTACTCTTCTTTTTCTAGGAAGTGTAGTTTCTCTACTTTTTCGGGGAGGTGTAATTATTCTATCTTCTCATGTTGTTTCAACACTTACCTTCTATTATTAACTTTCACTTTCCTCTATTTTAGTGGTTGTTGAATGTGAATTTTCCAATAAACCAATCTATGTGCCTCCCTATTGTTGCAGTGAATGAATTATGATTAACTTGATGAGCACATGGTTGGTTAAGCATCTCTTTGGATATTTTTCCATACGCACTGCCTCTACCATATGTTGTAAATATTTTAGCAAATAATTTGGAAAATTTATCCCAAAACGTCCCTCACAAGTAATGAACTTGTGAATAAATAAAGAGACGTCATCCCAAGGGTGAGGAAGGGATGTTCTACGAATACCTCTCCCCTTGCTCCTTACTTCCTCTTCTCACTGCAAAAATGTTTCCCTGACCGTTGGAACTTTTATTTTCCTAGACAAACAGCGAGCCCCTATCTAAGGTAAACTTGTCACCCTGGAAATTATGTCTTTTGTAACAGAAAATTTAAATCCTCTAACCTTTGATTATTGCTCCTGTAGAACCTGTGTGACTTCCATAGGAATATGTTCGTTGAAACCCTACAACTTCTCGAATTATACTAACCACCATGTGTTCCTAAATATTTCTAGGGCTTCTAGATGGTGTAGCAGCACATCAATGTATTATGGTTCATGACAGACTGCTAGTCCTCTCATGGTTGTTTAGAGACTGTTACCAATCATAACTACTCAAAGGCTATTATAGGCAAAACTTGGTCAATACAAACACTTGGGTAGAGAATATTAGTCGAATGAAATTTGGCAATGGGTAGGGAATAATTAAGGTTTCCCTTTCAATGAACTTAGAATTTCAATCATAAATGAAACTACCAAGAATTATTTCCAAGTATTCATGTTGATTTTCATGATAAATGTGTAATTACGGATTTACGATAAGTGTATGGTGCGTCCACTAAATGGTAATTACCGAATTTGGCTACAGTCATAGTGTATCGTACAATACATATTTTACACTCCTCCCCCCAACTTAATTACCAAATTCATCATCTGCATGTGTAACAGAAATATTCATATCCAATACCATACTAAGGAGAAAAATACAATGTTACAAAGGAAGCTAAAAAGGAAGCTATAATGGAAGCTAAAATGGATTCTATAAACAATTCCATAACCAGGTGAAAATTGGGATGCTACATAAGAAGTTATACATGAAGATACATCATGAGCTAAAGAAGAAGCTAAACTGGGTGCTTTAGTCGGCGCTAAATAGCGTCAACTTTAGCATCGACTATCTATGATCGACGAGCAATATGTCAAAAATAGTGTCGTCCAGATCAAAAAGGTTGAGAGAAATACACTAAGATAGATAGTGGAAGCAAAAAAGGGAGCTAAAGAGGAAACTAATCATATGGATTTGTTGTAGTGATATGTGGAGTAGGAATGACATAGGAGGTGTGTTATTTTCAAACAATATGAAGAAACTATAAATCACTTGGAAGTAAATTACCCATATACAAAATATGTATGGATGGAGTTGGAAGTGATCATAGGAAAGAGGAGATTTGAAAGGGAAGTTTGTAGAAAAATATTTAACACAATGGTTTAGAAAAAGGGAATATAAACCACATATATCATTTCTATTGTAACTACTTGGGGTGTAACCTAGATTTTAAGGAATTCAACACTTTCTATTGAGAAATATATTCCTTCCTTTTAATGTGTTATGCAAATTAATTTGGTCTTTGATGGGCTTAAGTAACCAAACAAAGTTATAAATCTTGAATTTTTCAATTGGATGTAGCTAGAGTGGTTGGGATAAATGTTGTTATCCTATCCACCTGCATTTAATTCCTACATGTGACATGTTGAGATTATAATGAGTATATCCTTGTATTGGATTTGAGACTTGTTTTTTGAGTCCCTTGAGGAAAAAAACATTTATATTCATTAGATGGAATAAAAATTATTTCTTTATGGAAAAAATAGGAAAAAATCCAAGACTCGTAATAGATATTCCTATATATAAATCTATTTCTCAAGAATATCTTAATGAAGGAACTCAAGGATGACTATCCCTATGTGGGGATGGGAGCATACTATACCTCTTAGAAACACATTGCATAAAATTTAGGGCATGTTTGGGAATTGGCTTAAAAAAAACTTATTGAGATATGGCCTTGAAACTACTTTTAAAAACTAATGGACAACAAAATGTTAGCAATTAATGGAAGAGTTAATGGTAGACATCAAAATTATGAAATGTATATACAAAATGGAAAGCTTGATACTATGATCCATTTTAGATCAATTAAAAGGAACGGAAGTAGTGTTTTCTTCAATCTCTTACAAACATTTGTATAGAGAACTTATCACCATAGATACACTATCTAGAGAGAGCCTAGAGGTTGCACAATGTTGTTGAGAGTATTCTAAATACAAAGATGATACCGCACAGGTAATAAATTTAGTCTCTTGAATAAAACATGATTGATGTTTTGTTTTATTTCTATTTGATGAATTATAGGAAATTGATTAACACTTCTTAGATTTTCGTTAAGATTTTATAAAGAAGACATTATTACATGGTGACATATATATATAAAGAGAGAGAGAGAGATTTCTGAACTTTGTTGGTTTATTTGTATGAGATTTAATAGGACACATCTCTTGAAGATCACACTTCAGCAACCCAAATGTTGCTCTCCAAATACTATATGAATTTAAAATATGTAATTATCTTTCTCTTTAGAATAGAAATTATGATTAATTCCTAAAAAAAATATTGTATTGTATAATTGGTGTATTGTTTCATAATATTTTCATATTTTCGTGTCAATTTTTAAGGAATAATATAATTCATAGATGGAAATTTATGAAATTGTCATATTTTTAAATAAAGCATTCTAATGGTTATAACTATTAGTGAAATTTGACCAAGGACTTTAGTCACAACAAAGTAAAAGTGGCGTTGATAGCTTCCAAATCAATCACAAAATTTTCCACCCTACTTAAAAAAAATAAGTAGAAGAAGCATATGAACCTTCAAAGAGTCGCAAGGCAACATTGCTTGCTCTTTAGATGTGTGTATATGTGTCACATTCAATAAGAGTGAAATTTTTCAAATTAATTAATATGATTAGGTATGATATGTGTTCCATTTATATAAATTTTGGTGAAACTATTCAAATTAATTAATATATATAGGTACCATATGTGTTCTATTTGCATAAATTTTGTTGAAGATCTTCTCTATAATTCATACATTGGGTCACACTATTTCCTTGAATTTGGAGATTTTTTTCTCAAGAAAAAAGCATGACTTCCATATATAGATTAAATGGAAATCATATTATGAATTTGCATACATAAAGGAAAATGTTATATTTTATTTCAAAAAAATTGGGTATTATTCCATAGACCTATAGTGTCTCATTCATCAATTATTGAAAAATCAAAAAAGTAGGTTTTCAACTAACAACATTTTATGTTTTATTGTCTAGATCAATGATAACTCAAAATAAAATGTGTATTACACTTAGAAAACTTTAATGTAATTAATGGCATAAAAAATTGGTGTATAAATATTTTCATACAAACTCTTATAAGGCCCACCATGAAGCAAAATGAAAAATTCAATGATATATCATCGACCCTTCAATCAAACTAGGGTAGTTGTTGAGATTACATATAGTCCTTCTTTAAACTCCTCAAGAACCAAGAGCATCAACCCTCAAAACAAAAACCTTGGAAAAAGCATGTATGTACATTTTCAATTACTTATACACATGAGTTAAAAAAGAGAATTCTTCAAATAGGTTTGTCACCAAATTTAGATAATCCCCAAGATGCCTAAGAAGGATATATGATAGTTGAATATTTTATTTCATCCATTCAATAACCTAACTGGAATCACCAAAGATCTATAATTATTTTCCTTTTATTCCTTGGCATATTTTAAAAGACATCAGAGAGCCATAAATTCAACATGACTCTTTGAACCATTACCCAATCCTACTTTGAATTTTAAAAAAAATCATCAAAATGATGTAAAATTTCCTACTCCGCTAAGCATGTAAGACCTTTAATAGCTCTCTCAAAGATTCTCACCCCCTGGATTTAACAATATCTAGAATAAAAAACTACCTATGTTATTTTTTAACAAAACTAATACTATAAACAATCATAAATCTCACCTATACAATTACTTGAAAAGGAAGCATATTTTTCTCCTAAAAAATCTAGGATTTTCTGGCAAACCAAATACCCCAAATCGCCAAATGGGTTTATCTCAGTTGGTCAGGAGGAATGATTGTTATCTTCACCACCCAAGTTTAATTCCAAAAAGTGACTTGATGAATTCATAACATCTATATTGTTATCTCCTCTTTGTTGATGTCCTGGACCTCCATAGGTTTCTTCTGTTTTTCCAATCGTTGCTTAGACCTTTGTACCTTGGTGATTTTTTTCCTTAAGGATTTTCTAACACTCGAGGATGTAGCTGGTATTTTTACCTTCTTTTGCTTTGGTTGCACTACTTATCTTGCATTTGATTATTTCCATGGCGATCTCGACCCTGTCACACTCGACGATGGTGTAGCAGTCACAATTCTTTCTAATATTCTCTTGAGAAACCCCCTAGCAATATCTTCAAAACTCTTCTCAAACATATAGCTCAACACTCTACTCACATTTAAGCACAATTTCACAATTCTAATTCTTAGGAAGCAAAGTGGTCAAATGTGGAGCGGGATGCAATATTTATAAGAAATCTGAATTTCAGACCCCATGATTGTCTTCATATTTAGCTCATTAATGTAGATTTGGCGGCAGATTTTCCCAGTTATGCCCAATAAATTCATTTCCCCTGCTCCTATTAACGGAAACATCTTTGTCAAATCAATTGTTTCTCTTACAAAGATCATATTTTTGGTGGACTTCGACGGATCCTCTCTTACGTCGCAGAAATTCCTCCCTCGTCGCAGTTCCCTCATACTTCAACATCCTCATGAGTTTCACACAGTAATCCATATTTGGCGAAGTTCGTCTTTGGAAGAGTAGCTTATAGTCTCGTGCCCACTTTGAACTTCCTGTGACGCTAAGACTTTCCTCCTTTCATATAGTCAGTGCAAAGTTAGATGAGCAGGGTCGTCCCTGTATATCTTCAATATGCTCCCTGTTAGATCCCTGTAATACTAGTGTAGCCCCTTATTATTATTGTTAGTGTAGCCCCCTTGTTGTTGTTGTTGTTTTTCCCATGTAGTCCCCATAATGTTATTATTGTGCCCCATAGAAGCCTACTATTGTTATTTTTGTGCCCTTACATTATTATTGCTATGTATGCTCTAATTCCAAAGTTTATGCAACCAAATCCAAAAATAGAAGAAAAGATAGATCAACGACTTAGCAATCATCCTCTTTGAGGGGGAAACCTCCTTTACATTACATAAATGAACAATTCTTGGATGATTCAAATGAAAAAACCTACTTTCTATATATAGGAGTCTAAGAGGCCCAATATAATTAGATCCTACATAACAATAATAATGTAAGGGCGCAACAATAACAATAGTGGGCTTCTATGGGGCTAATAATAACATTATGGGGACTACATGGGTACAACAATAACAACAAGGGGGGTACACTAACAATAGCAATAAGGGGCTACACTAGTATTATAGGGACCAAACATGAAGAATCTGAACTACTCAAGCGTTGAGGACAACATTTTTTTGAAGGAGAGGGCATGTTAGGTCCCTATACTACTAGTGTAGCCCCTTATTGTTATTGTTAGTGTATCCCCCTTGTTGTTATTGTTATGCCCATGTAGTCTCCATAATGTTATTATTGTGCCCCATAGAAGCCAACTATTGTTATTGTTGTGCCCTTACATTATTATTATTATGCAGGCTCTCATTATATTGGAACCCTTAGACTCTTATATATAGAAAGTAGATTTTTGTCATTTGAATCATCCAAGAATTGTCATTTATGTGATGTAAAGGGGGTTGTCTCCTCGAAGAGATTGATTTCTAAGTCATTGATCTATATTTTCTTCTATGTTGTGATTTAGTTGAATAACACTTCCATTCACTCATCCTGGAATCAACTAACCATCCAACTTTGCAAGTTGAACTACGCCTCCCTCAGAGATGTTCCTGATGATATCTAGCCCCAACCAATGTGTTTGGAACTTTCCTAGGAACTTTGAAAACTTGTTATCATACAATAGTACAAGATCTCCTTCCTTGAATGTCTTTTTCTTGATGTGTCTGTCATTCCAAGCTTTCTCCCTTACTTTTTACACTCTCTACTGATAACCTGCAATAAATCAGTCTTCTTGAACAGCAAGCAGTTGCTCCATCCTTTCCTCCATAGTGTCATGGTTTTCCAGGTCTGTGAAAGCTGAAATTCTAAAACTTGGCACAATATATTCCATAGGCATGACTACTTCTTGTCCATAGACCAACCTAAAATGTGGTTTCCCCGTCATCTTCTTGCGTGTTGTCCTATATTCCCATAACACCACTCGAATTCTCATATCCCAATCTTTTTTTTCTCATTGCATACCTTTGTGAACGCATTCTATAGAATCTTATTGAAAGCTTCGCATGTCCCATTCTCCTGAGGATGATATGATGTACTCTTGTGATGGTATACTTGAAATTCTTCAATCAGTGCCTCAATAGTCTTATGAAAGAAATGTGACCCCCTATCACTCATTAGGATCTTCGTACACCCAAATCTAGACAGAATATACTCAAATATGAACTTTGCAGTACTATATGTGTTGCAATCCTTCATCGGCTTTGCCTCAGAACATCTCTTCAAATAATATGTTGTAGTGTTCATATACCTTGCTCCATTCTTCTTTCTTGGTAGATTGATAGGCCCAACAAAGTCTATCGCCCACTTATCAAATGCCTGCAGTGTTACTTGTGGATTCAAGGGAATTACATCCCTTCTAGATGGTATTCTTGTTCTTTGGCATGCATCACAAGATCTACAATATTCCTTTTCATCCTTATGCACTGTGCACCACCATAATCCAGCTCTCAAAATCTTCTATGCAGTGGTCTTTCTTGCATAGTGGCCTCCTGCAACTCCTCCATGAGCTTCTATCAAAATATTTAGCCTTTCATGCTTAGAGATATATGTGTGCAGTATTTCATCTGCTCCCATCTTATACAAATGCCTTGCAATAAATGAAAAATAAGTTTCCTTGACTACCATCTCCTCCTTTTGTTGCATAGTGTACTCTACAGGTGTCAATCCCATAGCCAAAAACTGAATAATATCTGTGAAATGATCATCTGCAACCCTGATAGTGAATAGTTGCACATCAGGTAGGTTCTCCTCAATTCTCGTGGGTTCTTCGCCTGTATCTATCCTTGATAGATGATTAGGTCCAACGTTCAATCTCCCTGGCTTGACTATAACTTCAAAGTCATACTCTTGAAACAATAAAAACCACCGACAGATCTTTCCTCCTAAAATAGGCTTCTTCACCAACTACTTCAGCGTGGAGTGATCAATGAACATCTTGAAGTGTGCTCCCAGCAAATAATGCTCAAAATTATGTAATGCATAAACCATAGCCAACCCCTCTCTTTATGTCATAGAATAGTTCTTCTCCGCCTTGGAAAGGTTTTTTCTTGCAAAAGCAATGGGGTGACCAATATCTCCTTCTCCTTGTTGTGCCAATATTGCACCCAATGTTATGCAAGAGCCATCAACATGTACATGAAATTCCTTATTCCAGTCCGGGAAAACTAGAATAGACAAAGTTACTATCTTTTCCTTTAGTATGTCAAGGCTCTTTTGGCATTTTTCATCCGAGAAAAAAGTAGCATCCTTCTTTAGTAGCTTCTTCATTAGCGCAATTATCTGCGCATTTGCATTTATAAACTTCATGTAGTATTCAGTGTGTCAAAGTTTCATGCGAAGTTGCTTCACTGTCTTAGGTGGCTCCAGGTTCACAATAGTAGGCTATCTTCGCAGGGTCTACCATCAATCCCTGCCTACAAACAACATGCCCCATAGGACTGACACATTTTAATTCTTCGACCAGTTCAATGATCCTTGCTGTAATCATCTTTTCTAATTTTTCCTTCTCTTTTTCCTTATACATTGGATTCAACCTATAAATTCTTTGATTTACTAGCCTCGCGTCAGGTTTCAAAGTAATCCTCATAACTCTTATGTCTCCTACAATACCTTTCAATTTGGAAAAAATTTTGGGGAATAGCTCTTGATACTCATGTAGCAGCTCTGCAATTTTTATAACTATGTCTTCACCCCAATAATCTCCAATTATTGCAAATTTTGGCTCTTCTTCTGACCCAATATTCACCTTCTTTGTCTTCACAGGTTGCGTTATATCAAGGATTTCAGGCTCTAGTCCTGCAACTTCGTGATGTACTTCTGACTCTGGGATATCAATATTGCGCAGATCCTTATCATCTTCTTCCACTGTCACATTATAGCATTCTAGTGTGTGTTGCAACTACGCAGCCCAATTGGATTGCGTCCAAGTTAGCGCAGTTTTAGTATTAAAAGTCCCTGTTCTTGCTTCCTAAAGGGCTTCATCAATGCATTGATAGCCATCCTCAAAACTAAATTTCACAAGGAACCCTTCAACCAAATATGTCCAGCGCGTCATTCCATGGTGCAGCTCTATCTCAAGATTCTATTTCATAGGTATCAGGTCCAATGTGTGAAAAAAAATATGTACCCACTCTGGCTCTGGATCTTCCCCCCAGACCGAAGTCCATCAAGACATATGATCACGAGGATCATCCTTTCCATCATATTTTTCTTTGATTCTAGTATTTACTTGGCCAAATCTAATCTTCATCAATCTGTGATACTCTTTCCAACCTCCAATATTTTCTTTGAGTACCCCACCATCTAGCATATGTAGATATCAGGGATACATCCAATTCTGGGAACCTTTGTTCTTCCATAAGATTTGTTTCAAATTCATCAAGAAAAACACTGACATCTCGTATCCTATCATAATAAGGAAAATTACAGACCTCTGAAGTTATGCAGTGAAGTGATCTTTTAATTTTGTTACATCATCTTGTAGAGACTTCATGCAACATGTTCTGCCAATTTTCCAGTTCTTTGTCAGAGTCTAAAATACAGGAATTGTCCTGCTCCCAACTTATCCTTCCATATGTAGTGGGATTAATCCAATGTTCCTCCTTATTTGTTGACGTGTATATATTTCAATGTCGGCATCGTAGTACTCATCGCGAACAAGTTTTGTATATCGCGCTCCTTCTGATGGGTCTAGAGGAACAATGACCCACAGATTGCCCTTTTCAAACACCATGTGTCTCATTTTCAGATTTATTATCGCATCAATATCGAAAGCCTAATCCAATCCAAGCAACACCGGATATGGATTTCTATCATATACTTCTAAACCTACAACAACGTGTACTCCTTCAATATCTACTATAACGCCAGATAGCCTTCCCATAGGGATGATATTCTCCTGGTTGGGAATTCTCAACTGGATCGGCGACCATTGCAAATTTAGCTCTCCCATTTGCTCCCAATTTTGCTTAGGCAACACATTGGCATCAGATCCTAAATCCACGATTCCCTGATCCATGTAATATTCTCCAATCTGAGCAGCTAGTCTCATATCCCTTCATGTTCTCTTCTTATGTCGATTCAACTTTGTTAGGTCCCTATATTATTAGTGTAGTCCCTTACTTTGTCTTGAAGAATCCAAATCCGGTCAGACCTATGGCATTACAAATAAGATTCAAAGGGCTACTACAGAACCGAATTTTAGATATTGAAGATCCAAAATCACATATATAATTCAGTTTCAATATCGAGCTCCTCAAAAGCAAGAAAAAGGTGTGTATTTTATTTTCAAATTGCATAAGTCTTGTTTTAAAAATCAGTTTGAAGTGATTCCAAGGGAATATTGAAGCATAGATGTCAGTATTGGGTTCTCAAATGCCCCCTAAAAATAATTCAACACCCTGTTGAGGCCTCGGAATTCCGCTACCAAAACATGGGGAAAAACCACCCAGTCTGGAACTTAAAGCAACTCCTTTAACGTTTGGTGTAGTGGCTCCGACAAGGGATAATGGGACTAGTTTCCTAACAAGGATGATTTTGAGGGTGTTTTGATTATATAACATGCAAATGGAAAATGATTTTAATCTATCATATTCTTCTATCTAGACTATTTATTCTACTATATACCCAAGGTGTTTCTTCCTTTATGCGATCTAAAGAGATATCTTTCAACTATTAGTTATACCTACTTCAGGATCTCGTTCTGATGATAAGGTTTGATCAGAAAATTCCAATAATTTTATTGATCAAACTAATTTACCTTTTTAATTATTTCATCCTGTGTGTCTGCCTTTTGCTGCCACTGTGATTCTAGTTGTTTTACTTTTGAGAACACTTCAAACATGTACTCTTTGATAAGTTCCGCTTTCACCAACTGTTCACCTACATATTCAATAATTTATTTTGATAATCTTGATGCTTTCACCGTTGCTTTCTCTGCCTGCTATATTTGTGCTTCCCAATCTTTGAATAGAATCTCCTTGTGGAACTTATCTACCTAGGGTAGATTAGCTTCCTGTCCTGAGTCTGATGCTTGCCATTGAATGTGTTCGCTGATTTTCTTCTTGAGCTTCTCACATTCAAGTTTCTAGATAGCTAATTGTTGTATCATTATTTCATTTGAATCACAATAAGAGTCAATAATAGAAGCTTATTGGAAAAATACTTCTTGATGTTGCTTTAACTTAGCATTTACATCCAATGCTTCTTTTCTGAATTTCTCTAATTGCGGTTGGCTTTGTAACTTGGTCATTGTTGCTTCCAGTTGTGCTTGATTATCAGTGATTTCTATTTGATGCTACAATTTAAGCTTTTCAAAATCCTTTTGAAATTTTACCATCTTTGATTTCATTTGCTCGCTGGAATTAGATTTTTCTTGATTTAACATTCTCTCTAGTTCTTGTATTCTATCTTCCTTCTGCTTCAACAACATTTTAAGCTCAGTAGATTTATCAATAGTGGCAGTACCATATGCCCCTGCACACTATGAGAATTTAGTTAAATGTTCAATAGGATTAGCTAATTAATCCTTCCACAAAACGTCAATAGATTCATCTGTGATGTTTGATACTGTTTCATCAGTTCTTCTCCTTTTATTTCTCTTGACTACAACCTTATAACTACGACTATAGAATATATCCAGCGACATAATTTCCTCAACTTGTAAAACTATTTGTTCTGTAGGGTAGGCTAGTATGTTCTCTCAATCATGAGTTTCTAGAACTTGTTGTAGTGGATTAACAATTTCCACTATCTTCTAGGAATGTTCAGGTGTTTGAAAACTAATTACTTGATCTGCATTGGTATTGGTTTTAGGAGTTTTTATTGCTTCAGAAAACTCATCCCATTCACTACTCAAATTCTCCGTTTGGGACCTTTCTGACTGATCAAGTGTGTCATGACTGTGCTAAACTTCTAGAGAAGTTGACTCCGTTCCATTATTTTCTCTTTTTTCCTACATCTCTATCTCTTGGATTACCTGATCAATTATCTTCTCTGGGCTATCCTTTATGGATTCGGATTCATTTTCAGAATGCTCCGAATTGTGAGATTGATGCTCTGATTGACCCAATTCATCCTCAGACATGTCTTTTGCTTCATTATTTAAGTTGATACTTGGAGTAGGTCTATTGACATCTTCAATAGTTAACAAATTGAGAGGAAATTTCTGCAGTCTCTTATTTCTATATATTTGGAAGGCTTCCAAATCATCTTGGCTAAGTTGACTGGCTGCAAACTTAATTGTATCTAAAAAAATTCCCATGCCTTAGAAGAGATCACCAAATCCGTCTATTTCCTTTACAAAAGGCTTCATTTTAAGCTCTATGATGTAGTTTTTAATTACATCATTTGGATCATACAACCTCTTTGGCATTACTGCCAAATTCAATAGATTAATCTTTGAAACCTCCTTGTAGGTATGGGTAATATCAAAAAGTGCAAAATTACCGCACTATAAAGGGAAATTAGGCCAAACGGCCTTCTTAGCATCTTTCAGTTGTTTAGTAATACCATTAACAAGCTGGTAGGCTATCTCTCTTGCAAGTAACTTATCAGGAACATAATATGGTAGGACGTGGGGAGAAGCATAACTCCCAAATACTTTAACGTATGTAAAATTCTCCTATGCAAACCATCTAGCCACAGAAATAATATCTGCACTAGCCTCTTCGAAAACCCTAGGGGATTTCCTATTGAATATCATCTAGGTCATAGGCAACATGACTCCATGAAAAATTTTATAAAAATGCAGATGGAAGTCTGAATCCCAAAGGGCTCTATGGTAAATATGGATTGGGGTAGGGTCTTGGGTAGGCCATTTCCATCCCATGGTAGGAAAACTAGAAGAAAAGCATATTGTGTCCATGACATAGGCAGAAATATAAAAGGGAGGTATTTCTCTAGATGAAACACTCCTTTTATTCATATATTCTGTGATGTGTTTGGCTAAACTATCAGATAGGATATTTTCCCAATTAAAAACTAAGGAGTTGACGATTACATCAATCAATGGGACCCAATCTACTGAAAACCTAGTGGCATCAGGTTTTGAAAACAATCTACACAACATACCGACAGCATAGCAATAGGGGGAAGGAATTTGGGCAACTGGGTACGTACCGAGTTTATCTCGCTTCATATTTCCCTAGTCTTCCCTCCACTCCTTTATCACTTTCATAAGGTCTGGATGCTCTACTCTAAAGCTTTGTAGAAAAGCCTTGTCATATTTTTGTTGCGGGGAGGGTAGATGGTACATTGCTTGTAAATCTTCTGCCCTGAAAGACCCTATATTTTCTCCCTTCGAATCTTTGAATGTTCTGTCTTCTATGCTTAAGTGGTCAATTACCCACTTAACCATGTACGTGTAAGCGAGAATTTTTGGCCTTGTAGTTACCTTGTGGACGAATGAACATGCAACATCGAAGTAAGTCACGTCTGAAGTATATATCGTGCCTGTTGTAGCAACTTTGGTTATTACCCTTGGATTTTCGTCTTCGAAAAGCTTATACATTGCCTTCCATGATGAACTTCCACAATCCTTGTTGCAAGTGGTGTCTGAAAATAAGGGAGACATGTCTGAGTTTTCAATAAACAGCGTTTGAGCAATTTCTTTGCCTTTCTTGTTCATTTCAATCTTCCTCTCTCCATTAAGTGGTTCCCTGATTTCAAGTAAACAAAGCGAACATTACAAGTATAGAGAACAGAAAGACAAATCTGTCGTTTATATCAAACACGCATGAATAGATATGAATCTATTAAATATGATATTAATCATCGATAATCATTTCAAAATCCAATCTCTTACACCTTTACACGAAATAGCTATCAATCAAATTTAATACATTAGATCTCGTATTTCGGTTTGATACAACATAAGTCATTTCGCATGCTTGAGTAATTAAATGCCATTAGTTCGCATATCGCAACTTATAACTTTTACCATTTGTGATGTTTTACCCATAAATTATGTGAAATGTGATCTGCACAAATCACACATCGCAATTCTTATGCGGTAAATGAATTTACTTTTGGTTAAGTTGTGTGAAATGTGACTTGCGCATTCAAGAAGTCAAGCAGTCGCGCTTTATGGGACTTTAGATCTTTATATTTATTTCTTTTTTGGCTCGTCAGGTCCGCGTAATTACAATTTATGCCGAATTGTTTTATAAGTTTGATTGTTTAAATTAGGTGTGATGCGATAACAAATTATAACAGTGATTGGAGTGTTTGCAAGTTTTAAACATAACTTCGGAAAAAGGCTTAGCGTGTTTCATATATCGCGACTTAATGGATTTTAAGCTTTTTGGTTTGTAAGCTATGCGGTTTGCAATGCGCTCTAATAAATAAAGCAGAAAACTCAAAGAAAACTTTATTTCCTAAAGTTTTTTGTTTTTAAAGATAAAAATAATTTCCTATTTACTTCTAAAGGGTCCCCATTTATTAAAATAAATGGGGGGTGTTGTATAGAAAAATACACCCATTAAGCCCTCGGAATACTCTACTATAACATGAAGAGGAAGAAGTGCAACATGATATATCAAAATTACAATATCAAGTGCACCAAATTTCACTCTCACAAAGAGTAACAAAAAATGAAACAGAAGTTTTGAAGAAAGGCGTGGAAGCTAAGATGGATGGCTTGAAGAAAGGCGTGGAAGCTAAGATGGATGGTTTGAAAAATGGCATGGAAGACATGGAAGAAAAAAAGGAATACATGAAGAATGATATAAAATCAGAGATGGAAGGTTTGAAGGAAGGTTTGACAAAGTTGATATAAGAAATGATTCCTAATGGCAAAAATATAGTAGAGGAAACTCATGATGAGAAAAAAATAAATGTTAATCATGATTTCATAAACTCTAATGTTGGATTGAAGACCCACCAAAGATCGATATGAGGAAGTTTGATGACAACGATCTCATAACATGAATACTACAGATGGAGCAATATTTTGATCTCAATAATGTGCAAAACACACAAAAGGTATGCCTTGCAACATTATATTTAGAAAAAAATACATTTGTATGGTATCGATGGCTTTGCTCCCGTAAAAAAATTATCACTTGGTCAATTTTTAAGGAGGAAATGATAGCACATTGTGAGGATACTAAGAGAAACACATTCTTTAGCCAATTGATAAATCTCAAACAAAAGGGTTCAGTGGTGGCGAATATTGAGGACTTCCAAAAATTGAATATAAGGGTAGCTGATATTCCAGAGGAACACAGGATTGATGTCTTCATAGGGACTTTAAAGGATAACATCCAACATGAGGTTCGCCTTTAGGAAACTAATTCATTGGAGAAGGCATTCAGGTTGGCAAGAAAAATTGAATGTAAAATTTTGGCGACAAGGAAGCCTACCACTCACATCTTTAAAGATGGAAGTGTTGCTACTCCTCGACTTCCACAACCTACAAGGTTGACACCACAACAATTGGAAGAAAAAAGAGAAAAAGGGCTCAGCTACAGTTGTGAAAGAAAATACACTACAGGTCATAAGTGTGCTGAGAAGAAATTATTTTACATAGATTGTGAAGAGGAGGAAAAAAATGAACAAGAAACTCCAAAAGAAGAGGATATACACCAAAAACCAACCCTAGAGAAAGAAGAAATGAGTCTGAACATACCCTGTAATGCATTCGTAGGAATTACCACTCCTCAAACTCTCAATATAGAAGGACATATCAAGAAGATAAAGGTAATAGCGTTGATTGACTCCGGTAGTACCCATAATTTTATTCATTGTAAGGTAGCCAAGGAATTGAATTTCTTCCTATACCCAACACCAGAATGTCAAGTGATGGTTGCAAATGGAAGAACCATAAATTGCTCTGGAAAATGCCATAATACCAAGCTAACCATGGGGGAATATGTATGGAGTAGTTCAATGCTTTCCATTCCAATGGGAGGTGTTGATGTTGTACTAGAAGTACAATGGTTACAATCTTTAGGGACGGTAGCTTTTAATTTTCAAGAACTTTTCTTGAAAAAAAAAATGGAAGGAAAGGAATTTGAATTACGGGGTATCGCAGGGAAGCTGGGAAAGATAATAATATCTAATTTCATGAAAAATCTTCTGAAGAAAGAACAACGAGGCGTAATTGCACAATTATTTTAATGCAAGAAGGAAGACCCATTAATTTTGAAGGTTGTCCAATCATAGGAAAGTATTTACATAAAGCTATTTATGAGAAGGAAATGTTGGCAATACTAAATGCACTAAAGAAATGGCGACCTTACCTAATGGGAAGACACTTCAAGGTAAAAAATTATCATGATAGTCTTAAATACTTTTTGGAACAAAAACTATCTTTAGAAGAGCAACAAAAATGGGTCACAAAGAAGTTGGGTTATGACTTTGAAATCATCTACAAAAAAGGGAAGTTAAATCTTGTTGCAGATGCACTCTCAAGAAAGGATGAAGAGGTGGAAACATTGCTTTGTTTCATTTCTATTATCCAACCAGATTGGATAACTGAAGCAAGGGATGAATGGAAGAAGGGAAAAGAAGTGTGGACACCCGTTCAAAATTTGCAGCAAGATCCTAGTACATCTGATACATTTAGTTAGAAAAATAATTCCTTATGGTACAAAGATCGCTTATATCTTTTTGATAATTCCCAACTAAAACAAAATATTCTTATGGAATTGCACACTTCTCCCTTAGGAGGACACTCGGGATTTTTAAAAACTTACCACAGGGTGGAGAAATAATTTTTTTGGGATGGCCTTAAATTTGATATTCAAAATTTTTTGGTGGAATGTTTGTTTTTCCAACAAAATAATGTTGAGACAATTAAGACCTCAGGTCTTCTACAACCTTTATCCATTCCAAGCCAATGTTGGTAGGATATTTCAATAGATTTTATCATAGGTTTACATAAGTCCGAAGGAAAGAGTTTCATCGTGGTGGTAGTTGATAGACTTACCAAGTATGCACACTTTTGTGAATTATCTTATCCATTTAAAGCAAGTACAGTTGCTACTGCATTTATGGAAACAATTCAAAAGCTACATGGAAACCCAAATATTATTGTAAGCCACAGAGATCCCATTTTTACTGGAAATTTTTTAACGGAATTATTTTCTTGTTTGGGTACTCAACTAGCTCATAGCTCATCTTATCATCCTCAATCCGATGGGAAAACTGAGATAATGAACAAATGTTTGGAAGGATATCCTCGTTGTTTTGTATCTAATAAACAAACACAATGGGTCAAGTGGTTACCTCTAGTTGAATGGTGGTATAACACTTCCTTCCATATTGCACTAAAAATGACCCCATTTATGGCACTTTATGATATCATCCGTCGTACATCACATCATCTTTAAGAGAAATTTCTAAGGTTCAAGCAGTGGAAGATCACATCAAGCATCAACAACAAGTTCTCCAACTCTTAAAGGATAACCTAAATTTGGCACAAAATCGAATGAAACAACAGGCAGCGAGAGAAGTTTTGATGTAGGAGACTGGGTATTTTTATGACTTCAACCATACAAACAAATGTCCCTCAAGCAAGCTAAGAAGGATAATAATTATCGCCAAATTACTATGGTCCTTACAAGGTGTTGCAAAAGATTGGTACTATGGCATACAAATTGGAGCTTCCTGCTTCTTCTCGCGTCCATCCAATTTTCCATTTTTCATGCTTAAAGAAGGTTATAGATGACAAACTTCCAGTTCAAACAATATTGCCAAAACTTGATGAGGAAGGAAAAATCATATTAGTACCTGAATCAGTCATGGAAACAAGAACTCAACAACTACAAAATCGATCAATTTCAGAGTATCTCATTAAGTGGAAGAACTTACCCACTGAAGATTCTACATGGGAGGATGAGAATTTTATACAGAAGCATCCAAAGCTACTCAAGCATTGAGGACAACACTTTTTTGAAGGAGAGGGGCATGTTAGGTCCTTATATTACTAGTGTAGTCCCTTATTGTTGTTAGTGTAGCCCACTTATTGTTATTGTTGTACCCCTGTAACCCCCATATTTTTATTATTGTGCCCTTACATTATTATTTTTAGGTTGGCTATGATTATATTGTGACCCTATGGACTCATATATATAAAAAGGAGGTTTTTTCATTTGTATCATCCAAGAATTGTTCATTTATGTAATGTAAAAAAGGTTTCCCCCTCGAAGTGGCTCATTTCTAAGGCGTTGATCTCTCTTTTCTTTTCTTTTTGGAGATGGTTTCATAATAAACTTGTTGAATGCGCATGGCTTCCTTCACAGTTCTTCCTTACCAGTGCAGGAGTTTATCAGCTCCTGGAGTCCTTGAATAGCCTTATGATCTCGCAACAGCTTCGAGCAAGTCTGCAAAAATGATTTTAATATAGCTGGATCAAATTCTTTCAGCTAAGTAGTTACTTCAACATTGTCCTTCTTCGGTATTTACTTATGTTGTGGTTACGCGCTAGATGTCGAAGTTCCCAGATCCATGAAACTTCGCTTCGCTTCCTGGAATGCTTCTTTTTCTGCCTAAATACTAATCCCAGGGGCTCTTTTTGTAGTCTTCCTAACCCATGTGTCTTCCAATGGCTTCTTACCTTCGAATGTATCACCTCATGTATTTGTGCCACTTCGCATTACTATGTTAATGCATGGGTCATCTTCCCTTGGCTCAGTGGTCATCTTCTTCAAATTCTGCGTAGGTTGTTGGTTTCTTTTCTCTTGCATCTTTGTCATAAGGACCATATATTCTTCGGTTACATGATCAAAATATTTGTAGTACTTACAGGTGGAGGTAGTATTTTGACAATCCCACGCGAAGTGTCCTACTTCGCCACAGTTGTAACAAATGAGTTGGCCACGTCCTCAACCAGCACATCCTCCTTTTCCTCATCCTCGTCCTTGGAATCCTCCTCGACCAGTATGTTGACCTTTATCCTCCTGTGCACGTCCCTCAGCTTGCAATCTATAAGTGTCTGTTCTTTTTTATATCATCAAATCATAACTGCAACAATTCTTATCATCATGCCCCATCGAGCTAGAGAAGTTACAAAATAGTTGTTTCAGGTTCTGCACATACTTCTGCAACAAATAACATTCTTCTATGCGATGTCGACCTGCAACTTTACATAATTCACACCATGCACTTGATCCTAGGTGCAATGGATTAGGACCTCCACTATTGATGTATTCTCTAACCACAGGGTATTGATCCTTATAGTCGCCTTCTTCCTTACACTTTATGCACCATACTTCTGATCAAATTTATGATCTGACCTCCTTACCCTTATTTAGATATTGTAGCTCCAAATTAATTGTTTCTAGTTGGATCTTAATCTATTGTACTCCTGAATGAGTATCTCCCACTGGCGAAGCTTCAAGATTCATTGCAATTTTCAGAGCTTCAGCCTGTGTTGATATTTTCTATTATGTTAAAGGTAGCCTAATATGTGGCAATAGCGCAGCTATAAACCACTCCTTATGTTTTTTCTTCGGGGATTTAAAGCTTACTTGTCCCATTAACATATTGAACCTTTGATATAATTCCCAAACAAACTCAGTTACCAATTTCTTAATCTCCTTTAGTTCAGTAATAGATTGTGACTCTGATTTTGGCTTCTTAAATTCTGCAGTCAGTGCTTTCTTTGTATAATCCAATGAACCACCCTGATTTGTTGTGGAATATTTTTTGTACCATGGTAGCGCTCTCTCCTGTATCACGATGACAATCTGTGCCTTATTGATATCTTCATCAGTGATATGTCTTGCTTTCCATATAGCTTCAGCTACAAACTAGAATTTCTCAGGATCCTCTAATATGAGTCCTCTAAAGATCAAGTAGCTTAATATCATTAGCCATGTTTCCTAGGGACGGGGAAGGTGTAGGTGGAGGAAAACTTTAGGGAGTGGGATGGGGGGTGAGGAGTGTTTCAGGATGGGGAATCCCAGAGGTTCCCTTACTATTCTCAAATCCTGACTGCGACGCACTTCTAGGGGTGGTGGGGTTACTTCTTTCTTCTTCACTCTCAGAGCCACTCAACAACGGACTGTAATCAGTCTCAATATAATTTTTGCGATCTACTTTGTATCGTTTTCCACTTTGCATAGATCTGCCTACATACTTAAGCCCAAACATTAATCTCACTTCATTAGAAGTACACCATTTTCACATAAAATCATTTTAATCCACAACTTCAAAGAATTTAGATACTTACCTCCCAGACCCTTGAAAAATCTTCTTTGTAAGATACAAATGTCTATTGTGAATTCAGTAATAAATCCTCCTAGGATATTGTCGATCCAGAAATCAACAGCTCTTGATATTCTATTATCAATCTCCTTAAGTCGTTGTAACAATTTAGGGCTCCACGCAATAAGTTCTTCGTTCTTAAAATAGATCTTATTCTCAGTCATTCTTGATAATCATTCATGTAGTTCATTAGCAAGCATCGCAAAAAAAATCTCGCGTTGGTTTGTGAAAAGATACCTCTACAACCAAAATTCAGTTGACAGTCGTGGATTTATGTTTTCTTAAATGTGAATTATTGCTCTTTCAGTTCTACCTAATCTTGTATTTCCTTCTTGGTTGGATGCCACATCCACATATCGCTTAATCAGATCTTGGTCCCAAAAATGGAACCATTTGTTGGCTCAAAGAGGTCTCGACCTAGGTTTAGAGTCAGTTGTGCACCAACAAAACCCTTTATTACCGACCCTTTCAGCAATGACCTGCAGTGCAAATCGCAATCTCACCCGAGGAAATATTGGGGGATGTCAAAACCAGGTTTCTGCATCCAGAGGGAAAATAGGATGTGGATCTAATACTAAAATTCTACTTAGGATTATTTGGATTGTGCATATGCATTTATCTACTCTAACAAATTATACTTCATTCATCTACCAATACTTATGTGCACTACGCCTTTATCATGAAAACATACATAAACCATATAAATAACTTTGCAATCACTGATAATAAGAAAATACAATGCATAACCATAGAGATGCATGCATACTCTTCTTCTTTTATTATGGTCAAAATCTTCAGTACATACACTTCATCAACCTACGCACACAGCTGCAGGTGGTCTACGCACAAAGCTGTAGAATCTTCAAGGCCTCTGTGGACACAGTTGTGGAGCCTTCCCTTGGCCCAAAACATAGAAAGATAGATATTCAACAATGTGTGCTCATCACAAGTACAATACTACGTACTTCGACTCAATATTACATTTTTTTATATAGCCTTTACATAATACAAAATCCATGGTCCACATACCATGGGCGAACTCAAAACTAAAAAAATAAGCTCAATCCCTTTACAAAAAATAGGGGCTTTGACCCGCCTCAAAGCCCCTAAACTCTGCACAGTTAATTTATATTTGCTAAACGGTGCATTTTGTTCCTTTATTTGCGGAGTCTTTTGACCCAAAATGGACCAAGTTGGGTTATGCCCTACACCAAGTTCAATTCCAAAAATTGACATGATCAATTCATAATATGTATATTGTTGTAATGGCTTCTAGCATTGTTGTTGAATGGCCTTTAGCCTTGAAGAATATCCTACCCTTGCCTATGGGTGGGATGGTAGGGTGCTTTGTTATATGGTAAGAAAAAAGAACAATTACTCCAAATTATAAAGAATGGCATAGCCCTAAAAAATTTCAAATCCCTTTTTCATACCACCTTTTCCATCATGACTCCATTATCTCCGAAGACTATAATTTTTTGTAACTACATATCTCTATAATCCCATGCATAGCTATTATGATATTGGAATTTTGCAAACAAGTGATTTGTTGTTCCATCATCTTCCAGAAATAGAATGCACATTCTTAGCCAATTAATATTTCTTATTTGAGTGTATCCCAAGTTAGAACCTTATTCTTTATAACTAATGAAATAAATATTATAGTATTCTAAGGAACTTCTGATTTTGAAATATCTTTCCATAACCCATGAATTTTATGTATCCCCCCAATATTTTGTTTTTTGACAAAGCCAAAGTTCTTCCCTCCTTTGTAAGTCTTATTTAGCTCCTTTAAAAACTATTTACATAACCATTCCATGATATTGCCTGCCCTTCTAATATCATTGGTTAAGGATCTTTTGATCCTTGATACTACACACTAGTTGAAATATTATATATCACATGGTCAATAGTGTGATACCCATACTCTTAAAGTGATCAATCATTCTTCTTGTAGGGAATTTTGTCTTATTTTTGCAACCAATCCAAGGGTTTGAACCTAGCCTCACCTATTGCCTATTACCCACTCTATAAGTAGCATAGTTCCCAATCATAGGGGGGAATTGAACTAGATCCTTCTAGTGGGAAGAAGCAATTGTTCTATAATTTCTTGAGATTTTCATCTACTGAATAAGTGAGTTGGCCCTGCAACATATCTTCTCAATTATCTACTTAGGCCCTTTGATTTTAAAACCCGGCATTGCATTTCAACTACCAAAGACTACCCAAAACACAAATATTCTTTAATTAACACCCCCGTTCCTCTCTAGACTTTGCTATAGAGGTTTCCATTTGACTAGAGTAACCTCCTCACTATCCTTTTTTCCAGAGTAATTTTTTTCCAATAAACTCCAAAATCCCTTTTAGAATGGATGCCAAAAATTGCCTTCAAGACTAAGTTCACAAAAGTTAGTCTTCCACCTCTTGAAAATGATTTGTTGCACCAAATGTTCATCTTTCCTTAATTCTTTTCTAGATCTAATTCGAATCTTTGTTCACCAAAGCCATTAAATCTTAAAAGAAGTCCAAGGTATTTGAAACTTGCATAGAATCCAATTTGCTTGAAATGGAAGAAAAAAAATTAATCGGAGATCTAAATTTTCCTTATCCCATTGAAATATATACCATATTTGTGTTTGTTTACCTCCATGCCAATAGCCAAATAGATGTTGAAAATGGCACCAACAAAGATTCTTATTTAATTTTCCCTTGAATTAAATTAGAAGAAACTTGTAATTCCACATCACATGAAAACTTGTATGACTCAACTAGTTAGTTTGACTTAGTTGGTTTAGTTAATTCAAGTTGAGGGCCTAACTTGAATCATGTAGAGTGTCTCCTACTTTTTAGGATCCCTAGTTGAGTTTATTTTGAGTTGTAATTAATTAATTCAGTATAACTTCGTTAAAGTCAGTTAAACTAGTTTCAGTTGTTGGAGGAACCAGTAGGAGGTCTAGTAGTGGAGAGAAACTTCAATGTTCAACCAATTAATTGATAAATCAACCATAAATATCTCATGCATGAATGATCTACGAGTTACCTAGTTGAGATTGGAGTTCAAGTGCAGTGTATTATCAGTTGTATAATCATCCAAATTGAATAGGTGGTGCATGCAGTCAGAGGAAGGTTTGTGATGGGTTGCATATTTGTGGATGAGTAATTTCCCTAATTAATAGGGGCCAATTCCCAAGGAAATAGGGACTTGGGGAAGAAGAAAATTGGTTAAGTATTGGCTAAGGCTTGTCTAGGAAGTAATGAGATAGATAGAGATAGTGCAGAGGTTGCTCAAGCTTGAGCAAAGCATTGTAATATTATCATATTTTTCTAACAAATGAAATATACAGATAGCAAGGGTTTTTCGTTGTGGATTTTCCTAGGAAATCATTGTGTAATGTGTTGATTGAATTCTTTCTCGTGTATGCTTTCTGATTTCGTGATTGTTTAATTGATTCTGGAATTGGTAGAGTAGATTCAATTTTATTTTTTTAGTAAATCACAATAATCAGTTTGAACCTACAAGGAATTTCTACAATAGTATCATTATAAAACTTCATTTTTTCTTTCTGCTTTTATTGGAGATCCATTTTTTAGTAGTAGAATATCATTCATAAAGAAAATATGGTTTAAGGAGAGGTCTCTTCCAATGTCGATCCTTGATATGGCACCAATTAATTTTTGCTTCTCAGTATACCCCTAGTGAAGTGTCAACTACTATTAAAAACAATAAGGGATATAAGGGGCATCCCTACCTCTGTTGATCAGTGGTTGTCATTGATGTCAACCCAAGCAGCACCAGGGGATACCCCGATATTTCATGCGAATTTTGGCTTGAAAACTTACTCTTTTCTGATTCAATGATATTTGGGATGGTTTCTACTTGTCGAGATGTTTTTGTTGATATATAGAACGCCACGTAATTCTTCACAGTTTGATAGATATTCGTGTTTGAAGTTAGTAACCCCAGTTAGTGGGCTAAAACCCCACGGCGTTGTGGCATGACACTAATCATTGGTTGTGGTCATTAAATAGTCAATAATTAATAATTTTTTAAGCTCATAAAATCCCTCCAACGTTCACTTGCTAAAGACCCTCTCAACCTAACTAGTTATATAAATTGTGACCCTCATATCCTCCTCATGTAAGTATTTCGCTACTAAAAACATGTATGGAATTTTCGCTATAACTCTTTTTTTTTTAAGCTTCAGATGCTGAAAAAAACCCACTTTGGTGAAATCCTGATGAAGCTCGTGTCCTAATTTCAGATCTTGGTTCGCTATATTTTCGGAGATATGATCTATGGAAGTTAGGGTTTTTGCAGGCTTCTAAATTTCATCTCAAAGAGATGACCTTGGGAAAATCCTCATAACTCTCTCTCTCTCTGAGAAGCGGATTGGAATTCTGTAAGAACTGGTAGATAATGCATGGAATGTATTTTTTTGTGTATCAATTTCAGAGCCAAAGGAGGAAACAAAAACATGTGGCATGTCATACAAATTTGCTCTACTGAACTAGTCCATAATTAGGTCATTGTGAGAGATTGGGCATAACTTTGCCTTAAAGAATCCAAATCGGGTCAGACCTGTGGCATTGGAAAGAAGACTCAGAGGGCTACTACATGACCGAAGATCACATATTGGGGATCTAAAATCACAGAGATACATCAGATTCAATATCGAGCTCCTAGGAGGCAAGAAAAAGCTACATCATGTGTTGTCAAGGGCTACAAAGGACCAGACTTTCTAGGGCAGCAAAGCAAAGCAAGGTGTAGCAAAATGATGTAGCGGATGTAAGCGCCAGGTAAGTATCTTTTGTATATGCATGTTCATCTCTTAATTGCATCAGGTTCTTTGTATTCTAATTTGTTGTTTTTTTTTAGCACTAACATATGCTTTGCAGGATGAGGTAAGTTTTGCTATTATCATGTCATGGGTATTTCCTTGAAAAAATTTTGCAGGTATTATATATTAATCAAGATAAGACTCAATGCATGATCTACTGTTCTAAAGAGTTAGAAAGGGTAGCATGACAAGAGCAGCAATCAAGGTGAAGAACAGCAGTAAGAAGTTCACCACATGAAGTCTTCAAGTGGGCAACACTGCATACAGACATTGTAAAGCTATCATTGTACTGAGTCATTATAAAAGCATAATTGTAAAAGTTGTACAAGTGCCTATCTTCAAAGAGTTGAAGAGGCGGTGTCAGGAGTTCTAGGATCATCATTACGTGGTTGTGTCATAGTTGGGGTTATGGTCTAGTGTGCATTTTTCTTCTACATCATTCTATATTGTTGTAAAGTGGACCATTTTCCTAGTATGGGAGTCCATTCTTCTTTTATTCTTCTATAGGGTGGTAGGGTGGTGCTAGGTTGGTACATGAAGTCACCAACAGGTTCAAACCTGTGAAAAATTCAGGGTGGTGGGGTGGTGCTAGGGTGATTCATAGCTCATTGGGTGTTGGGGCATCCATTCTGTTGACTACTAAAGAATCTCGGGCATTGGAGCATCCATCCAGTGGTCGACGAAGAAGAATGCTTTTCTAGATTCTAGGATGTTGGATATTTTTTTTCAATTGGAGTTGAAGATTAAAGAATTATTAGAAAAGAATTCAGATGGTTTTTGTCCTGGAGGGGGTTTCCACCTTAAAAAATGTGTGCATTTGTGTTCCTTTTGTTTACTGATATCATTGTACAAACATTGGTAATAATTTAAGATTAACTAATGCTCAGAAAGATTAATAATAATGTTAATTGAAATAAATAATGATTCACCCCCCCTCTTAGTATTTCCAACAACCTCAACCCTCTCGAGCAAGTAAAAACTTGAGGGTGACCCATTAATGAGAATTACAAAAGAATTGAAGTAATGCACCCATAATCCATTTTATAATGGAAAGGATAAAACCAACATACAAAAGCATAAACGTAATATAAAGTTAGAGCTTTTTCATTAGCTTTGGAAAAATCCAACTTTAGTGCCCTGAACGATTTCTTCGTTGTTTTCATATGGTGTAATGTCTCTTGTTCTACCCCTCGAACATAATGAATCTATCTTCTAATGAGAAAACAAGTTTCTCCTAGGAGATTTCCTTATATAGTATTCATTTGGCCCTCACTGCTAGCATCCTTGCTATAATTTTATATAAACAACTACACATAAATAATAGCCTAAAATCATCAAATTACCCTATCTTGTCCTCCTCTCAAATGAGTGTTGGAAAGGTATAATTAAAATCAGCTAAGACCTTTCTTGAACATATAGTTTCTTTAACCACTGATTAAATTATCTTCTATGAGGTAAAGAAGACCTATGAAGAATTCAATAGGTTATCCATCTATCCTTTAGCGTTTATCCTTTTTTAAAGATGCCAACATTGCTTTCAACTCCCATTTCAAGACCTTCTCCATCAAACTTGATATATCCTCATCACTGACGAGCCTTGGAAAGGAGAGGAAATATTTTTAATTTTTTCTATATTAGTAATTGGTTCATTGTAGATGGCCTAAAAGTGGGATATCTCCATTTCAATTATATTTTGAATTTTTTTTATTTCATTATCATTTTTCTTCTCCATCTCCCTAATTATTTATTATTTTCCTCTAATTAGAAAATTTATGGAATGATTTTGTCTTTTCATCACCCTTCTCTAGTGAGATCACCCTCTTCTTTATCCTCGATTCAATTTCCCTCCAATGAATCAATTTTTTTTTTTAAGTTTCGATCTCTTTAACCTTTCCTTCTCCTCCTCATCAAAAAACCCCTAAAACTTTTTCTCAAACAACTACAATATTTTTCCTTCCACCTCCATTTTTTCACCATCCACCTTCTTATGTTTCCTCTTTGTTGAGGTTTCCATTGCTATTTTAACCTTTTTCAAAGTTGTTGTGAACTTAAATCTTGTAGAACCTCTTGAATTCCTAGTATAAAAATCCATCCACTCATTTTATACTACACTCACACATTCATCATCTAGCCTATCAAGATTAAACTTGGAGGGACTCCATGGTTTATATTATTTCCTCTCAAATTGGATTATAATAGGAAAATGGCATTATTCCCCTCCAACTTTTGTTCATGGACCTATCTTTCTATATAGTTAATTAATTTCTCATATACTAAAAACCCATCTAGTCTTTTAGAGGCCCCTTATTAACTCAATTTATTGTTACTCCAAATAGGCATGATTTTCACCAATTTCACGTCCAAAAACCCAACCTCTTCTATCTCATGTTTGAATAAATCAAGAAGCTTATAAGCTCTTGGTATTACTCCTTGTACTTTATTTCGATTGAGAGTAAAATTTAAGTCACCTACTAGAACCACTTTATCCCCCTTCATAAAATCCTCAAAGTTTTTCTAAAATGACCTCTCCTCATATAGCCCATAAAAATTGGCTACAATGATCCTCTACCTTATGTCTTTTTCAGTTTTAACCATATACAATTAATGATTCCTAATGAAATATAGAAAGGGATGAAATGGCGCGGATACATTTAACACAAGGATTTACCTTGGAAACTCGAACCAAGAAAACCAAAATCATTTTTTCAGTATATTATGTCTTCACAATGTTAGAATAAAATATGTATATCCTACAACATAGATTAAACTGAGACTATAATACAACCATAGTTCCTTAACTAAAATTATAAAACCATTGATTGAATTGTTGAGAAATCTATAAGGCAATTCAGATGATTTCTCTTTAGATGATAATTGATTGTGATACCTTTTTACTTTTTCTTACTTATTAGCTTCTTCTCTTATTATTATGTTTATTCATATCATAAAACATCTACCAAAACAAGAATAAAAATAGCACACAAGAACACACGATATAGGCTGCAAGACAGGGCCAAAACCTCTCCACTTGAGAGGAAAACCCGTAAATCTCTTCTCTTCTTATAGATTCTTCAATTGATGAATTCCAAAACCTATAGACCAAGACCAATACCCTTCCAAGACCAATTCTAACCTCTCTTGATGAAGTGCTTACTTTTCCAAGTCAAACCCATTCAAATCTCTTCTAGCAGCACAATTTCGACCCCCAGCTTCATAATTTCAGCTTCTACTACAAGTCTGAAATTTTCGTCCCCCTGCAACTACTATTGCATCCACACATGTAAGAAAAAGTTAGCCTTCCAAGGCCTCCCAACAACTTTTCTTGACTCGCTTCCTTGTCTAGGGCTAGTAGGTGACCTAATTGGCCCTTCTTCCAACAACTTTGATCTCCTTCGAGTAAATAGAGAATTTCGAGCTCGAAGCAGCAAACCCTAGCTAATTCTTCTTTGCACGTGTGAGAGAGAATTAGCCTAGAAACTTCTTTCTTCATCCTCTTCCTTATTTTCTAGCCTTCTTGTGCTTCTCCTTTGCTTGGATGAGTGAGAAGTGAATGTGTCCAAAGGAGGTCTAGTTACCTTCTTTATATAGGCTTCTTAAGGTGGACGTGGCTCCTCAAAATAAGTTTTCTTAAAAACCAGGCCAACTTGGACTTGAAAGGAGTATTGACACTTTTAAATACAAAATAATTTTCTTTACAGTATAAAATGTGCCCGATGGAGTCTTCAACTTATGATAATGACTATTTTGACTTCTTGACCTAGGATAGACCCTAGAAGCACTCAATGGGTGCTTGACCTATAAAATAAAATACCTTGGGCATGAAACCAATGCTTTGAAAATAACAAAATACATGAATCAAAAGTACATTTTATATTTATGAATATCGAACCTAATTACCCATTTTTCAACGCTCCCTATTAACTAAGGAGGTATTAGTAAATGGTACATGGGCATTCTCAATCCGAAGAGATCTCATAAGAAGAGTTGGCATTAGAGAAATTTTGAGGTCTAAAATGGGCCTCTTAAGAAAAATGTACAACCAAACTAAACTTTATAAGAACCAATAGGATTCAAGATGATGATGTCAACCATGGGGGATGATTCACCATTTTTCAGGTGAAAAAAGTAAAAGGATTAAAAAATAATAAAATAATAAAACTATTTTTTCGATTTGTATGGTTCGATGGATTTTCAAATGGGCCAAGTATGAAACAATGAGCAGAGGCTTTCAAAATATGTAGAGGTTTTGAGAAATAATAGAGGAGGAACCTGTGAGAGACAGGCTTAAAAGTCTTAAGAATTTGTCTCCCGTGAACTCAGAGGTAGCAGATGTAAGTGGAATGTGACCAACAATAGAGGTTCATGGATTGCGAATAAAGGGAGCACAGCAAATTTAACACATGAGAGTTATTCATACACAAATTCATGAATATAAATGCATACCACCAGCAACTACATTACACGAATCATCAAAGCAGCAAAACATTGAAAGGTGATTATACATAAATAGGAGATTACTTATAAACAAGAGAATACAGATACATGCTACTCATTGTTCCATCTAGAATCCAAATAAACAGCATTTAATATCATATTATGTTCAAAACATCTCTCCCAAACATGTGTCTCAAAGCATAAAGAGCACAGTCATACAGAACTACAGCAAAAATTCTCCAAAATTCAGAACCCTTCTTTCATCTCTAAACTCTCTACATATATAGTTCTCCTTGAGGGTTTACGATTGAATAAACTTTCATGATTGACCCACACATGTGAAAATCAAAATATCATAACCAAATCGCAGAGCATGCATGTTAGGTCCCTATATTACAAGTTTAGTCCCTTATTGTTATTAGTGTAGCCCCCTTATTGTTATTGTTGTACCCCTGTAACCCCAATATTGTTATTATTGTGCCCTTACATTGTTATTGTTAGGTTGGCTAGGATTATATTGTGGGCCCATGGACTCCTATATATAGAAAGAGGTTTTGATCATTTGTATCATCCAATAATTGTTCATTTATGTAATGTATTGGAGGTTTCCCCCTCGAAGTGGTTGATTTCTAAGGCGTTGATCTCTCTTTTATTTTTCTAATTGGTTTCATAACATTTGGTATCAGAGGTTTGGATTCTAGGGTTTCGATGCTCCAAACAGGTCATCGTGGAATTTTCGCAATAACTTTTTTCTACGAAGTTTCAGAAGCTAAAATTTGTACAGCTTGAAGTCGCAATCCTGAGAAACCTCCTGTAAAAATTTCAGATCTTGCTATTAGGGTCTCTGTATTTTGCAAGATTGGAAACAACAAATGCTACAGAGCCTACATCAAAACCACTTTGGAATCCTAGGATCTAGCCCTCCTGGATTCAGAGAGGGATCTCTCTATATAAGTGTTTTCAAAGATATTATCTTTAAGGCTTATGATATGATATTAGGCCAGTTATGAAGTACAAGGGTTTGTTTGTTTTTGGTTGGGATGGATATCATCAAAATGAAGGAAGTCTTTTGAAGGGTGAAGGTATGCGCAGGTTGAGAGAATGGTTCAGCTGATAGGATAGGTATGAAACAATTTCAATCCATTGGGCTATGTAGTCACAAAAGGATTTAATTTCACAACAAGTTCCAAGAATGGTCTATGGGGCAAGTCGTCTATATCAAAGGATCTTTTGAGATTGAGTTATGGCATGAAACATCAAAAGTGAGTGAAAGAAGTAAACATATAAGAAAGAACAAAGAGCAACTTAAGATCAGGTAAGAACTTTGAATCTAGCATGCTTTCAACATACTCTGAAGGGAAAACAAAGAATAGCCTAAGATCAAGTGAAGACTTTTAAATTAGCCTGCTTTCAGCATATTCTCAAGGGAAAACAGTTTAAAACAAAGAATAGCTTAAGATTAAATAAGGACTTTTAACCTAGTCTGCTTTTAGCATATTCTCAAAGGAAAACACTTAAGATAAACAATAAACAGTAGCCTAAGATCAAGTAAGAACTTTGAATCTAGCCTGCTTTTGGCATACTCTTAGGGAAAATTTCTAATAAAATATCTCAAGTTATACTCAGGAAACACAGGCTCACCAACAATTCACTGGTTATACTCTTTTGAATTATCCTTAAAACACAATTAGAAGAAAACATTAAGACAAAGCTTATCAGTGAGATTTAGGGTACTTTACAGTAAATCCTAATCTATATTTGTTGTTCTTTATCAGAGAATAGTGGACAGTATGAAAACCTAAGTAAAATAAAAATTACAGTAAGAAACACATCACCATTGACATAAACCAGGATCCCATAAATCAGCTTGTATTATGATGTTCAAACCAGTTACAATCTTCAAGTCCAGTAAGTTTTTACAGCTTCAAACTCTCATCTCAGCCTATCTTTCAGCAATTACAAATAGATCTTCAGCAGCCTCAATAGCTATTTACACATGATAAGTATTCAAAACCCAACCATAATAATGAACTCATATGATATATATAGGTAAATTTGAGGAGGTGGAGTGAAAGAAGGTCTAACTATTCAATAAATACAGAGTAAATGTTTCTCGACCTTGGGGAGGCCTTAGGGAGAAGATTTCTAATGTTTATCTCTATTTTAATCAATTTTACATTAACTTTCATTTACTTCAGTCACTTTTGTTGACTTTGGAAGATTTTGGTAGGCTGGAAATTAATTCTAAGCTATCTTTGGCAAATATCTTTGACTGTGCATTCAATTTATATTCTTTATAGGTGAAATCAGCTGGCAGGTGGCATTTTGAGGATTAATTGCCTTACTAATGTGGCATTTGGAGGCTCTCTTTGTTGATTTGTGCTGATTTGGCACTTTGACCTTCAATTAGGCCTTTGATTTTGCTTTTGGGCCTTTATAATCATCTTCAAGATTTAAACTTTATCTACTGACTGTTTTATCCATTAAAATGTGGACTAATCTTTAAATCTTCATACTTTGCTTTAATCCTTTAATTTTCAACTTTTCTCTGATACTCTTTAATTCTTTACCAGTGTGTTTGTTGGTGTACAGGTGGTTGGGGCATACTGAGGGTTTGATTCGAATAACCAATGCTCATGAGGCACCATTCAAACTATGAACCCGAAATTGGAACGCTTATTTTCTGTGATTTTGCAATTATCCGGGCTTCAGAGGTAGTGACCCTCGGCCATGTTTCCTATTGAACCATGAGAAGGCTTTTTTGGCCTTAAAGCTACCATTGAACCCTACAAAAAACCAAAAAATGTTAATAAAACCCTGTGGTGTCGGAAAAACTGCATGCAGAGGCTTGCGAAGCGCGGAGGAGCATGATATGCAGGCAGAAGAGGAAATTTCATGGCGGAGAGGCGAACATTTGCGAAAAACGGTTTGAATTTGAATATAGGCGCGAAAATAGGCAAAGTGGTTTTGGAAATACTGTCGGCGGTTTTTGCATTTGATTTAGGTGGTAAGCAGTTTTCGCCTGACCGAACGTGATATCGTCCATCGGGTGACATACATTCTCCAGAAAACTAGTGATTTCGTGTGAAAATGGGTGGTTAAATCTCGGATGGAAAAGTTACGCGAAACACGATGCGAACCGTTGGATCCGGAGGTGTAGATCCAACGGTGGGGGAGGAGCGCAATGGAGAGAGGTGCATGGGCGAAGATTGTAGTGGGAGCCGAGTGTCAGCTAGTGATTGGACAGACGATTGACTAATGGTGGTGTTGTACTGTACAACAACCCTCCCCATTTCTAAATTTTTATATTAAATTTCAATAAGAAATAAGTCCCCTTTTCTTTTTAGATAGGAATAAAACTTTGAGGAAATCTGATTATCATAGAAAACAATTAAAAAGATTCATTGTTAAAAAACACACAAAAAACATCAATTGCATATCACTTATCTCAAATGCAAATAAACAAATGTGTTATCAAACTAATTCCGATCTAATCAATCATAAGACTTATACCGCATCGGCACAAAGTCTAAACGTTTTCCTTTAGAAAATTCTGATGCGATAAAGTAAATCGCAAATCGGAGAAATATTATATTTCTATATCTTCTTTGCAAAGCTCCAATGCGATGAGGCTTATCAGTAATCACATTTCAGATAAGTCATACTTCTTTAGGTCTATTTGAGAAACTCTGATGCCATGTAATTTTAATCGCAATCACATTTCGGCAAAGTCACATTACAATTCAATTCCTTTGGAAAGATCTGATGCAATAAACCATCGATTATCATTAATCGCTATTCATACTTCGCACATATCATTCATCGGAAAAACGCAATCGGAAGTTCCAATAGGTAAATTCTTACATCAAGCTTTTGATATTGCCGATCCTCGATGTACGACCATCATTAATCTGAGATCAAACAAATTATGACAAGTAATTTAAATATGAATGTGTGAATGTGACTTTCCTTAAGGGAATTCAATTTTAATACGGAGATAATCAATTTAGAATCATGAATAAAATCTTTCGCAAAATTGTTCTTAAATAATTTCCTTTTTTACTTAATGATGTTTATTCTGACTCAATTTCTTCCCGCTTCTAAGAGGATTTTCTCATTTACAGATCCGTAGAACAGCAATTTCGCTTATCCACAGAACCGTCGAGACAATACCAGAAAGAGAAAATGTCAAAAAAGCTTAAGAAATCGAGAGTTGCTGCCATCGCAAAGGTTACCATCATGCCAAAGGAAAAGCCAGTCAAAATTAAGCTAATTACATATACTACATGCCAGGGTCTTGGAAAGATTTCCTGGGAAGAAGTTTATAACTTGCTTGAAGAAGAAAACCCTACAGTTACAGAAGTAAAGGCGACGGTGCCAGATGAAGAATCATATTCAGATGATAGTCCCCTTAAAGAACTGCCAAACTCTTTTCTCCATAGAATTGCAGCTCGCGCAAATGTATTTCCATACTATGATCTAATACGATGGGTAATAGAAACCACAACCATCACAGACAAAACATTTGTCACAGTTGGAGGAAAGATGTTTGGATCCTTTAGAGCAGAAGACATCAAGGCAATGTATCATCTGCCAAAACCTTAGAATACCTACAACAAAGCCTTCATAAAGGATTTCGCTTCAAGCAACGAAATAGAATCAGACCCTATTCGGCAATAGAGACAAGCTCCAGACAAACATAAGCATGAGACCTCAGGTATGTATTCTGTAGAGTCTGTCGCACCTCCGTATTACTATGTTGCTGCTATGATGTGCAGACTTTTTGGGAGTGATAATTATGCAAGGTTTTCTATTCAAATGGTACCCCTAATTGAGGCCATTGTAGGTTTCGTTATTATGGATTGGTCAGTCATTCTATCTGATAAAATAGCAAATAAAATTCTGGATTATAGAAGAAATAAGCATACTAGAACTACACCCCCATTTCATTTTTGTGCTTACATTTTAGATGTCTTATGCTTTAATTCTGAGTTTCCTAATTTGGGATGGAAATGGACTCCTCAAGATCCTACTCCTATACACATCTATCATAAATATTTGTGAAAATCCCATTTCAAGAACCATGTATACAGAGTTTTCCATGGCTACATGTTGCCCATTTATCAAGCTATTTTTAACCAACCCCCTCCTCGACTCTCAGATAAGGCAAAACTTGATTTAACCCCAATCGGAAGTTGGTTCGGGGAAGAAAATTTCACCTATATCAGGGTATTTGGAAGCATTATTGAACCTCACATCTTGCCCTTATATGTTCCCGATAAACTATTGGCTCAAGAAATAGCTTACCAGTTGACCGAAAAGGGAATTTCCAGAATTTTAAATAATTCTAAAAAATTGATGTGGCCTACATTTCCTTTCCAATGTGGAACTTATACCCTCAATTATTTCAAGCATACAGAAAAAGAAGCCCTTAAGATAAAAGGACTCAAGCTTGCAACTGTTCCCAGTAGGCAATATGATCCAAATGAAGTTGCCTTCAACTTCACATCTATGGTGCAAATTGCTAAATTTGAGCATAAAACTGATGATTTTGATGACCTGTTTGTCTCGATTGAGAAATTTTCACAGGTTTATGATTTAGCTAAATAAAAGTTTCAAACAAAGGATATGAATAAGTTTTTACAGTTTAGAAGCAAAAGACTGCTTACAGTTCCCCTTGACCAGTTAAAGACTACTTTACAAGAAGAAGAGAGTACTGAAACAGAACAAAAGAAAGAGGATATAGGCAACAAAGTTGATGTACAGACAGAGAAAGAAGATACAGCAGCAAGCCTAATGATCAACTTGAAAAAGAGAACACCAATGAGAAAGAGGGAGATTCTGCTGAAACCAATATTAATGAACAGTTGTTAAAATAATATGAACAATTTGCTCAACAGATAGGAGACCAGGGAAATTCTCAAATTAATAACATTTACTATCAAGATATTGAGATCATTCCTGAAGACCCATCCAAATAAATTGTACTAAAATTTGAAGACATACCCCCTCTAGATTTCTTTTACAGCCCTAAACATAGAGCTATAGTAAGAAAACAAAGAAAGAGAAGGAGGATTGATCAAGGACCACTTTTAACTCCCCAGGTTGAACTAATGAATGTTGTTTGGAAACACTCTGAAGTAGATCCTTCAGAGGATCTAACCAAACTATCCCAATATGCAGGGGCTTATAGTGCAGCCACAATAGATAAAGCTACTAAAGTTACTCAACTGGTAAAACAAAAGGACTTGCAAATAGCATTGTTAGAAGAAAGGACAACAAACGATCAACAAAGGACATCACAGATAGAGCAGCAGTTGGAAGAAGAAAGACTGAGAATTAAGCAACTAGAAGAACAACTGAACATTGAAAAGCAAAAGCTTAATCAGCAAGCTTTAAACAAACTACAACAGTTGTCCCAGGAAGTAACAAAATTGCAGACATTGCTGCAAAATGAGAAAGCTGCCAAGCAAGAGCAAAGTATAATATTTCAAGCAAAAATGGATAAATTCAAAGATTATCCTAAACTGGACCAGTTCAACACAGAAGCCCTTGAAATGAGTAAATTGTTGTCCCAACAATTGGATGATCTATGCCAAAAAATATCACAAGCTGAACCCCTCTGTGAAATAGCATCATCCCTCATCGACGAAGCAGTCAATACAAGATTAGAATTTTAAAGCGTCGATGAGAAGATTTCAGAATTTATCACATGGCAGAAAACAGATCAGGGTAAAATTGCAAATCTTCCTAGAATTGAAGCATCACATAAAGAAATTATATTTGCTGAGTGGGAAACTCAAATGATTAAAGAAGAACGTGCTACTTCTAGAGCAAGGACTATAATGAATAATCTGACACAGTTGGTTAATGATAGTCTATATGCAGCAAATTTAATCTCAGATTGCACTCCAGGAAAGTTGCCGAATGTTAAAGAAATAGACAAAAGGTGGAAACAGGAATTAATCAGTAAAGATCAAAAGATCAATAAAACACGGGGAATTACATGGGATGACTTATGGTTCCATTTGATCAAGCCATACAGTGAGCAGATAGCAACCAAATGTCTTTCCAGTGCCATCAATTATATCATCCCGGAACTTTCTGATGCCACATACACCAGTCAATTGCATTCTCAGCTGAGTCACCCAACTGAAATAAAAGATATGCTCAAGATCTGCCAGCTTCGCACATTAGATATTATGGAAATCCAATGAACCTATTTTATTGAAGATCGCAATTCTATTTTCGGATCTCCGACGATCTTTCTTAGCAATAGTTTTAGTTAATTTGTTTTTTTTTTAATTTCCTATTTAAACCCCTTTCGGGCATTTTAGAAAGGGTCCTAAATTTGTAATATTTTGGGCTTGGATAATACATTTATGTACTCCTTGACTATCTTATTTTTATAGAAGGATCACATCTTGTGATTTTATGGTGAATTATTTTTTAGAGTTGCATTTCTGTACCTTGAAGATTGTTCTAAGTTAAAAAATAGGATCGGAATATCAAATTGCATCAGGAATATATCAAATGTATCTGGTATTTCTATCGATTATGTTTTATTCTCTTTATGTGATGAAATATTCTCATTGAAATTTGCTATCGTTTATGTATACTTGTTTCTCAAATATTTCTTTATCATATCATTTTTGAAGATACAGGAATATCATCTTTCATAGTATGTGTAAATGATATAAAATTATGAGTGCAATGTGCTATTATAACTCTGTTTAATTTCTTAAACAGAGTTATCATTATATGATACTACATCCTTCTTTTAAGTAAATAATACATTTTCATGGTTATTTGTATAAATGAAATAATCTTTAAGTCATATTCATATTTAAATACCCCAGTTAGTTTTAAAGTTATTTGTAAGTCATAAAATAATATTAGACAGATTAGCTTAATTAGTTAGTTTCATTATCCACTTGCACAAGCACCCCATCACCAATCCATCTATTATTAGAAAACTGGTCCTATAAATCCAGTCGGAGCCACCATCCCAAACGGAGAAGGAGCTGTTCTAAGGTCCGGACCGGATGGTTTTCCCCCAATGTTTGAAGCAACGATTTTTGGGGCTTCAACAGGTGGGTGGGCCATAATGCTAACATCATCTCTTTTGTTTGGTAGCGTGGGTGGTCGATCGGCGATTGGAAAGGCTTGGGTGAATGCGAGCCGTCGAATGAGATGAATCGATGATAGGGATGTGTTTATGGGGGTGAAAGGATATATATAAGTCGGGAGAATAGAGGGAAAAAGGGGAAGCATGCTGGTCGTTGATCTTTAAAGATCAACAGTGGGTATGGTGCGGGTTTTAACAAGTTTGGCGAGGGAAATATATAAAGGGAAGGGGGCTCAAAGAATAAGGAAGGGAAGGGTATGATGGAGGGATAAGGTGACAAAGAGCAGGGTGTGAAGGGCTAGGGAAAAAGGGCTAAGAGGAGGGATAAGGGAGGTGATCCAGCGCCATTGGATCGGAAAGATCTACGGCTAGGATTAACGCAGGGTTTGACAAAGGTAGCGGGGAAAATATAAAGGAAAATGTATTTTGCAGGGGCGCGGGGGGGAAAATAAAGGGTAAAGGAAGGGGGCTTGGGATAAGGTAGAAGCAAGGTTCTATGGAGAGATCAGGTGACCGAGAGCAGAGAGAAAGGGGTTAGTGGCTAAGGATCTAGCGCCAGGTTGTGGGGCTTAAGCCATATGGAGAAAAAGGCCAAGGGTTTAAGCCCTGAGGGGCTTAAAGCCTGCTTGTTAATAATAAAAAAGGTAGAATAAGTAGGTTTTTGGGCTTTTTAGTGTTTTTTGAGGTTCCGATAGGTAAAATAGGGTAATTCAAACCATAAAAAGGTGTTTTTTATAGTTTTAAAAGGGATTTTTGAAGGTTTTTTAGGAAAATGAAGGGTAAATGAGAAGGAGATAAGGGGATTTTCAGAGGAAAATGGAGGATAAATAAAAGGGAAAAATGAATGAAATAGGCTTAGAAAATTATGGAAAATGGCCTAAAAAACAGTCTCTTTTGATATCAGTAGGGTTACTTTGTGGAATTTTTGAATGAAACAGCAGTGAAGATCACTTTTAAGTTAGAAAGCACCAAAAGGCTTCAAGAATGAGAAATTTTCTGTGAAAATAATCTCTTGAAGGCTCAAGATCTGTTTTAGCCATCATTTGCTATGACAAAATTTACTGATGGCTAACAGTGGCTCCACTTGGAGATGGCAGCTCCTTGGAGGTGTCAAGAACTTTAGAAATTGATCTCTGGAATGTAGACCTGTGCCTTATCCATTGACAACCTTTTCATCCTTGATCATGCTGCTTGAAAAGATGATCAGTATTTTGTATCAGCAAACAAATTTCTCCCAAACATTCTACCTACACAGCCTACTTTTCCTAACATTTTTTCTTCATAAGGTGCACTTGGACTTGCAAACCTTTTGACATCAACATTTTGTTCTTTTATTGAAAGCAGGAAACTAATCTAAATCTATCCTTATTTCTTCCATGAGTTCAGATTAAACAGTTGAACTCATTAATTCTCTACCTAAGCTACTATCTAGCAGGATTAAACTATCTGTCATATTTTATTCTCTATATTCTAAAACAGAAAATTTAAAACACAGTCAAACCAGGATTAAAATCTGACAATCAAATTTTATTGTGTCTATGGCTATATGTACAAGCTGCACATAGACTTTATTTGCATAAAATTTAAAACAAAATTGTGAAGGCTTAAGATCTGAAAATTTAAAACATCCTTCATTCTTGCTTATGACTCAGATTTTGATCTTTTTAGAGTCATCCTTTTTCTTCTTTCTTGGTTCAGATTTTGAGCATGTTTGAACCTTTTTTTATCTCTTTGGCTCAGGTTTTGATCTGATTTGAGCCATTCTTCATTTAAACTTTTAGGTTCAGGATTTAAGCTTGTTTGAACCTCTGTTTTTCTATCCTAATCTAGTTTACTGATAAGCCAAGATTTAATTGTTTGGCTAATCTGATTTACTAACCTATCAGTAGTAAATTGAAATCTATCTAGTCATGATTAGGCTGTATGACTAAATAGCAGTGCTCTCTTTTGGTAGTGGTATTTAAGCTTGCACACTTTCATATTTTCTTTTCCTTTTTTTGGTATGGGGTTGTACCTTTCTTATTTTATTTCTGCCCTCTTTTTCTCTTTTTCTATTGTTTTTGTAATTTTTCTTTTTTCAAACTCAAAGAAAAAAGAAAAAAACTAACTAAATGCTCAAAGGGTTGAGATTTATTGCATTCCTATCTAACCTAATCTAACTCTGAAATATTTACATATTTAGCTGACAAATTCTCTTTTCCAATACATCCAGTGAATCAGATGGTTCCATGACTGGTCTTTACTCATCTCTTTGGGCATGCTGGATAAACAAAAGGGCCACTCCCATCTCACTTGTTCTTTAGCAGCAGTGTTAAAAAAATTTCTTACTTTTGGTAATACACTGCTCCTAACAACCTTTACTTCTTCTTCAAATTTCTTCAAGAAATCAGCAAAGGGGTCTTGAAATAATACCTGGTTGTGAGTATTTGAAAGATAGTTCTCAACCAATATTACTTTTTCCTCCACTGGATCAAGATCAAGGTTCTTTTGAGAAAGACAATCTTCCTCATCTTCATTATCATTTAAACTGGAGGACTCATCATATATTGCAGCATTGTCCTCTAGTAGTCCCGATATGCTCTGATTCAGTGGACTGTATTTTGTGAATAGATCATCATATTCTTGAGCAGGGGTATCTTTTATTACCTCAACCTTTCTAGGAGAAGGATCCTTATCACCATCCTGCTCAAGAAATTCCACTTTCTTTTCCTCTTCAACCTTTGAGCTGAAAGATTGCTGATTCCCAATCACATGAAAACTGTTACTGATGAATTTTGATGAAGTAGGGTAAAGATTCAGAGATTCTTCGCTCTCTACTGCATTTTTAAAGCTTTCTTCATCAGTATCATAAATAGTCTGCTTTGGCTCATTACTTTCTTGGAGTTGGTGGAACTGATCTTCCTCCCACAAATCTACTAATGATTGTCCTGCAAGATCAACTTCTGTTTGGAGAACATCATCTTAAGACAGATCAAAATTAAGAAAATCATTAGTGTAAGTAATGTCACCAATCAAGCATATTGGATTATCAGCATATCTTTCTTTATTCTGATCTACAAGGGAAATTTCTAAATTTTTACAACAAAGTTCACTAGGGGAATGGGTAAGAATGTTTGTTTTATAAAAGATTTCAGAGGCTGGTTGTTCATTGATAATCTGATCAATTTCTTCTTCAGTCAAAGGGGAAGAAATTTTTGTTTTTCTTTGAGCAGAAGTACAACAGTTCTCTATCTCTTGTGAAAACTGAATTTGAGGTTGGATGTCTTCTTGAGCCTCGTCTAGTGAATCAGTGTTTGTGCTTGCAGGGAAACCTTGAGGATTTTCTACTGTTTCTTGATCTTCTTCTGTTTCCAACAACTCCTCATGGTTATTATGATGCTCATTTTGAATACAAGGTTCATGAGTTGTTTCTTCTACCATATCAGGATGCCACTCTTCTGGTTTAATCTGAAATGAGTTATAACATAAAGGGGGAGTCCCTATATGTGTTGGTTCTCCTTCCACATTAGATTCTGCATTTTCTAAGTGGCTACTTGTTTCATCAAAGCACTACTCACTATTAGTATTTGCATTTTGGTCGTAAAGTTCTCTTAATAATGCAATATAAGATAGAGGTATGTTGTTAGGACTCTCTTGACAGCCTTCTTCAATTTTTCACTGTAACCTTGCTCATCTTCTTCTATAAAGTCTTGATCATCATCTTCTATAAAGTCTTGATAATTATACATGTCTTACTCATTGTCTAGGTCTTGTAGTGGTTGAGTTTGTTCTTGATCTGAAAAAAGCATGGGTTGTTCTAGATCACCAATTTTTAAATTAGCCTTATACCTATCCATTATCTTTCCAAACATGTACAACATTTTTTCCATCATGGCCAACCATTTTGCTTTTGGATCTATATTTGAATCCATGTTTGTAAATCAGAAAAGAGGTCACTATATCTGGTCAACCAGTTCAGAGTCTTCTACCAATGGAGTCATTTGGTCTTTTGGAGGTTGTGGAGTCGCCAGGTGAAAATTTTTAGCTCTTTTGGAGGTAAAATGTTCTATGGTCCACTACCAACGTTTATTTAAATACCAATCTGAAATGTTCTCGGTCTTCTGAGGTCTTTAAGGATGTACAAGGTGTAATTCATTCAAAATTTCCCAGTAGAGTCTTAGAAAAAACCAGAGGGGTCAATAGGGCTACTGAATACCAATGGAGTCGCCAGGTGAAGGATTTTTACTTGTTTTCAAGGTTTTGGTTGTTGTTCACCATCAACAATCAATAATAACCAGTCTTGGTGACACTTGATTCATTTAGGAATAGGGGTTAGTTGAGTTGTGAAGTTATCTATTACTCAATAATCTCCCCAATATAGTCGCCAATATGTTAGGGTATCTATAGTTTGCAATATTGGCAAGAACAAATGCTGCAGAGCCTACATCAAAACCACTTGGGAATCCTAGGTTCTATCCCTCCTGGATTCAAAGAGGGATCTCTCTATATAAGTGTTTTCAAAGATATTATCTTTAAGGCTTATGATATGATATTAGGCTAGTTATGAAGTACAATGGTTTGTTTGTTTTTGGTTGAGATGGATATCATCAAAATGAAGGAAGTCTTTTGAAGGGTGAAGGTATGAGCAAGTTGAGAGATGGTTCAGCTGATAGGATAGGTATGAAAGAGTGTCAATCCATTGGGCTATGGAGTCATAAAAGGATTTAATTGCACAACAATTTCCAAGAATGGTCTATGGGAAAAGTCATCTATATCAAAGGATCTTTTGAGATTGAGTTATGGTATGAACATCAAAAGTGAGTGAAAGAAGTAAACATATAAGAAAGAACAAAGAGCAGCTTAAGATCAGGTAAGAACTTTGAATCTATCCTGCTTTCAACATACTCTGAAGGGAAAACAAAGAATAGCCTAAGATCAAGTAAAGACTTTTAACTTAGCTTGCTTTCAGCATATTCTCAAGGGAAAACAGTTTAAAACAAAGAATAGCTTAAGATCAAATAAGGACTTTTAACCTAGTTTACTTTCAGCATATTCTCAAAGGAAAACACTTAAGATAAACAATAAACAGTAGCCTAAGATCAGGTAAGAACTTTGAATCTAGCCTACTTTTGGCATACTCTTAGGGAAAATTTCAAAGACAATATCTCAAGTTGTACTTAGGAAACACGGGCTCACCAACAATTCACTGGTTATACTCTATTGAATTATCCTTAAAACACAATTAGAAGAAAAAATTAAGACAAAGCTTATCAGTGAGATTTAGGGTACTTTACATTAAATCCTAATCTATATTTGTTGTTCTTTATCAGAGAATAGTGGACAGTATGAAAACCTAAGTAAAATAAAAATTACAGTAAGAAACACATCACCATTGACATAGACCAGGATCCCATAAATCAGCTTGTATTATGATGTTCAAACCAATTACAATCTTCAAGTCTAGTAGGTCTTTACAGCTTCAAACTTCTCATCTCAGCCTATCTTTCTTCAATTAAAAACAGAGCTTCAGCAGCCTCAATAGCTATTTACACTTGATAAGTATTCAAAACCCAACCATAATAATGAACTCCTCATATGATATATATAGGTAAATTTGAGGAGGTGGAGTGAAAGAAGGTCTAACTAGTCAATAAATACAGAGTAAATGTTTCTCAACCTTGGGGAGGCCTTAGGGAGAAGATTTCTGATGTTTATCTCTGTTTTAATCAATTTTACATTAACTTTCATTTACTTCAGTCACTTTTGTTGACTTTGGAGGCTTTTGGTAGGCTGGAAATTAATTTTGAGTTGTCTTTGGCAAATATCTCTGACTATACATTCAATTTGTATTCTTTCTAGGTGAAATCAGCTAGCAGGTGGCATTTTGAGGATTAATTGCCTCGCTAATGTGGCATTTGGAGGCTCTCTTCATTGATTTGTGTTGATTTGGCACTTTGACCTTCAATTAGGCCTTTGATTTTTCTTTTGGGCCTTTATAATCATCTTCGAGCTTTAAACTTTATCTACTGACTGTTTTATCCTTTAAAATGTGGATTAATATTTAAATCTTCATACTTTGCTTTAATCCTTTAATTTTCAACTTTTCTCTAATACTCTTTAATACTTTACCACTGTGTTTGCTAGTGTACAGGTGGCTAGGGCATACTGAGGGTTTGATTCGAATAACCAGTGCTCATGAGGCACTAGTCAAACTATGAACCTGAACTTGGAATGCTTATTTTCTGTGATTTTGCAATTATCCGGGCTTCAGAGGTAGTGACCCTCGGCCGTGTTTCTTATTGAACCATGAGAAGGCTTTTTTGGCCTTAAAGCTACCATTGAACCCTACAAAAAACCAAAAAACGTTAATAAAACCCTGCGATGTCGGCAAAACTGCATGCAGAGGCTTGCGGAGGGTGGAGGAGGAGGATATGCAGGCGGAAGAGGAAATTTCATGGCGAAGAGGCGAAAATCTTCGAAAACCAGGTTGAATTTGAAGATAGGCGTGAAAATAGGCAAAGTGGTTTTGGAAATACCACTGGTGGTTTTCGCGTTTGATTTAGGTGGTAAGCGGTTTTCCCCTAACCGAACGCAATATTGTCCATCGGGCGACACGCATCCTCCAGAAAACCAGTGGTTTCGCGTGAAAATGGGTGGTTAAATCTCAGACGAAAAAGTTACGTGAAACACGATGCGAACCGTTGGATCTGGAGGTGTAGATACAACGGTGGGGGAGGAGCGAGATGGAGAGAGGTGTACAAGCAAAGACTGTAGTGGGAGCCGAGTGTTAGCCAGTGATTGGATGGGCGATTAGATAATGGTGTGTGGGCCATAATGCTAACATCATCTCTTTTGTTTGGTAGCGCGGGTGGTCGATCGGCGATTGGAAAGGCTTGGGTGAATGCGAGTCGTCGGATGAGATGAATCGACGGTAGGGATGTGTTTATGGGGTTGAAAGGATATATATAAGTCAGGAGAATAGAGGGAAAAAGGGGAAGCATGCTGGTCGTTGATCTTTAAAGATCAACGGTGGGGATGGTGCGAGTTTTAACAAGTCTGGCGGGGGAAATATATAAAGGGAAGGGGGCTCAACGAATAAGGAAGGGAAGGGTCCGATGGAGGGATAAGGTGACCAGGAGCGAGTGTGAATGGCTAGGGAAAAAGGGCTAAGAGGAGGGATGAGGGAGGTGATCCAGCGCTGTTGGATTGGAAAGATCTACGGCTAGGATTAACGCAGGGTTTGACAAAGGTAGCGGGGAAAATATAAAGGAAAATGTATTTTGTAGGGGCACCGAGGGGGAAAATAAAGGGTAAAGGAAGGGGGCTTGGGATAAGGTAGAAGCGAGGTTCTGTGGAGAGATAAGGTGACCGGGAGCGGAGAAAAAGGGGTTAGCAGCTAAGGATCTAGCACCAGGTTGTGGGGCTTAAGACATATGGAGAAAAGGCCCAGGGTTTAAGCCCTGAGGGGCTTAAAGCCTGCTTGTTAATAATAATAAAAGGCGGAATAAGTGGGTTTTTGGGTTTTTTAGTGTTTTTTGAGGTTCCGATAGGTAAAATAGGGTAATTCAAACCATAAAAAGGTGTTTTTTATAAGTTTAAAAGGGATTTTTGAAGGTTTTTTAGAAAAATGAAGGGTAAATGAGAAGGAGAAAAGGGGATTTTTAGAGGAAAATGGAGGATAAATAAAAGGGAAAAATGAATGAAATAGGCTTAGAATATGATGGAAAATGGCCTTAAAAACAGTGTCTTTTGATATCAGCAGGGTTACTTGGTGGATTTTTTGAATGAAACAATAGTGAAGATCACTTTTAAGTTAGAAAGCACCAGAAGGCTTCAAGAATGAGAAATTTTCTATGAAAATAATCTCTTGAAGGCTCAAGATCTGTTTTAGCCATCATTTTCTATGACAAAATTTACTGATGGCTAACACTTGCTTCGCAATATTTTCGGAGATATGATTTGGGGAAGTTAGGGTTTTTTTAGGCTCCCGAATTTCAACTAAAACAGGTCATCGTGGCATTTTCACTATAATTTTTTGTATACGAAGTTCTAGAAGCTGAAATTTTTACAGTGCGAAGCCGCAATCCTTAGGAACCTCCTGCAAAAATTTCAGATCTTGGTTCACAACATTTTTGGAGATATGATCTGGGGACATTAGGATTGTTTCAGGCTCCCGAATTTCATCTCAAAGAGATGACTGTGGGAAAAATGTCATAGCTCTCTCTATGAGCATCGGATTGGGATTCTGTAAAAAGTGGCCGCAAGTACATGGACTGACTTTTTTTTATATCAATTTCAAAGCCGAAGGAGGAAACAATAACACGCGGCAATTCATACAAGTTCCCTCTACTAAACCAGTCCATAATTAGGTCATCGTGGGAGATTGGGCATAACTTTGTCTTGAAGAATCCAAATCAGGTCAGACCTATGGCATTCGAAAGAAGATTCAGAGGGATACTTCAGGGCAGAATTTCAGATATTGAAGATCTGAAATCATAGAGATAATTCAGTTTCAATATCAAGGTCCTCAAAAGCAAGAAAAAGGTGTGTATTTTTTCCTAATTACATAAGTCTCGTTTGAAAAAAAAAAATAGTTTGAATTTATTCCAAGGGAATATTGAAGAATAGATATCAGTATTGGGTTCTAAAATGCCCCTTAAAAATAATTCAATGCCCATTAAGTCTTCAGAAGGCTCTATTATGACTCATGAAGACGAAGAAACACAACATGAGATATCAAAATTACAAGAGCAAGTGCACCAAAATTCGCTATCGCAAAGAGCAACAAAAAATGAAATGGAAGTTTTGAAGAAAGGCATGGAAACTAAGATGGATGGTTTGAAGAAAGACGTGGAAGCTAAGATGAATGTTTTGGAAGCTAATATGGATGGCATGGAAGTAGGCATGGAAGCTAAGATCAATGAAAAAATGAAAGACAACATGGAAAACATGAAAAATGATCTAAAAGTAGACATCGAAGGTTTGGCAAGGTTGATACAAGAAATGTTTCCTAATGGCGAAAAGATAGTAGAGGAAAATCATGATGAGAACAAAATAAATGTTAATCATAATTTCATAAACTCTAATGTTGGATGGAAGAACCACCATATTCCAAAGATGGATATGAGGAAGTTTGATGGCAAGGATCCCGTAACATGGATACTACAAATGGAGCAATATTTTGATCTTAATAATGTGCAAAACACACAAAGGTACACATTGCAACTTTACATTTAGAACAAAACAAATTTGTATGGTATCGATGGATTTTCTCCCGTAAAAAAAATTCACTTGGTCAATTTTTACGGAGGAAATGATAGCACATTATGAGGATACAAAAAGCAACACCACCTTTATCCAATTGATAAATCTCAAACAAAAGGGTTTAGTGGCGGAGCACATTGAGGACTTCCAAAAATTGAATATAATTCAAACTAGTCAAAGTTCTTTCTCTGCTCCAGTAGTATTGGTGCACAAGAAGGATGGATCATGGCGCATGTGTCTGGATTATAAGGAGCTCAATAAGCTCACCATTAAAGATAGATTTCTCATTCCTGTGATTGATGAGTTACTGGATGAATTACATGGAGCAATTTATTTTACCAACTTGGATCTTCGTTCAAGATATCATCAAATTAGAATGAAGACTGAAGATATTCCTAAAACAACATTTCGAACTCATGAGGGTCATTATGAATTTTTGGTCATGCCTTTTGGCCTTACCAATGCACCTTCTACATTTCAAGGGTTGATGAATTCCATTTTCAAACCCTTCCTTAGAAAAATTGTGCTAGTATTTTTTTGATGATATACTAATCTATAGCAGGTCTTGGAAGGATCATGTTCAACATGTTGACAAGGTGCTTAAACTATTGCAGGAGAAACAATTATATGCAAAAACATCGAAATGTTTCTTTGGAGTAAAAGAGGTGGAATATCTGGGTCATATTGTATCTCACGAGGGTGTTAAGGTAGACCCTAACAAAATTAAATCCATTAAGGAATGGAAAGTCCCTGCAACCATATTGTATCTCACGAGGGTGTTAAGGTAGACCCTAACAAAATTAAAGCCATTAAGGAATGGAAATTCCCCGCAACCATAAAGCAGTTGCGAGGATTTCTCGAGATAACAGGGTATTATCACAGGTTTTTTAAGAATTATAGGAGAATAGCAACACCTCTAACAACATTATTGAAGAAATATGCATTTTCATGGACTCCTGAAGCAACTAAAGCCTTTGAACATCTTAAAGAGGTAATGTGCCTAGCACTAGTCTTAGCTACGCCATACTTCACAAAAACCTTTATTGTGGAATGTGATGCCTCAGGGAATGGAATTGGTGTTGTTTTAATTCAAGAAGGAAGACCCATTGCTTTTGAAAGTTGTCTAATCAAAAAAAAGTATTTACAGAAATATATTTATGAGAAGGAAATGTTAGTGATACTACATGCACTAAAAAAATGGCGACCTTACCTAATGGGAAGACACTTCAAGGTAAAAACTGATCATGATAGTCTTAAACACTTTTTGGAACAAAGACTATCTTCAGAAGAGCAGAAAAATGGGTCACAAAGATGTTGGGTTATGACTTTGAAATAATCTACAGAAAAGAGAAGTTAAATGTTGTTGCAGATGCACTCTCAAGAAAGAATGAAGAGGTGGAAGCATTGCTTTGTGCCATTTATATTATCCAACCAGATTGGATAATTGAAGAAAGGGATGAATGAAAGAAGGGCGAAGAAGTGTGGACACTCATTCAAAATTTGCAGCAAGATCCTAGTACATATGATACATTTAGTTGGAAAAATGATTCCTTATGGTACAAAGATCGCTTATATATTTGTAAGAATTCCCAACTAAAACAAAAGATTCTTTTGCAATTGCACACTTCTCCATTAGGAGGACACTTAGGATTTTTTAAAACTTACCACAGGGTGAAGAAATTATTTTTTTGGGATGGACTTAAATCTGATATTCAAAATTTTGTGGCGAAATGTTTGGTTTGCCAGCAAAATAAAGTTGAGACAATTAAGACCCTAGATCTTCTACAATCTTTATCCATTCCAAGTCAACGTTGGGAAGAGATTTCAATGGATTTTACCACAGTTTTACCTAAGTCCGAAGGAAAGAGTGTCATCATGGTGGTAGTTGATAGACTTACCAAGTATGCACATGTTTGTGCATTATCTCATCCATTTAAAGCAAGTACAGTTGCTACTACATTTCTGGACATAATTCAAAAGCTACATGGAAACCCAAAGGTTATTATGAGTGATAGAGATCCCATTTTTACTGGAAATTTTTGGACGGAGTTATTTTCTTGTTTGGGTACCCAATTAGCTCATAGCTCATCTTATCATCCTCAATCTGATGGAAAAACTGAGATAGTGAATAAATGTTTGGAAGGATATCTTCGTTGTTTCGTATCTGATAAATAAACACAATGGGTCAAGTGGTTACCTCTCGCTAAATGGCGGTATAACACTTCCTTCCATACTGCAGCAAAAATGACCCCATTTATGGCACTTTATGGATATCATCCATCGTCCATCACATCATCTTTAAGATAAAATTCTAAGGTTCAAGTAGTGGAAGATCACATCGAGCATCAACAAGAAGTTCTCCGACTCTTAAAGGATAACCTAAATTTGGCACAAAATTGAATGAAACAACAGGCAGATCAACATCGTAGCGAGAGAAGTTTTGATGTAGGAGACTGCATATTTTTACAGCTACAACCATACAAACAAATGTCTCTCAAGCAAGCTAAGAAGGATAATAAATTATCTTCAAAGTACTATGGTCCTTACAAGGTGTTGCAAAATATTGGTACTATGGAATACAAATTGGAGCTTCCAGCTTCTTCGCGAGTGCATCCAGTTTTCCATGTTTCATGCTTAAAGAAAGTTATATGTGAAAATCTTCCAGTTCAAACAATATTGCCAAAACTTGATGAGGAAGGAAAAATCATATTGGAACCTGAAGCGGTCATGGAAACAAGAACGCGACATCTATGAAATCGATCAATTTCAGAGTATCTCATCAAGTGGAAAAACATACCCACTGAAGATTCTACATGGGAGGATGAGAATTTTATGCAGAAGCACCCAGAGCTACTCAAGCGTTGAGGACAACACTTTTTTGAATGAGAGGGGCATGTTAGGTCCCTATATTACTAGTTTAGTCCCTTATTATTATTAGTGTAGCACCCCTATTGTTATTGTTGTACCCCTGTAACCCCAATATTGTTATTATTGTGCCCTTACATTGTTATTGTTAGGTCGGCTAGGATTATATTGTGGGCCCGTGGACTCATATATATAGAAGGAGGTTTTCTTCATTTGTATCATCCAAGAATTGTTCATTTATGTAAGGTATTGGAGGTTGCCCCCTCAAAGTGGCTGATTTCTAAGGCCTTGATCTCTCTTTTCTTCTATTTTTGGAGCTGGTTTCATAGCAATGCATCGAGAAATCACTCCCGTAATCATAAAATCAAAACAGAATTAGGTGAAATCGACATTTCAATAGCAAAACATCAAAATCAAATGGTAAAAGAAACAACATAGTTGGCCACGGAGGCCAAATCCTGGAATCTTCAAATGGGGCGGCGAGGAGTAGCAGTGAACAGATGGTCAGTCTGGCTTCCATCACATTATTTCACCTGTTGCCGAAAGCCTCCACTCCCTTACTCTCATGACTTCCATTAACCATTATGAAATGGCCAGTCGTGTTGCGTGTGCGTAGCTCTTTAGAAGGGAGTTCTTAGAAAAACTAAATATACCATAGTTTCATTTGTCGCACCAAAAACCCATGTTGTGTTTGCAAAACTGGAGACCGAGTTTCAGAGGGGGGGCTGTCTAGTTTGTGGTATTGGATGGGGGGAAGTAATGGCGGTAACAACCTGTGATAGGGAGCAGAGATTAGGGGAAGATGGTGGAAGTAATGGTTGAGTTAGCGGGAGTAATGGCGGTAACAACCCCTTTTCCTTTATAATGGTGGAGCTAAAAGTGGGACTTGCGGCATTAACACACAGCAGGATGGTTGACACTGAAAAGAGCAGGACAAAGGCCGTGGGAGCGCTTTGATGACGTGGCAAGGAGGTGGGGCTGCCTGTAAATCGGAATAGGGAGTTTTTTGTTATGAGAAGCGTGGGGTAAAGGTTGTGATTTGTGATGTGCGATGTGCAATGAGTGGAAGGTGATTTGGCATGACGGAGGTGGAGCCGCCTGCAAATCCCAATCAGGAGCTTTTTTTTATGAGAAATGAGGGAGTAAAGGTTTCGATTTGTGAAGTACGATGTGCAATGAGTGGAAGGTGACGTGGCATGAGGGAGTTGGGGCTGCTCGCAAATCGCAATCGGGAGCTTTTTGTTATGAGAAACGGGGGGTAAAGGTTGCGATTTGCGATGTGTGATGTGCAATGAGAGGAAGGTGATGTGGAATGACGGAGGTGGGCCGCCCGCAAATCTCTATCGGGAGCTTTTTGTTATGAGAAACGAGGGGTAAAGGTTGTGATTTACGATGTGCGATGAGAGAGGTGACGTGGCGGAGAGGGTAGGTCCCATTTACATCGCAATCGGGGAAATGGTGTAGGTGAAGTTAACAAAAGTGTCAGTGTAATGCAGTTGGCGATGCGAAAAGGTAAGTGTTCTTTCCTCTTTTGACTACAGGTTGTCCGCCCGACCTGTGCTTGAATTTCTTGGCCTTCACCTTAGCCATTCCCGCACTTCATTTCCTTTACTCTCCATGTTGCCTTATTCATTCATAAAAACCACAAGCCAACATTGGCTCCATTAGGGATGACGCACTCGTTCGAGTGTGTCGAGAACTCACAGACCACTTGCTTTTGTTCTTCTTAATATGCCTGGGATCATTGTTAAAAACATTTTCAAGCAATTTTAATCAAAAACAAAACAGGAATTCATGTGAAAATAACAAACGGCATATATAAAATTTGAGGATATGTATAATGGGTCGCCGTAGCCCGCTATCAGTGTTGGAAGTAAGGCTTGAGAGACTTTCCATTGACAGGCATCTCAAGTATGTCTCCTTCCAAGTTCTCCAGCACAAAGGTATTGTTGCCTTTGACTTTTGCCACCCTGAATGGACGAAACCAAAGGGGGTCGAACTTCCCATGTTTCCCTTTGTCTGACCGCCTGACATCCCATCACAACACCAAATACCCTGCTTGGATTTCCTTGTCTTTAGCTCTTTGGTCAAATAAGCCTTTCATATTTTCTTGGTACTCTACTAGTCTGAGGCTTACCTATTCCCGTGTTTCATTTAGTTCAACCAATTGATTCATTCTTCTGATAAGGTCGTTTGGCTCTTCCTCACTCTCTTGTAAGAATCGGGCCACGGGTAATGCGAGATGAATAGGGAATACTACTGCTCTGTCGTACACCAGATCATAAGGGGACTTCCTTGTGGATGTTTTAGTGGTGATGCGATTCGCCCAGAGTGAAAACTTGAGCTGTGAATCCCAGTTCTTTTGGTTTTCGTTGATGGTATTTTTCAATATCTTCACCAGTGTCTTGTTAGATGACTCTGCCAGCCCGTTCCCCTATGGGTAATATGCAGTGGAGTGCCCCAGACTGATATTATATTGCTGACAGAACTTCACGAACCTAACCGACTTAAAAGCTTGGGAATTATATGTTATGATTTTAGCAGGGTTCTTCCAAGAAATTGATCACCACCAGATCTGTGGCATTTCTTGTGGGCACGACCTCGACCCATTTAGTGAATTAATGTGTGGCAGTGAGGATCCATTGATGTTGGTTGCTATAATTCGGGTGAATTTCATCTATGAAGTTGATACCCCATTATTTGAGCGACTCTTCAACATGAACTGGGATCAATGGGAGAGGTGTAAACCTTTGCTTTCTGGCGAATGTCTGACACTTTTCGTAGGCCCGGACGCGAGCATGTACGTCACCAAACAGCTTGGGCCAAAAGAAGCCTACTCTCAGGATATTGTGAGCAATGGCTCGCCAACTATAATTCCCACCACATATTCCTTCGTGGAACTATGTCATCACTTCGTCAACCTATTGCTCTGTTAAACATAGTAGTAAAATCCCAGTCGGGTCCCTCTAATATAGTCTCCTGTTTTCCACAATATACTTTTGAGATCTTAACCTTAAAGTGTGATACTTGGTCTTGTCATAGTTAGGGGGACACCTCAGGGTTAAAAGGTACTCCACTATATATTTATACCATAAGTATAGAAGGTACTTTACATGTGTCTTTTGTGTGGAAGATTTTATGCCTTGATGTACACTTGTATCCTCCTGTGCTTCTCCTCCTATCATAGACAAATTTATCCTTAGAGCTTGACAGTTAGATTCAGACAAAAAAATTTCCATCCCTTGGCCCTTGATGAGTTTGGTAGGCTTTATCTCCATCTTGTAATCCTAAATCTTAACTATCCATTTGCCCATTTTTCCTTCATTATCACCCTGCAATAGAATATCCTTCATTGTTGCAGTGGGTACGTAAGTTGTTATGACACACTGTAACACGTACACCCAAAATGCCTGAAGTGACTTGACCAGAGTGTATGCTTTCTTTTCCAGGATGTTATATTTTAGTTCGGCATCTCAAAGGACTTGGCTGAAGAACGCAATAGGTTGTTCATGCCCTTCATTTTTTTTTTGTAGCAACTATTGTATGAGGGGAGACGAAAGAAAAAATCATGAATGGTTTTCCATAATCTACCCTTTGGAACCATATACCCTGCATATAAGCATTACCCTTTGATATAAAACTTTGGATATAAATCCATATCATATAACAGTTTTATTTTATCACCCAGCACATAAAGCCGCCCGGTCCCACAACTTTCGACTGCAACTTTGAAACTCATCCCGATCGTTCGCTTTCACTTATCAAATCCAAAAGTGGACGATTCATTTTGCGTCCACAAACCAAACGATTTCCAAACGCCCAAACGAGCACAAAATAGGCGGTTTTTCTATTACCGCCTCCTATGACGTGTCGCTTTTTGATACAATCGTGTTCATTTTGCCTAATACCACTTACTACCCAAACCCGGCGCGAAACCCACCTATGGTTTTCCACATTCGCAAAAAGAAAATCGCTCCCGCCCAAGATTTGACGCGTAGTTATTACGGTTTTTCAAAGATTTATATCAAAGGTTAAAAGCTTTGTTATAATGTTTATTAACGATATTAAGCATTCCCGACTGTAAAAAAAACTGCCCGACTGTGCAAAAAATCCATTTTCTCAAAATTGTTGAATTATATCTAGTGAAATACCTGATTTCAACCGATGACCCTTGTTTGAAGACCATTCGAAGCCATTTCTCTGCATCAGCGATCCAGGAACCACCAAAGCTTCAGAAACAATTTTTCGGTTATCAAAATACTTGAATTTAAGATATTTTTCGATAATTTCACCTGCAGATTTGCTATTTAGACCACCAATTTGAACCAATTAAGCTCTAAAGAGAAAATTTGCCCATCCATTTTGTCTGAAACCTTGAAAAAAGAGGGCAAACCCTCACAATTTTTTCCCAGAAATTGCCATTTGCAGAAAACCTCATTTTGAAGTTAAATTCTCAATCCAGCACCTTTGAAAGATAAATTCCATGGCTAAGAAGGTTTTAAACCTACTGAATACCTCAAAATCCCTTTTACAAACCTAATCATTAAGAAAACTTGCATTTTCTATCTCAAAACCTATTGCCTGTGTCCTGAAAATTCCTAATTGAGCACTAAATTGCCTACTACTATCATCCCTACCTATAAAATTGTTCAATTACCCTCTGTTGAAGAAAAATCAACTATAGCAAACTGTATAATCTTGTTGTAGTTAATTCAAAATGACAAAAAAGTCAATCACACCTAAGGCTGGAGGATCCAAGCCTGTTAAACCTGGAGGATCCAAACCTCCCAAAACTGAAGCAACAAAAGCTGCAAAGTCTACTCTTGCTATCATTGCTAAGACCACTATGATTGTTAATCCTCTTCAACCTCTAGTGTCCAATGAAGAAGTTATCCCTTTAATTGATTTGGATTACAAGATTGTAGACCCTCTAGTAGAATTTAATCTATTAGAATTACAAAATTGGTGCTGTGAGAAGTTTTTAGACAAAGAAGATATACCTGTCTGGGATACAAATTTACCCAAATATGTAATCCCACTAACACACCCTAATCAGGACATGATAAGACTGTGTCAGAAGTATTATGTCCCAGACCAAAGATCAATTGTGAATAATGACAGGGAAATCCTTTTTTCTATCATTGCAGAGTCAATCAATGAAATGTTGCAGTTACAGTTTGACCCTAGGGAAGTCCCCTTATCCATTGAAGCATTGACTCAGTTATATCTGGGGTTAGATTTCCCTAAAAGATTTATGATTTTTCAGAACTTCATGCCAGCTCATGTGGACATCCCAAAGTTGAATCCTCCCTATTCCACTTCCAAGTTTCCAAAGGGTTCTAGACATGTTATTTCAATGTTATCCTTCATCTTAGGATACTTCACTGATGAGTTTACTAATGAGTCCATCCTCGGATTTTTATCCACTTTATCCCCTAGTGAGCCTCCTGCTATGATCTTTGATTTTGCCAAGTTTATTGCTGATTCCATACACCATCAGTTGACAAAGTTACCCACTGAAGGGGTATTTAGGTATTCTTCCTATTTATTTCATTTCTTCTTATTCTCACAAGCAGATCACTTTCCTATAGCATTGCAGAAAATGAATGTAGAGGGCCAACCTCTATCAGTTGTCTTTTGGACATCATTATTGAGAAAATAAGGAAGTGAGTACACCTACACATATTTCACAGATTTGTTCATTAGGCCAGCTATGAACTTACTTCATAAGTTAGAACAACCTAGGGTAAATGATGAGATGAAAAGGATATTACCACTGTCAAAGCAATGTAAAATGGGGGATTGGTACTTATATGAGAAACACATTGAATTAAGAATCTTTAGAACCAATATCCTTCCATATAAGTTACCTAAATTTTTGACTATCAGAGTTTTTTCCCTAGAGTATTTGAGACAGGTTTTGAATGTTTATGCCATCAATTTCATGGCATCCAAAAAGAAGACTCAATTCAAATTAAAAAATCAAGTTGGACCATTCATAGTAAATAACAGGGATGCTGAGAAAGAAATACAAAATAGATTGTCAGAATTGAAATTCCAAGTGAGTTTTCCTTGGAATTATGACCCCCAAGGTTTTTTGAGCAGTATAAGAGTTAAGTGCAAACTAACTCCTTTTATACATGAGCCGAAACTTGATATTGAAAAGTTTTCGAATCAGAAAGAATGGGAAGAGAATATATTAGTTGATTTGACTGCAAATACACAGCCAACAGACAAACTGGATACCACACTTGTTGTGGTAACTTCCAAACAGCCAAAGTCTTCAAACAAGAGAATTAGAGATGAGGGAGCCTATACAGCAAAAACTTCTTCAGATACAAATTTCAAACTCGTCTACAATAAGAGGCTAAAATTTGGTTCCATAGGCAAAGAAAAACTTATTGAGGTTGAAGATGAACCATAGGTTAGTAATGATGAGGCAACTACAATAATAAAGGAGACTTTGACAGAGATTGAAAGAGAACAAGCTGCATCCAAGGGAAAGGAGACCCAAATGATTGAGCAACAGGTGAACATGGAAACTTCTTCTTCTCAAACAGCAAAAGAAAAAGATTTAGACATCAAAGACAGATATAAGCAGATTAAACAAAGAAATGAGGAAATTAAAAGTGAGATTTATTCTCAATTTCTCAAGCAGAAGCTAGGAAATCAGGATAGATTGCTTTCAGCATTTGACTACTCCTTAAATAAGATGATCATGTCTTATTTGAAACCTACCACTTCAACCCCAACAACAGTGGTTGACTACAAAAAGATGGAATTTGAAGTAGATAGTGAAAAATTGCATGAATTGGATCAAATATAATTCCACAAGCATAGCTCTGAGATGTTATATTCCACTATGGTGAAAAAGGCCACGAGTGTAACAAATTTGCAAAATACTATTATCAACCTGCAAGATCAGATGAAGCTTGATAAAGGTTCTTTATATGCAAAAGATCTAAGGATCGAGGCCTTAGAAGATTTAATTTTACAAATAGGAGTTGATCCATCAAATGTACAAGTTGTTGAAGTATTAATCAAGAAGAAAAATGATGATATTGTTGCTTTAAGGAAACAGTTAAAACTTGCTCAAAGTGAGCACCCACAGAGTAAAGAGATACTTCAAGAACATAAAGAGAAAGAGGATATGATGCAGTTGATCATAAAATTAACTGCCCAAATCAAGGATATGGAAAGTCAATTGGATATATTGATGAAAGAAAAAGAAGTTGTGAAGGAAACTGATACTTCCACTATTCCTACATTCATACCTATTATTACTGTTGTTGTTCCCTCTACACTGGGACAAAAGTTAGCACCCAAAGAGCCACTAGCAACTGCAGTGTCAGTGCAATTAGTTACTACCTCCATTATAGAATCTTCAACATCCCAAGTATAGCAGACTAGTGATGCAGGGCAAATAGTCAAAGAAATGGAGGAAATGTCACTAAAAAATAATGAAATTAACAGCTTGAAGAAAATGATCCAGAATATGGAGGTATCTAATAAAGCAGCATTGATTAATGCCAACAACTATGAAAAAAGAGCTAAAAGACTTGAAGAGCAAGTCAAAAGCCTTCAAAAGGATCTGAGTTTCTCTACACATATTTCTTACATAATAAATCATCTATGGACTAATATTATTGAGGCCATACATCTTCAGTGGCCATCAATTCAGATAATATATGAACAGAGAGACCTCCTTCTAGCAGCTAAAGTTGAAAAACAAAGGACAACAGAGGAATTAGCAGATAAACCAGCATAGGCATTAAAGCTAATTAACTTCTTAAGCAGTAAGAACAGGACAGAGTTGGAAGAGTTGAAGATACAAGACAGGACAGAGACCATATTGCAATTGAAGAAATTATTGACAAAGAAGACTCTGATGAATAACTTGAAAGAAAAATGTGATGCTATGAATTTTTCCATTACCAAGTTTTTAGCAAAGTATACTATGCTAAGAAAAGCAGGCATTCCAGACATCCATGTATTTAATGACATGTTAATGGACCAGAAATAATATGACAAGAAGATCAGAGACCATGCCAAAGAACGGGCTAATAAGCAACTGCCACAGGGATCTCCAACAGGGAAAGTGGTTCTTCAATACATTGAAGATTTATTCTTCCTTCAGAATGAAATCAGACATTTATTTGTAATTAAACCAAATTTTGCTAAGTACACTGAAGCAGATGAGAACTAAAGAAAACTCAAGAGTGTAAAAATACCAGATGTTGAACAATGGCAGGTGTTTACAAATTTATTGTAGCAGCCAAGAAGCAAACAGTAAAGAAGAGTGCAGATAAAGCAGTCATTTTGAGAAGGAAACAAATAAGACATTATTTGATTTTGATTTTTTACCGCTGAAAATTCTCTTTTTACAGCAGTTAGAGGTCAAAATATCAGGTTAAAGAGTATCATGGTGAAAGGCTAGAGTCAAAGTGTATCAGAAAGAAAACAACAGTTAGCCAATTTGACTGCTGTAATTTCCTTTTTTACAGCAGTAAAATAATAAATAAACAGCGTGAAAGAATATCAAAGATAAAGTAGAAGGTCAAAGAGTATAAGTAGAAAGAGTATCAGTGAAGAAATCTTCCAAAATATATATTTTTCAAAATGCCAGCAAGCATGGACAGCTATTCAACAAACAGTTTAAGTTAGATAAGATAGCTCTATATTTTCTAGATAAGATGACAACTTGCTAAAGTTGTTAAGCAGCTGTCCCTCTTAATGTGTAAAGATATTTTATATTTCCTAGAGTTATTCCTAGATCTCTCTAGGATATTTGTAATAAACATTTGTATGGGTGGAATAAAATTGCTAAGAACATTATAGACATTTTGCTGGTATGTTGGAGGCTCACATGTGTTGATTTCAAAGCAGCAGTCTAGACAATAGCCAATTGGACTTCATAATTCAGGATGCATGTGATAATTTGAAGAGTAAAGTGCATCTATCTTGTCATTGTTTCCATTCTGAGTTACATACAAATTCATATATGTTGTTCAATCTTAATGATTAAATAGGAGAATTACTTTAGGACTAGTGAAAGAACTCCTTGTCTTAACTACTTAATCATCTAAATATTTTCTGTTGATTTCCGGATTTAGGAATTCTTAATTGCTCCTAGTCCTGTTTGACCCTTGCCTCCTTCCTCTTTTTCCGGATCAAAGGATCCTTCATTGCCCTTTATCCCGAAGCAAACCATTTCATCAAAACAATCTATCCAAATCTCAGAGGCTTATCTACCTTGCCCTGAATACATTAGCATCCTCTTGGCCTTGCCTTCTAGTTCTGCTTGCTAGACTTTGACTCCATAGCCCAATGGACTAGTAGATCCCTCTTTAATTTGTCTTTAATTAATCTTATTTCCCACCAAACATTTCACAACCAAAATCAATTGTTCTATCATAATTAGCCTAAAACATTAAACAAAACAAAGTTAAATCATAAAGAAAGAGCCCTCTCTGAAATTTAAGGAAGGCTAGATCCTAAATTTCCAAAGTAGGTTTGTGGTTACCCCTAGTTTTCTTAAACTAAAAATCAAAATCCCACAATCTTGAGAAATTACAAGGGTGATAACATACTGGCGACCATACTGGGGACTAACCAATCTCCAGTTTTAAAATTAATCTTAAAGGAAGATCTTTAATCTATATTTTTACTTTAAGATTATTTTTAAGGGTTGTGGGTATTCATAAACAGTCATTCTGGCTTCTATGAAAACCTACTATATCAGGTCCAATCCAGATCCTAAGCATGTAGTTATAGGAGATAACCCAGATCAGATTGGAAAAAACAAAAACAAAAAACAAATTGTCAATTTAGAAGCTGAAGTGCCCTTAAGAAAAGCCAATTCTTTACCCAAAGAATTAGTGAGCTTAACTGATATTGATTTTGATTTCAAGTTTGAAATTCATTGTTTAGAAGCAAATCTGAAAGTGATTTAAAAGAAACTATCATAGATCCTACTTTTACTTCTTTTGTGAATTAAAAACAGAAAATTATTTCAGCAACAATAAAGTCAGACAAACTTGAATCTCAAAATCAAGTAGAAATAATTAATGTTACATTAATTAAAGACATTGATGAAGCTATTAAATTAGCCCATTTATTATCTTGCATTAAGACTCGAGTGTCTCAATTGCACACAACAATAATTCCAGCATCAGATTCAAATTTGTATATTGTCACCTCATTTTTAGATTCCATTGCAAGTTCATCCACTAAACCATTTATTCCTGAGTTGCCTTTGCAGCCTAGGATAGTATTTCCATCATTCACTCAATCCACTGCATCCACAAGTTTTATAAGCACTATATTTTTTCCAACCAATTCCATATATATACCAACCTCTCTTCCAAGTTCTTCAAGTACAGCTTTCAGCACATCATCTACTATAACCAGCACATCTCCTGTCATTTCTAGTGTACCTCCTAGCTCAGCTAAGCTTCAAGCTATGACTGCTAGATATGCACCCCTTGTTTTGCCTCAAAACCTTCATGATATGCCCCAAGATTACCAGAAGAATATACCACTATTTGATGGCCTGTCACAAATTACTGCTCGACAACATGTTACCAGAATGACAGACTATTGTGAAATCTATGAAATAGATGAATCAGATGTTCATATGAGATTGTTTGCTCAAAGTTTAACTAGGGAAGTTAAGAAGTGGTTTAAAAATTTAGCTGCTGGTAGTATAGCTTATTTAGCTGCATTTCATAGAGCATTTTTAAATAAATGGGAAAAGAAAAAGAATCCTTGCAAATTTTTTCTGAGTTTGATTCTTTAAAAAGAGGTCCTAATGAGTCTGTTCAGGATTACTGCACTAGGTACAACGGTGTCTATAATTCCATTTCTGCAGATCTTAAACCTACACCATATTCTGTACTTCTTAAATTCCCTGATGAATTTGATCCAGATATGGCATACCAACTAAAATAAAGAGATGTTGAAATGTTAGAATAAATGCAATTAGATGATGTTAGTGTAGAAATTAATATTCTAGCTAGAAAAGCCAGATTTAGGAATGAAAGGAGAGTCACAATCAAAGAAGAAAATTCAAACTCAGATGGTAAATTTGACTTTTTTGCTAAAACTTTAGAAAGAGTAGTTGAAAGATTAGACAATATTGAGAGAAAACCACAATGGGATAACCAACCACAAATTAGAAATCCCAACTTTAGAAAAAACAATAACCCTGGAAAAGCTAAGGAAGCTGCTCTAGATCAAAACATTAGGCCCCCATTTCAAGAGAACTATGCTGAGAGTTCTCACAATAATGATGAAGATGAGGATAAAATCAATCTAATAATGGGGATAGATGAAGACAACACAATTTTCCTCACACATGAGGATCAAGAACTTTTTGAGCTTCAACAACTCAAAATAGAATCTAGTGAATCCTTTGATTTTAAACAAGGTTATGACTTCGCCATTAATGAAATTCACAGTCAATATAACCTTAGAAACAGAAAAAACAATGAGCCTTCTACAAAAAATACTTCTCAAAATCAAACCAAAAAGAATGTAGAAGCCCCAAAAACAAAGATTTTGCAAATTCTCCCAAGGGAAAACAAGCAAAATTCCAACCCTCCCAGTCCCAAGAAATTGCCAAGTCCAAAAATTGTAGACATTACTGAAGAAGTGGCCCAATCCTCCAATAATGCTCAAAAGGCAAATACTACCAAAGCCCCTAATTCAGCAAAATCATCAATTCCTAATCATAAGAAGCATCACGCTGATTCTAATTCAGCAAATTCCAAAACTATTAACACTAAAGCTTCTGCTGAGAGTTCAAAATCTGAAAAAACTTCTGCTACCCATGAATCTATCCCTGAAAAGATAACTAAAGACAGCAAAAGTCAAGAAACTCAAACAGAGAACAATAGGACAACTCAAGATAAAAGTGTATCTGCTGAAATGCCTAAAAAACCCACTCAGATAATTGTCACAAAGATGAACTAATTCAGATTAGTAAGTCTCAACTAGCATTTAATATTCAAACTGAAATAGCAAAGTTAAAGATACCAATTCCTTTCACTGAATTGGTAAAGAATGATTTGTATAAATCAACAATTACTGAAACCTTGAATATGAATAATGGTGAAGATACTATTAATCTAAATGATGATCAGCGTGAATTAATTTTTGGCCCTGATGTTAATGGTAAACATTCAGATGGATCAGTTCCTCCCTTCTACATAAGCCTTACTATTCACGATCAGATTCTACATAATGCAATGTTAGATTCAGGAGCTTCTCACAACTTAATGCCAAAAGCTATCATGGAAACTCTGAATTTAGAAATAAAAAGGCCTTATAAGGTTAAATGCATAGGATTGATAAAAGACTTGTATGTTAATTTGGTTCAGTATCCTGGTAAAAGTATGGTCATGGATATCGTAGTAGTTGTTATCCCACCAAAGTATGGTATGCTTCTTTCTCGCTCATGGGGAGCTAAGTTGTAGAGATCTCTACAATTAGACATGAGCTATGCCACCATAACAGTGTTTGGACAACCTAAGAAACTTTATAGAGAAACTTTAATGAAATACATGGTTAGCAGTGTTGAGAGATCAATCAATTATCCAATTTACTCAACACCAACTGATCTAGCTTCTTTCATTTTATGTAACTCTGATAATAATCAGATCCAAACTGAATTAATTGACATAAAGCCTAAACCAAACAATGATAATATTTTTCATCAAGCTCTTTGGCATTTAGACTTTGATGGTTCAGTGAACAAGTTAGGAGCAGGAGCTGGAGTATGGATCACAAACATTGAGACCAGTCATTCGGAAGGACATGCCTTTAGACTCAACTTTAAATGCACCAATAACATGGCAGAGTATGAGGCACTTATCTTAGGCCTTCAAATCATCAAGAATTTAGGAGGTCAAAGAATTTTAATTATGGGAGATTCGGAGTTAATCATTAAACAAGTAAATGGAGATTATTCTGTCCATAATCCTAGATTACCTAGATATAGAGATGCAGCAGTTGATTTATGTGATGATTTACTAGAATGTAAGTTTGCTTCTATTCCAAGAAAACAAAATTTGCAAGCACATTGCCTAGCAATTTTTGCTAGCACATGTAACTTACCTTTTCAACCAACACATAGATATACTTCTAAAGTTAAATGTAAACCCATTGTCCCAGACAACGTCAAATATTGGCAGATTTTCTCTAAAGATGAACAGATTTACCATTTTTTGAACAATGAGGAGGAATTTCAAAACTGTAACATAGACTTAGATGGTAATTTAGATTCAGATGTTAATTGTGAAATAGATCATATAGATGTACATAAACTTACCAAACCCACTGTATTTACCCAATCTGACATAGATAACTTAGAGAAGGTAGATATAGAGGAAATAATTGAAGATGAAATTGAAATGCTAGATTTGAAGGATAATTTTTTACCTAAGGGATTAACTCCTTTGGAGGACTTGTTTGATTCCAATGATGTGCCCAAAAAGCCTAAAATGGAACCAGTCAAGTCTGACATTGAAGAATGCAAAATTGGGACTGACACAAAACCAAAAATGATCAAATTGTCAAAATGTTTACCCCCTCAAGAAAAAGAAAAATATATGGAACTTTTAAAGGAATACCAAGATGTGTTTGCATGGAGTTATGAATATTTAAAAGCATATGATATTGTCAAACCAGGAGGTAACTCCGCAAATCAGAATGTGTATTAGATGAAGAATATGCATGTATTTATACATGGAGGTGAGGCTATTGGGATTCATCTCCCAATGACTCTTGGCCTTCCTTATTTCCTAATATTATTTAATATACAAAATTGAATATCCTCACCCAACCCTTAGGATTAGGTGTCAACATTCCCCCCTTTAATCCGAAGGGATGTTGGTGAGCCCAAGCATCGATCTGAACTTTTCAAACTTTTCTCTTCATAGTGCTTTGGTGAAGATATCATCAGTTTGCTCATTTGTGGAACAATGATGTAGATGGATGGTTTTGGCCTGAACATGATGTCGAATTAGATGGTATTTTGTATTGATGTGCTTTGTTCGATCATGGAACTTTGGGTTCTTGGCCAACTTTATTGCAGAGGTGTTGTCGATCATGAGTGGTGTTGAATACGTTTGTTTCATCTGCAAATCTTCTAGGATTTTTCTAAGCCACACAATTTCCTTTGTTGCTTCAGTTGCTGCCACATATTCTGCCTCGGTCGTGGAATCTGCTGGAACTGACTGTTTGCATGATCTCCATGAGACAGCTCCTGATCCAAGACTCATGATGTAACCTGTGGTAGACACCCATGTTTCTTTGTCCCCATCAAAGTCTGAATCAGAATATCCTATCAAGCTGAAGTCGCCTACCTGTGTATATTTGAGTCCAAAGTCTTGAGTCCCCTTCAAGTACCTTAACACTCTTTTTGCAGCAGACCAATGTCCTTCACAAGGTTTTTGCATAAACCTTGAGAGGATTCCAACAGCAAATGAAATGTCAGGTTTGGTGGTGGTCAGGTAGATAAGACTTCCTATAAGCTGTCTATACTTAGTTTCATCCTCGAATTCCTTCCCTTCAATGGATGTGAGCTTCAAGTTTTTTTCCATTAGAGTGGTTAAGGGATTGCATTCATCCATGCCAAACTTGTTCAAAAGATCTCTAATGTACTTCTTTTGAGAAAGAAATATAAATTTAGGATGTTGAATTACTTCAATACCCAGATAGTAATGAACATGACCCAAATCAGTCATTTCAAAACCTTTCTTTGATTCTTTCTTCATGGATGCAATATAGCTCTCATTGTTCCCTGTTATCAAAAGATCATCTACATACACCACAAGATATACAACTGTTTTTCCAACTTTCTTAACAAACAAGGTTGCATCATCAAGATCAAAATGTTTGAAGTCAAGTTTCAGAAGATGCTCGGTTAATTTCTCATACTAGGCTTGTGGTGCTTGCTTGAGGCCATACAAGGATTTTATAAGCTTGCAAACTTTGTGTTCTTGGCCCTTTACAACAAATCCTTCTGGCTGGGACATAAAAACTTTCTCCTTTAGATCTCCATTCAAAAAGGCGGTTTTTACATCCATTTGATGGACTTTCCATCCATTCTGAGCTGCTAGGGCAAAGGGAGTCCGGATGGTGGTCCATTTTGTTGTGGGAGAAAAATTTTCTTCATAATCGATTCCTTCTTTTTGTGCAAAACCTTTTGCCACAAGCCTGGCCTTATGCTTGTCAAGTGAGCCATCTGCTTTATACTTGTTCTTGTAGACCCACTTACAGCCAATTGGTTTTGTTCCCAAAGGCGGATCAACCAGCTTCCAAGTGCCATTCTTTATCAAGGCATCATACTCCTTCTGCATCGCTTCTTTCCATTCATCATGAGAAGCGACTTCTTTGAAGGAAGTTGGTTCATGATCTATAGACAAACTCAATTCACAGTTATAAGCAATATCCATATCAACAGGAGAATCATAATTATCTACATCACCTTCGATTTGTTGAGTGGAACTTCTTGTTCCTGTTTTTCCAACCTCATCAAGATGAACATTCTCTAGTGTCTTTGTTAGCCATTTGGGAGGACCTTTCTAAGATGGCCCAGGCTGGTCATTTGACTGAGTTGGGATTGATTCAAGATTAAATCTCCCAATTCTGTCAATCACATCATCCAATGTGTCATCCGTGGTTGTTTCTTCATGTGGGGGAGAGAGTGCTTCAGGACATGATTCCACAGTTTGATTCAATATCGGAATCCCCCCTTCAAGATGTGGAATCTGATTATCAAATTCTTGGAAAGACTTTGCATGTGTGAATCTATCCAGGCGATCAAGTTGTCGCTCAACAACCTTGTCACTCTTGGAAGACTCAAGGAATATGACATCTCTTGCTATTACAAACTTCTTGTTTGCTTCATCATAGAGACGATATCCTTTGGAGGTATTGGAGTACCCCAAGATGATACATTTTCGACTTCTAGCACCAAGTTTATTCCTTTGACCCTTGGGTATCAAGGCATAACAGGTGGACCCAAAGATCCTGAAATGCTTTACCGAAGGAATGTGGCCATGCCACATTTCAAAAGGAGTTTTGTTTCTAATTGAACTTGAAGGACACCTATTCTTTATGTAAACAGCACATAGAACTGCATCAACCCAAAACATCAATTTTACATTCTTGAAAAATAACATGGAGCGAACCATATTTAAAATAGTTCTGTTCATTCTTTCAGCTACACCATTCTGTTGGGGATTATATGGCACAATTGTTTGATGTTTGATTCCATGTTGAGGAAGATAATTTTCAAATTCGTTTGAAATGTATTCTTTTCCATTATCATTACGTAGAGAGCCAATATGAGTTTGTGCATCATTTTCAATCCATGCATGAAAATTCTTGAATGTTTGAAAAGCATCAGACTTGTTCTTCAATAAGTAAATCCAACACATTCTAGTGTAGTCATCAATAAATGTCATCATGTATTTATTTCCATTTGCAGAAGCAATAGGCATAGGGCCACATAAATCTGAATGAACAAGCTCAATTTTTCTATGTGCTCTGGAGTGTGAATCATGAAATGGATGTTTGCTATGCTTTCCTAGAATACAAGCATCACATTCCTTAGGTTTCCTAGGAATTGTAGGCAGTCCATTAACACCATTTTTCTTCAACAAACGAAGGCTTTCATAGTTTAAGTGTCCAAATATAGCATGCCATAAAAGACTTGATGGGAATGTACCTTCATCATGATGTGAAATAAATGCAAAGTTTTGAGCATGAGAAGATGAACCTTTCAGCTTCAAGAGTCCCCCTTCTTCTATTCCCTCCATGACAAGTGAGTGATCTGATGCTTTTCTGACCTCTGCCTTGCCATCAAACAAGTGAACGGAGTGTCCTTGCTGGCGGATTTGGACCAGGGGCAACAAGTTTCTCCTCAACTCAGGGAGGTATAGAACCTCATGTAGAATATGATCTGGAAGACCGGGCAACTTAAGCCTGATTGTGCCAAGCCCTGATGGCTTGAGTTTGGATTTATCTGTGAAATATACTGCTCCATCAACTTTGTCAATAAATTCTTCAAAAAAATATTTTCTAAATGTCATGTGACATGTTGCTTCTGAATCTAGCAACCAATCATCTCTCCATGAAGTAAATGAAACATCAAACAAGTCTTCAATTACTCCATTGTTACAATGTGCTAGAACATAATGAGCAAATTCAGGTGCTTTACCTTTGGCTTTGTCATTAGTTTTACCTTTGTCTTTATTTCTTTGCTGCTCAATTTTATCCCAAGGTTCCCTGCATTTGGATGCATCATGTCCATCTTTATTGCAACGTTTGCAATGAAGATCGGATTTGTCAGATTGTTGCCCCCCCCTTTCTCTGAAGTTTCTTCTTCCTCTTCCTCTTTTGCCACCTCTTCCTCTGGATGAATCTGGAGCATGACTCTTTTCTCTATGTGCACAGTATGCAGCGTCTTCAGAGGAAGAAGGGACTGTCATCTTCCCGAAAGCTTTCTCTCTTTCTGCAAACTTTTTCTCAAGGGTCTCAAAGGTGATATGCTCAAGGTTTCCATTTGCTTGCAATGACTCAAGATAATGTGAGTAAGTCCGATATAATGCCTTAACATATGCTATGAGAGGTATGTCAATTTTTACACCAGTGTTGTCAATATCATGCACAATAGATCTAACTTCTGAAGCTAAAGCATGGGGATCATCATTCTTCATTTCAAGATTGAACAGCTTAATCATCAATTGAACAATTTCTAGTTCTGAATGTGAGTCATAGAGTTCTTTTAGCTTGCTCAAGGCTTCATAGGCATTTGAAAATGATGAAATATGGCAACTCACCTCTTCATTTACGGACGCTGCAATCAAGGCATAGGCCTTGCAGTTCTTTTTTTCCCAAATGGCGAGCTCCTTATCTGAATTGGGCTTTGCTGGTGGATTTCCTTCTTGTCCTTCACAGATTCCTTTCCACAACTCATTAAAAATGAGAGTGTGCTTGATTTTCCAAGACCATTCAAGATAGTTCTCTTTGTTGTAGAGAACCACCCCTACAATAGATATGAGAGAATGCATTCTTCTGAAGGGAAAAAATAATTACTTTGCTGGAAAAAAATCTTTTGAGGAGGAAAAAAATTTTGCTGGAAATACACTCAATTTGAGGGGGAAAAATTTTGCTAGAAAAATACTGAATTCTGGAAATATACTCAATTGAAGGGGACAAAAACACTTTGCTAAAAACACTGAATTCTGCACCAAAAAAAATATATATATATATACTTTTGTGTTTGAAAAAAGAAAATTTATATGGATAATTGTATTGAAAATGTGGAGGGGGGGCAGTATTATGAATGTGGGTAAGTATTATTATAAACTGGTGGGAGGTCGATATAACATATGACAGAGGAGGGGCGATATAATAAATGGGGCGGTATTGAATATGTGGAGTTGTCGGTGGTAAAAATGGAATGGTATTAAAGATGGGAGGGGGCGGTATATGTTAATGAGCGGTATGGTATAATAGACAGCGTATTTGAACAGTCGGTGCAGAGAGTTGACCGCGTTGTATTATGTGATATGAATGGAGTATTGAATATGACAGAGCGTTGTATTATGGACAAAACTTATTAATGGACAGCGAGGGCAGAGAGGGCTGGAAGGCCACGGGGATAGCGAGGTAGTGGGTTAGACAGGGGGGAGGTGGGAGTGATAAGGGGCGGGGACCGATGGGAGGTGTATTCAGGTGGTGAGGGGTGTGCGTAGGTGGTATCGACACGTGGGAGGACGGTATTAATGCAGGGAGCGGTATTAACAGATGAGCCAGGCCACGGGGATGATGAGCCGGGCCGCGGGGAGGGCCGACAGTCCACGGGCGCAAGAGAATGGTGGCTAGAGTGATAAGGGAGTGTGTTAGGGAGGTAAGGGAGTGGTGGCTGGAGTGATAAGGGTTAGGTGCAGGCGGGGTAGTGGAGATAGGGAGTCGGGGTATGTGCAAGCGGGGTAGCAGAGATAGGGAGTCGAGGTATGTGCAGGCGGGGTAGCGGAGATAGGGAGTCGGGGTATGTGTGGGTGTTGTAGCAGCGTGGGGTTGTTGTAGTGCGTAGGGAGGAGGGAGAGATTTGTGAGTGCGAGTGATGGGAAGTAATGAACGTATGAGGGATGGGGAGGCCGAGAGGCCGAAAAAAAATTAAGAATTGCAGATGCAGAGTTTGTAGCTGTTGAATTGCAGGAACTGCAGAAATTGCAGGAGTTGCAAAATAATCAGATATTGTAGGAGTTGAACCTGCAGAAATCAGAGACTATAGAATTTGCAGAGATAGATTAAAAAAATGCAGAATTGCAGTATATGGCATCAATCTAATGGAGCAGCAAAACTAGACATCGCGGGCGGGCAAGGCGGTGGCGAGAAATGAGGTTACACCACGGCCAAAAATTCAATAGTCGTTTGGCTCTGATACCATGTCAAACCAGGAGGTAACTCCGCAAATCAAAATGTGTATTAGATGAAGAATGTGCATGTATTTATACATGGAGGTGAGGCTATTGGGATTCATCTCCCAATGACTCTTGGCCTTCCTTATTTCCTAATATTATTTATTATACAATATTAAATATCCTCACCCAACCCTTGGGATTACCTGTGACTAGCAAAATCTGAAACCTAAGCCTGCTTTGAAAATATTCTATAAATATAATCATAAACCATTTTAAACAAAAATTCAGGGAGGATTAATCTAATATACGTACCTTTGATTTAAAAAGAATTTAACGTATATAATTTTAATCTATTTACTTACAAATAAAGGATATTGTAATTGCAGTTCTAACCAATATACTACAGAAGAAAAGCTTCTGGTGAAAATCAGATTATATATAGACACAGAATCTGTAAAGTATATTTTAAAGGAAAATTACCCTTTACCCAAGATGGATCATATTTTACAAAGGGTAGTTGGTTCTTCCAGGATATCTTTATTGGATGGTTTCTTAGGATACAACCAGATACTTGTTCAAAAAGAAGATCAACCTAAGACAGCTTTTACCACTCCTTGGGGCACTTTCATGTATGTGAAAATGCCTTTTGGTTTGATGAATGCTGGAGCTACCTTTCAAATGGCTATGAACATAGCCTTTGCTAAGGAAATACATGAATTATTGGTTATTTACTTAGACGATATTACTATTTTTTCTAAGTCAAATAATGAACATTTGGATCATTTGAGACAAGTTTTCATTAAATGTAGAAAATTTGGTATATCATTAAATCCTAAGAAAACCCTTTTTGGATTAGAGGAAGGAAAATTACTTGGACACATAATCTCAAAGGAAGGTATTAGGATAGATCCAGCAAGGATATAAGCCATACTAAACATTCACCCACCTAGGAACATCAAAGAGTTACAAGCATTTTTAGGTAAAATCAACTTTTTAAGAAGATTTATTTCTAATCTAGTAGAAATCATCAAAGAACTGAATAACATATTAAAAAAGGACTCTATTTTAAAATGGACAGTTGAAGCAAAGCAGTCATTTGAATCCATTAAACATGCTTTAACAAAACATCAGTCCTAATTAGCCCAGTCTTCAAGAAAGATTTTATAATCTTTTCATTTGCCTCAGAACATACCATAGTTACAGTCCTACTACAAAAAATGACCAAGGTTTTGAACAGCCTATAGCATTTTTCAGTAAAACCCTTAGAGATGCATCTTTCATATATAACATAATGGAAAAACAAGCTTTATCTTTGGTTAAAGCCATAAAAGATTTCAGAGTGTATATTTTTTACTCCCACATTATTGTCTATGTCCCCAATTTTGTAGTCAAAGATATTCTTACACAGGATGGGCCAGATGGAAGAAGAGGAAAGTGGATTGCCACTATCCTTGAGTATGACATAGATATTAAACCAACCAAGCTCATAAAAGGACAAAGTTTAGCCAGGTTAATGGTTGAATCCAATTGTAATGCATTGGATATAAATTTTATTTCCCGGGTTGATGACCAGGAAGAGATGGCAACTCCATCGATCAGTAAAGCCTTTCTAGACTCACCATGGTATTTAGATATTGTCTTTGTATTTAAAAATTTACAAGCTCCTCCTGGATTAACTAGAACTAAAGCTAGATTCATCAAACTTAAAGCAATGAGATATTGTATTCTAAATAATGTGCTTTATTGGAAAGAACAAAGTGGAATTTTACTTAACTGTTTACTGAAAGCAGAAGCTGACAAAATCCTTGGAGAATTTCATGAAAGTGATTGTGGAGGACGTATACTGGAAGAGTATAGCAGATAAGATTCTTAGAGTTAGTTTTTACTGGCCTACTTTATTTGCTGATGTGAAAAAATTTGTTACCTCATGTCACAAATGTCAAATTTTTGAGGGAAAAAAGAAATTGTTACCTTTACCCTTGAAACCTATTTCTACTGAGATGTCATTTCAACAATGGGGTTTAGACTTCATTGGAGAAATTCACCCTCCATCCTCTGGCCAACACAAGTGGATTTTGACTGCCACAGATTATTTTACTAAGTGGATTGAAGCCATTCCAACCAGACAAGCCACCGACTCTGTCATTATATCTTTCCTAGAAAACAACATTTTACCTAGATTTGGATGGCCACAGAAAATTATTACTGATAATGCAGCTGCATTTAAATCTAAGAAAATGATTGCCTTTTGTCACAAGTACCATATAACCCTAGGCCACTCTACTGCTTATTACCCTCAAGGTAATGGCCTAGCTGAATCTTCAAATAAAAGCCTTGTGAGTATCATCAAAAAACTACATGAATAAAATAAGAAAACTTGGAATAAAAAGTTAGTCCATGCACTATGGGCAGATAGACTTACTACCAAGAAATCAATTGGAACATCTCATTACCAGATTGTATATGGGATGGATGCAGTTTTCCCATCATCTTTAGGTGTTCTAGTAATGAAAATTATCCAAGAATCACAAGTAGAACTCAATGATATACAGAGAAGGATAAATTAGACTATTCATCTGCCACAGACTAGGGAAGAAGTATATGAAAAATCTCAAGTCATTCAAGATAAAATCAAGAAAATCTTTGATAAGAAAACTAAAGAAGATGACTTTTCCATAGGAGATAAAGTGTTAAAATGGGATTACAGGAGAGAAGAAAAAGAAAAGCATGGAAAGTTTAACTTTCCATGGGCAGGGCCTTATGTCATTTATGGGTATAGAGGTAACAATGCAATTTTCATTAGGAATTTGGATGGAACAGACATTCCAGAAGGACCAGTGAATGGTAGAATGCTCAAACACTACTATTCTTTTGAGCTAACTAATATTTAGTCCTAATTTCCTTTTATATCATTGTAAATATTCATTGCAAGTGTGTAAATTGGATTGGATGTTTTCTTTCCAAATTTGAAGCCCGGAGTGAAGGCCCTAAGCTTTGAAGAGTAAAATGTCATAAGTATGAGTTTGTGAAGAAGTCAGAAGACAATTACAGGATCATCATGGTCAAAATGGAAGGCTACTGATTTTAGAGTTCTTGACATTTCACCAGGAAATGCCATCCCCATGTGAAGCCGTTGTTAGGGTCCTATAAGTATATGATTCATAATTTGGAATTGACTTATGATAGTCTTGTAAATATGTACATACCTTGCTTTCTGCAAGTTGTTTTCCCATATTTTGTAAAAAAATAAAAAGTCAAAAAGAGGGTAAAAGTCTGAAACGAAAGATCAAAGGACTTAGAAAAAATAATATACCCCAAAGAAAAAGAAATAAAACATGAAAGTGTTCAATACTAAATTCCACTACTTTTTACTTTGTTACTGATGATTATGGTAGAGTGTCAGTAAATGCCATAATCCATGATGAGTTAAACTGCTTAATCTTGACTTGTCATGTTTCAATTTTATGTTAGAATAGTGAATAAAAATTGGTCAGGCGGTTTAATCATGACTAATTAGTAGATAGGTAGAGAATTAAGAGGAGCTCATCAGTTTAATCTGAGCCCTCGGATGATTCAAGGTTGCTAGCTCAAATGCACCTGCAAAATAGAAGAAAAAATGTTAAATTAACAGTTGGGTAGGTAGAAAGAAGTGGGAGAATCATGTAAATACTTTTCACCAGGAAAAATCACTAATTTCCCCTTCCCAATAGTTATTCTACATTCTAAACTTCCAATCAAAGAAGCTTAGAGCATTTCTCTTACTTTTGTTGGGACCGGACCCAAAGCTCAATGACTGTTAAGTTAAAAGTGTTGAATTCCTATAATAATCCCTAATTATCCTCATTTACCCTACATTCATCCATTTACCTTTCAAGTTCATAAGTAAAAGACCTTTTTACTTAATGACAAAGAAAATCCCCTTTTTATTAATCTCCTTCATTTATAAAAACATAAAAACCCTCCAAAAGTGTTATATTCTAGGTCAAAGTGGTCAAATTATAAATAATAAAGCTTTTCTTTTTACATTATCACTTTACTTAGTCATATGAATATATTTTGGTGTTTTTCATTATCCTAGGTCATATTAACTTCTAACTTATTTATTAATTCCTTATAAAATACCTTATCCTATTAATATAACTCCTTTTATTTAAATATTCCCAAAAACCCACTATTATAAGCTTTTTGCCAAAGTTAATTATTCACATGTTTAAATAAAACAACCCCCATTATATGCCCTTTGGCATAAAACTAACATTATATAAATATCTCGCCCCCTATGGTTTATTAAATCATTCAACAGGTTTAAAAACTATATAATAAAATGAACAATAAGAAAATCGCTTTCATACATATCCTATGTGTTGAATGCTCAAAAAATATGGCCCATTTCACGTTTATCCTAAGTGCTAAGACTTAAGTTAAAACATATATTAACCCTGCCTCACGCGCATTTTACCATATATATAAAACCTTTGATATATATATATATCACCATTCATTTCTACCCTTTGGAACCATATACCCCGCATATAAGCATTACCCTTTGATATAAAACTTTGGATATAAATCCATATCATATAAAGGTTTTATTTCATCGCCCAGCACATAAAGCCGCCCGGTCCCACAACTTTCGACTGCAACTTTGAAACTCACCCCGATCGTTCACTTTCAGTTATCAAATCCAACGGTGGACGATTCATTTCGTCTCCACAAACCAAACGATTGCCAAATGCCCAAACGAGCATGGAATGAGTGGTTTTTCTATTACCGCCTCCTATGACGTGTCACTTTTTGATACAATCGCGTTCATTTTGCCCAATACAAGGATCACGCACAACCAAGTCTCATCTATGTTATCCATGACCCCCCCTCCAGGAAGGGTTACATCCATCAATCCAAGTTGCTCTTTGTAAACCAAGAACTTCCCTTTCAGCGAATGCTTGGTAAGTATGTCAACTATTTGATCATCAATAGCAATATGATGGAGTCTCACAGCTCCTCTCTACACCATATCTTGGATATAGTGATATTTGATCTCAATGTGCTTGGACTTGTCATGGAACACGGGATTTTCAACCCAGCGAATCCCACTCTTATTATCACAGTAAATTATTGTTGTATTCAATACATGCTCAAACAGCTCTCCAAAGAGCTTCCTTAGTCACACTCCCTCACAGCTAGCCATGCTAGCAACAATGTATTCGGCTAGAGTCGTGCTAAGGTCTACATACTATTGTTTTCTGCTCATCCAAGATATCATAGCAGATCCCAAGTTGAAGCAGCACCTAGATGTGTTCTTTCTATCAATAGAGTTGCCACCCCAATCAGCATCAAAGTACCCATGTAGTCTTACATCTTCAACAGTATATCTCAATCCAAAATTGATGGTCCCATGCAGGTATATCAACACATGCTTTGCAGCAATCCAATGTGCATCTGATGGCTTAATCATATATTGGCTCGGAGTATTGACCGCAAAACATATATTCAAACTTCCGTCTAGTGTTCACTAAGAACATCAGCGCCCTAATTAGTTGTTAATACTCATAAGGGTTAGCCAAATGAAGTCCTGCAGCTTCACCACATAGCTTATTGAAATTCATCTCCATTGGAGTATTCATGGACTTACATTCTGTCATGCCAAATCTTTCTAGTAGCTTGAAAACATATTTACCTTGAGAAAGGAAAATTTCTCCAAGTCTCTACCATACATCTAGGCCAAAAAAATGGTGCATCAAATGAAGATCCTTCATTTCAAATTCAGAAGTTAACTCCCTTGAGGAGAAGAGGTTCACCACCAGTCAAAAAAAATCATCAACATATAATACCAAAATCAAAGGCATACCTTTGATCGTTTTGAAGTAAAAATTTGGATCAACATTGCTTCTACTAAAACCAAACTTCATCAAGAAGCTATCAATGTGAGCATACCAATGATCTGAAAGGAGTGTATTAGTTCTGTTGTGCTAAGTGTCCTTTCAGTTAAATAAACATGTACAAATTGTCTCCATAAGTTTGCTTAAGATATGAGATTTTTAACCATAAAAATTAGATGGATTAGTGAACTTTAAGCATGTAAATAAGCCTTAAAAGCATTGAACAGCGGTTCATAATAGAGAAAACATTCACACATAAGTTTTACACTGTAGGTATGATGAAGCAGCTCACCCCTCCTAGGCTACATCTGTTGGTCCAGCTCCCAGTGGCATGTCCCTCTCATATGTTTGTAGGCCTCTAATGGTTGTTTTCTCTGCACCAATGGCTCCAAAATGCTCAAGTTAGTCTAGGTAGACTCTTGTTTCACCAAAATTGGTCGAAAATTGACCTCCCAATGCATTTTTCCCAATGACAGCTAGAAAAGCTCAACTAAATGTGGAGACGGGCAGTTAACTGAAGTTAAATTAGCGACTAAACCCCAAACTTAGGGGTGCGCTCCAAATTTATCGAACGATTTAACTTGGCATTAAGTGTAAGTGGCGGGGTGGTCACATGCCAACCCCACCGTAACCTCCGCTCAAATGGTTTAGAACCCGTTGAATACATTGGAACCAGGAGTAATGGTTCCACAACATTTAACCGTCGCATTAAACATTGAAACCCGCCATTTCACAGGCTCTTAACTTCCGTCAGGTTAACCACCGTGTCAACACCACAACTGTAACATTAGTTTTAACCCTCGCATGTGAACAGCGTCATCGCGGAGGTAAAGTTTGATGTTGTGGTTAGGGCGGAGGCCGTGGTTTTGGGCGCCAGGTTACATGACAGGGGGGTTGGCCCTTCAGGGCTGGCCTCCCAAGCCCTCAATACAAAAACATATAACATTTAAATATAAGTGGTGGCCTATAGGAGTAAGAAACACCCCGCAGGCGGATTGGTCAAGCCCTTCTGCACCCATGCCCGAGGTTTCGGGTTCGATTCCTGTAGCCTCAACAAATGTTTGATAAACCATCCTAAGGACACGTGGTGGCCTAAGGGCTTGCCACGTGTTGCTCAACCATTGGCCCATCCAGAATCTCATCAACGGCCCAAATTGAACCGTACAAACAACATCCAACGACTCGGAGCATGCCACGTGGCGCCATCCTATCATCTGTGGAGAAAAACAAAATATTCCAAGTATATTCTGTTGATTGTACATGCATGCTGACTGGGCATCCAGTCACCGATTTTTTGTTGTTTGGGAAAACGAACAGAACGCGATATCTTCCTCATACGACATCGGTCTTTCAAACCGTTCGCGGTGCCGGAATCGCAACGACAAGACCTTTTCGGTCGTTCAGGATCAACCCTGTTTCGAGCACTTTCTTTTTTTAGCATAAGACTTGATCTCTTGATCACACCTCCCCATTGGAAAGCTTTTGGACCCCAAAAGACTTTAATCACATGTTCAGAAGATGAGGGAATAACTCCCACACCTTTTCCACTTCCATCCATCTTGCCTTACTTGGTTTGCTGTCCTTGACCCCAATCCAAGGATAATCAACACTTCCTCTTTTAGAAGTGCATGTCCTCCTGTCGAGGATGGCATCCTCCTTGAGCTCGTCCAGAAATTATGGTGAGAAATCTTCTATTGATGGCAGCTAAATGTCACTCCCTTGATCATCAATCAACGGAGACTCATACAAAAATAAATTCTCCACATTAACAACGGAATACATTTGCATATATGAAGGCAAGTCAAGTTGAAATGCATTATTTTTTTTGGATCTAGGGGAATCGATAACTTGTGGGGTTCAAATCCAACTGGCTGCCACTATAAACCTAGGCTAGGTGCAATAGCCTGCAAGCCGCACTATAGCATTTAACTTATGCCTCAACAAGAGTCGAGACGTCCGCTATGGGGTTGCCTACTCTTCTAGCCAAGACACAACACGCATATGTCTCCACGGAGGTTTGATCCTGGGTGGATCGGGTGAAAGTCGAGTGCCTTTCGTCGTTGTACCTCCACTCATTATTGCCAACTTATTTAATAATCTTGAATGGACCATAACGAATAGGCTTGAGCTTTTTACCTTCTCCTTGCATCCTTTCTTTGCTTATGTGCAACCATACTTCGTCTCCTTCTTGAAACTTATGATCAACTCTATGTTTGTCATGCCTCTCCTTGTACTTGCTTTAACTCTTCTCAAGTTGTTCTTGAACTTGTTGATGAATAATATGAATTTTCTCAATGAACTTTCGAGCCTTATCAATATCACTATGCCCATCAATTGCAACATCCTTTTCATAGATGAAGTCTAATGGTGATTTCGGAAAATACCGAAAGCAGGCTTCAAAAGGTGAAGTATTTGTAGAAGATTGCTTGGCCCGGTTGTAAGCTGTTGAATGTAATGCAGTTGTTCATCCCACAACTTGGGATGATTGCTGCAATATCCTCTCAATAGATGCACAACAGTCATGTTCACCACCTCGGTTTGGCCATTAGTTTGTGGATGAAAAGCAGTACTTTTTTTCAACTTTGTGTCCATCATCTTCCAAAGATTGGACCAAAAATTCCCAACAAACCTGGAATCCCTGTCACTAAAAATAGAAGTTGGCAAACCAAAATGAACCCATACATGTTGAAAATAAAGTTCAGCAGTTTGTTCAGCAGTAATGGTTTTCTTACATGGCATAAGTATACACATTTTACTTAATCTATCCACAACTACATAAAGATAATCATGTTGTTTTCTTGACATAGGTAGACCTCCAACAAAGTCTATGGAGACACTCTCCCATGGCCTTGATGGTACCGATAGTGGCGTGTACAACCCAAGCTTCCTATTGCTAGACTTGCTTGTTGCACAAATAGAACATCCTCTTATAAAACGTGGCACACTATCTATCATGCGAGGCCAATAACAATACCTCTGTAGATGCGACATTGTTTTGTTTACCCCAAAGTGACCAGCAATAAGAGACGAATGAGCCTCTCTCATAACACTAAGTCTCTCTCCTTGTGGTATACACAGCTTGCCCAAATGAAACAGCAAATTGTTATGCAAGTGATAATCATTTTCCTCAACTTGATTCCCTTCACTCAAACTAGCATACACATCTTTAAAATCGGCATCAGATGCATACTGTTTTATGTAACTCTCATGTACAATAGAATCATTTTTAAGCAAAGTAGAAGCACTTATAATTGGTCTTGAAAGCATATCAGCAACTTTATTGAAAATACCTTTCTTGTACCTTATAACCAAGTGAAGCTGTTGAAGAAATCCCATCCCCCTGAAATGTCGTGGTTGCTCCAATTTTGTTTGCAACTGCAAGTACTGTAGCGGTTGGTGATCAGTATGAATAATCGTCTCTTTACCCATCAAGTAGTGTTTCCACTTCTTGACGATTTGTACCAATGCATATAGCTCTTTGTCATATGTTGGATAATTGATTACAGCACCATTGAATGTTTCAGAATGAAAAGTGATAGGCTTACCATGCTGCAAAAGTACTGAGCCCATGGCATAATCACTAGCATCGGTTTGTATCTCGAATGGTCATCTCAAATCCGGTAATGCAAGGACCGGAGCTGAACTGATCTTGTCTTTTAAAGCTTCAAAAGCTTGTTGTTGTTTGCCTCCCCATTGGAAGCCTTTCTTCACACTTGTCACTGCATGCATAAGAGCTGCTATGGCAGAAAAGTTAGCAATAAACTCTCTCCAATACTAAGTTGCGCCTAAAAAATTTCTTACCTCAGTTACTGATTTGGGAGTGGGCCAATTCACAATGGCTTCCACTTTAGAAGGATCAATTCTCAATGCGCCTCCTCCTACAATGTGTCCCAAATAAACCAAAGAAGTATTTCCAAATTCACACTTAGACATCTTAAGAAATAATTGTTATTTCTTCAAAATATCAAGTACCCTCTTTACATGCAAGACATGCGCTTCTCTTGTTTTGCCGAAAATATGTATATCATCTAAATACACAGTCACAAAGTCATCAAGAAATGGACGCAAAACATTATCCATCACATGGATTAAAGTCGTCGGTGCATTACACAAACCAAACGGCATAACCAACCACTCAAAGAGTCCTTGTTTGGTTTTGAATGCAATCTTCCATATGTCACTTTCTACAATTCTTACTTGATGATATCCGCTTTGTAATCTAACTTAGTGAAATACTTTGCTTCTTTTAGTGGATCTAACAAATCATCTATCCTTGGGAGTGGGAATCGATTCCTTACCGTTATCTTGTTCAAAGCTCTAAAGTCGACACACATGCACCAAGTCCCATCTTTCTTCGGAATCAGGACTATAGGTGAACTGCATGGTGAAGTGTTTGGCCTTATGAGTCCCTTGTCCAACAAGTCCTTGATTTGCCTCTTTATTTCAACATTCTCCATTATCAACATGTGATACATGCCGATGTTTGTAAGAGGACAATCTTGTTGAAACCGAATCTCATGTTGAATCTCCTTTTTAGGAAGCAAACCTGTTAGCTCCTGAAACATCTCATGATGTGCATCAACTACATCATATAAATCTGATTTCAACTTAGGATCACAATCTTCAAATGACACATGATTAACATCAGCTTTAGGCTTAATCATTAGAAGAACAAAATTCTTACTTGAATTCACTAGCCTTTTTACCTGTCCAGAGTTTACCATTGCAATATTTGTCTTCTTGCAATGTGCTCTAACAATGTACTACTTTCCATATTTGAATAAATGATATTTGTTCTCATGGCGATAGAAGATAGCTTTCCTGTCATACAAGTAAGGATTTCCCAACACAATCCCTGTAATATCAAGTGCAACCACATCTAATTCAATTGTGTCAATAAAATGTGCATTTATTGCAAAGCGCAATATGCACTTCTTTGAAACCTGTAAATTTGCATCCTTACAAATCCACCCAAGTGGATATGGTTTTGGATGTGGAATGGTCTCAAGATTAAGTTTCTTGACCAAGTCTTCAGAGATTAAATTCGCTTGTGAACCACTGTCAAACAGTGTATCAATCTTGGTATGTTTGGATATGACCCTCACATGAAACAGTTCAATTCTCTCTTCTTCATTTGGAGATTCTATGTGACAGTTTGAAGTACTAGTACTGGGTTTTGTTTCAATTTCTTTCCCCTTTATGTTCTTCAATCCCCTGGATATAATTTTAGTTTCATCACCTGAATCCTCTCCTAAGTCATGTTGAGTTGTAGCTGCAGTTTTCTGCTTCCCTTTGTTATTGTTAAATTTGGGTCTCTTTTCAGGATGTAGTTTCCAACAATTTTTCTCTTCATGGCCTTCTCTTGAACAATGTTTACAAAACACTTTCTCTCCCTCTTTTTTGACAGATACATTATTTTTGCCTTTTCCTTTTGAGGTTTTCTCTTTATTTTTCCCCTTAAAAGGCTTGTTTCTACCCTCTTCAAAAGTATTTTTCCCTCTAGCTTCTAAATGTGTAGCTTGAACACATACCTCAACTAGGCTTGTAGGATTAAACATGAGGATAGTATGTCTAAGGTAGCTATGTAAGCCCCCTATGTACTTGAGCAAAATATCTTGACCCTACAAATCAACCCCTAATAGGAGAGTTGTTCTCCTAAATTCTTGGGTGTAGTCTTGTACATTTTGTCCTTTCAATTGTCTAAAATTTTTCCAGTTCATTATGGATTTCTGCATGTAAGCTAATGGATAAAACTGTTGTTTTATTTCAATAATGAAATCATTCCATGATAGAATAATCTTACCATGTTTTTTGATCTCCTCCTTTGTCTTGGCTTCCCGCCAAACAAGAGTTGCACCTTCCATCCTCAATGAAGCTAGTTGGATTTTGGTGTCATCATCATGAAGGTTCTGAATTCTCAAATAAACCTCCAATTGCCTAATCCAATTATCAAGCTTTTATGCATTGACTTCACCATTAAACATTGGCAATTCAAACTTAACATCAAGTTTTAGAAAATGAATTTTACCAGTGTTCTTTGACTTGTATGTCTAGTGTATTGAAGATGAAATAGAGGATGACGATGATGAGAGTGAGGATGGTGACTTTCCACTGCCTCCATTTCCTCCATTGCCCTTCTTTGATTTGTCTTCATCATTGTGATCTTCTGATGATCCCTGACCTTCCTTGTGAAGTTTGGATCCTTCTCCTTCTAGTCTTCCATTCCTTTCTTGATAAAGGACTCTCACCATTTTAGTCATGTCAAGGAATGTTCTCCTGAAGACTCTTTCTTCCTCTTTGGGATCCACCTCTTCATGGGTCTCTTCTTCTCCTGGAGGCATGCTTGATGTTGCTTTTGCTTCTCTTGGAGGTGAACTAGGTGGTGGAGAATGTGGCAATCTTGCCCTCCTTTGTTGTGGATCACTTTGAGAACCTCTTGCTTCCACCAATTTGCCTTCTCCTCTCTTAAGCTTGAGCCTCGTAAGCATGAAAACCCTTGCAAACAGTTAAACAAACTTTGCACATAAAAACACCAGAGATTAAACTCTAGCTCTGATACCAACTTGATCTGAAAGGAGTGTATTAGTTCTGCTGTGCTAAGTGTCCTTTCAGTTAAATAAACATGTACAAATTGTCTCCATAAGTTTGCTTAAGGTATGAGAGTTTTAATCATGAAAATTAGATGAGATAGTGAACTTTAAGCATGTAAATAAGCCTTAAAAACACTGAACAGCAGTTCATAATAGAGAAAAACATTCACACATAAGTTTTACACTATAGGCGTGATGAAGTTGTTCACCCCTCCTAGGCTACATCTGTTGGTCCAGCTCCCAATGGCATGTCCCTCTTTTTCATTATGCTCAAAATTGTAAATTACATATGTTTGTAGGCCCCTAATGGTTGTTTTCTCTACACCAATGGCTCCAAAATGCTCAAATTAGTCTAGGTAGACTCTTGTTTCACCAAAATTGGTCGAAAAATGACCTGCCAATGCATTTTTCCCATTGACAGCTAAAAAAGCTCCACTAAATGTGGAGACAGGTAGTTAACTGAAGTTAAATTGATGGATAAACCCTAAACTTAGGGGCACGCTCCAAATTTATCGGACGGTCTAACTTGGCATTAAGTGTAAGTTCCGGGGTGGTCACATGCCAACCCCACCATAACATCCGCTCAAATGGTTTAAACCCCGCCGAATACGTTGGAACCGGGAGTAATGGTTCCACAACATTTAACCGTCGCATTAAACATTGAAACTTGCCATGTGACAAGCCTCTTAACTTCCGTCGGGTTAACCATCGTGTCAACACCACAACTGTAACATTAGTTTTAACCCTCGCATGTGAACATTGTCATCGTGGAGGTAAAGTTTGATGCTGCGGTTAGGGTGGAGGCCGTGGTTTTGGGCGCCAGGTTACATGACAGGGGTGTTGGCCCTTCGGCAATGGCCTCCCAAGCCCTCAATACAAAAACATATAACATTTAAATATAAGTGGCGACCTATAGGGGTAAGAAACACCCTGCGAGTGGATTGGTCAAGCCCTTCTGCGCCCATGCTCGAGGTTTCGGGTTCGATTCCTGTAACCTCAATGATTTTTTGATAAACCATCCTGAGGACACGTGGCAGCCTGCAGGCTTTCCATGTGTTGCTCAACCATTGGCCCATCCAGAATCTTATCAACAGCCCAAATTGAACCGTACCAACAACATCCAATGGCTCATAACATGCCATGTGGCACCATCCTATCAGCTGTGGAGAAAAATGGAATATTCCAAGTATATTATGTTGACTGTACCTGCATGCTGATTGGGCATCCAGTCACCAAAATTTTGATGTTTGGGAAAACGAACAGAACGTGATATCTTCCTCAGACGACATCGTTTTTTCGAACCGTTCGCGGCGCCGGAATCGCAACGACGAGACCTTTATGATCGCTTAGGTTCGGACCTGTTTCAAGCACTTTCATTTTTTAGCATAAGACTTGAGCTCCTGATCAACCAAGTTCTTGGAGCTTCCTTCAAACCATAGAGGACTTTCTTCAATCTACATACATGAGTTTTCCGATCATGTACTTCAAAACCTTGTGGTTGCTCCACAAATACTTCTTTGAGGAAGCCATGCAGAAAAGAAGTCTTCACACTCATTTGGTGAAGAGTCCATCCTTCGCTAGTAGCTAGAGCCACAATAGATCGGATGGTTGTGTATCGGGCAACATGTGCAAAAATATCATCATAGTCTATTCCCTCTTTCTAAGAGAAACCTATGGCCACAATTCTATCTTTACATTTTTCAATATTGCCATCAACACCATGTTTAATTTTATACAACCATTTAGAAGACACAACAAACCTACCTTGGGGTATTGGAACTACTTCTCATACATCATCATGAATGATGGACTCATATTCTTTAGTCATTGCATCTTTCCACACTTGATCTTTCACATCTTCTTCAAAAGTGCATGGTTCGGCTTGAATAATATTGTTCATGGCTACAACATATCCCTGGAACCGAAATGGTTTCTTCCTTTCTATGAAGGTTCCTCTGGGAGAAGAGCATGTTTATCAGCATCGTGTAGAGTCACAAAGCCATAAAAGTTTTTTTTCTAGTAGGAGGATCCAGGGGTCCATGGGCTTCATGCGTTCATTATCATGATTAGTTTTGGCCTCAGGATCTTCTTGTATTTCAAATACATCATTTTGTCTATCATAGCTGTAGGAAGAGGAGTGGCGCTTACCTTTCCAAGAGTTGCATCTTCATCAAATGTTACATCCCTACTAAACTCTATGTTTCTTGGACCATGTATATATATTTTGTAACCTTTAGAATTCTCACAATAGCTAACAAATGTACCTTTCTTACCTGAAACTTCTAGTTTGTTCCTCTTCTTTTTGGCACATGGAAGTAGACAAGACAGCTAAAGATCCTCAGGTGCCCAACCTCAGGGTTTTCGCTAATGAAGACTTCTTCAAGACTCTTGTTGTTTAGGGCACGGTGAGGAGATCTATTTTCGACATAGACAGTTATGTTAGCAACTTCTCCCCATAGGAACTTTGGTAATTTATGATCATGCGACATAGCTTTGATTGCTTCCATGATAGTTCTATTTTTTCCTTCGGCCACACCATTTTGTTCTGGGTTATATGGTCTAGTGGTCTCTTTCCTGATTCCATCTTCTTTGCAGAAGTCGATGAAATCATTGGAAGTGAACTCTCCTCCATTGTCAGATCTGAAGATTTTGATCTGCTTTCTAGTTTGTTTTTCTACCAAAGATTTGTAGTCTTTAAGCGTGTTAAATGCTTGAATTTTATTTATCAAAAAATAAATCCATGGCTTGCGAGAAAAATCATCTACAAAGATTATATGATACAAGTAGCCACTACGAGAAGTTACAAGCATAGGCCCACATATATCAAAATGTATAAGATGAAGTACCTGATTGGTTCTACTTTTGCTTGAAGGAAAGGGTCCCTTTACTTGCTTTCCAACACGCATCCTTGACAAAGTCCATCATGATTAGCTCTAATTTTCGGCATTACGAAAACCATCTTTCTCACATGAGGTAATGCTTTATAGTGTAAATGAGCGAACCTTCGATGTCAAAGTTCACTTTGATGATTGTTGTCATGAATCAGCGCATAAATTGGTCTTACATTGACTTTATACAGACCTTCACATCTTGAACCCAAAATGAAGGCATCTCTCATGTTAGATCTCATCAACCAAGTGAGAACTTTTCCATTTATGAAAGCGACTTTCATCCCTTTATCTTCTACAGCAGATATGGATACAATATTCTTTTTCAAACCGATTACATACAAAACTTCTTGAAATGATATAGTTTTAACTTGATCCAAATGGAAAAATACAGAACCAGATCCATTTATAGGATATGTAGAATTATCTCTAAGAATGAGTTTCAAATCTGCCTCCCTCTCAACCAAATTTGAGAACACTTCTTTATAACTAGTAAAGTTCCTTGAGGCACCACTATCAACCAACCAATTGACACAAGAATCTGCAGGAGAGGAACTAGAAAGAGTAGAAACATGAAAGTATGTTGATTGAGTTTCAGCTGCATTGTAATCATACCTTGGGTTCCTTGAAGACCTGTAGCTTTCTTTATGAGCAAAAGGAGCTTATTTTCTTCTTCTATAATCAAATTTTTTGGAACGATTGTTGTAGTTAGATCTTGGTGCTCTTTTGCTTTCTGGACAGTCACGGGCATAGTGACAATGCTTATGGAAATCATAGCATTGGAATTTTGATAAGTATCTATTCCATTTAAAGGAATTGTTGGATCTAGGAGCAGGATTTCTCGAACAGTGATGGCCTCTTCTTCCTTTCTACTTCTTGCTTTGGACAACATAGACAGTAGGTTCTCTCTCCTCGTGCTTGGGGATTCTTCCTCTAGAAATCATTTGGGCCTCTTCTTGACTACACCTTCTCAAGAGCTCATCAAATGTAGGAAACTTGTCATTGTTGTTGATAGTGGTAATAAAAGTTTCCCAAGATGGAGAAAGACCTCCAAGTGTAATCAACACAAGCTCCTTATCAAATACAATTTCATCAATTGTAGATAGTTGATCTTTAATTTTAGAAATCCTCATAAAGTATGTTTGAATGGGTTCTCCTCTATTCACTTTCATATCCTTGAGTTGATTCTTCAAAGCAAGAATTTGGCTCAAATTATTCACTTGATACATTCCAATCAGCTTATCATACATTTCTTTGGATTTATTCAAGTTGGAGACATAGGTGATGACATGGTCTCCAAGAGAATCAAGGATAATCTTTTAAGCCTTGACATCTCCTTTCTTGTATCTGGTTTTGATAGCAACATTAGAGTTATTTGTTGGTTCTACTACCTCTCCTTCAACATACTCCAGTACATCATGTCCCTCAAGAGTAATATCCAATTTGGACTTTCAAGGGAAGAAATTCGAAGCATCAACTAACTTCTCTTCATTCTTAAAGTAAGAGGAAGACATCTTGATTTGCTCAACAAGTTTTAGCAACAAGTAGGAGCAGCAAGTAATATTTCAGCAGCATACAGGAAGGGACAGCAAGAGATATTTCAACAATAAATGAGATATTTCAGCAGCAAATGAGACGAGATATTTCAACAACAAATAGGGAGGCACAACAAGTAATATTTTAGCAAAAAATGAGTTGCAACTATAAGGGACAGCAAGAGATATTTTAGCAAAATGAGTTGCAAATGGAAGGGACAACAAGAGATATTTTAGCAGAAAATGAGCTGGGAGAATATCTCAACTTCTTGGACTTGTCTTCACCAAAGCTATGATACCATGTTGAAAACTTAATGTTCTATGTTGAAAACTTAATGTTCTATGTTGAAACAATTACTTAAAAATAAAACTTCTTCCAACTGCAAATTCAGTTAAGCCATTGTAGTAAAAACATACACCATATAAACCATATGCAAAATAGATGACAGCCAAGAACACAAAGAGACACAGAAATTTAAGTTCAATGACCAAGGGAAAACCAACAAGGGGAAAACCCAACTAGATTCTTCTTCTATTAGAAATCAATTGTTTAGCAGAGAAACAAAATACAAAGAGAGATCAAGCGAATGAAGAAGTTCACCCAAATTTGAACTAGTTGTCGCAAGAAGATATTTGATAACAATGAGTTAATGCAAACACTGAATCACTTTGGCTCACCAAGTTATATTCTTACTCTTCAAGTCTATCTCTCTCTCTCTCACACACACACACACATACACAAGTTTGAATTCTCCTTTCACAATACACAAGTGAGTAAGAGTGAAAATATGAGGCACATATATATAGGAGGAGCAAGGAGTTCGAGTCATAAAGGAGGAGTAACTCGCATGCCTTGACGGAGAGTTACATATGCCATTTAGGGAGGTATGCATGCCTTTGTAACTCATGTCATTAAGGAGATATGCTTTCCTTTTTAACTCATGCCATAAAGAGGAATACAAATGCCTTGAAGGAGAAAGTGTAACATATGCATTGAAGAAGAGGAATCTTTTATGATGAGTCTTTAATGCACGTAAGAGAGTGTAAGAGGAGTGCAACGAATCCATTAATAGAAAGAGAGAGTAACGCATCATTGAGTGAGATAGAGAGGTATGAGTGCCATCAAGGAGAGAGAGGTGTGAAGTGGCATGATTGAGTGCCAAGTAGGAATGGTGACATGTATTTCTATTTTGATGATAATATTTAGTATCATAAAGATAATAATATTAAAATAAATCTTCCGAGAAATCACATGAGAAATTTTAGAACCGACATGTTTCGAACTACTAATTGTAGTTCATCATCAAGATATTGATGATTCGTTGGGTCATATTATATTTATATCATGTAGAAAAGAGCAACGGTCAAAACCTAAGGAAAAATTATAAATGTTAAAAACGGTCAAAAATAAAAATAAATATAAATATAAATATAAATCCCATAAAAAATAAAGACCTAATCAAACAAAATAAATAAAATAATCAAACTTAAAACTAAAGAAATAGTCAAAATCCTACAAATAAAGACTAAGTCAAACATAAAATAAATAAATAAAAAGAAAACTCCCATCATAAAGTAATAAAATAAAGACCATGTCAAATAAAAATAAATTAAATAATTAAACTTAAAACTAACAAAATAGCCAAAATCATAAAATAAAAACAAAGTTAAAAATTAATAAAAATTTAAATAAAAAATTTAAATAAGATAAAATAAAATAAAAGTAAAAATAAAATAAAATATAAATATAAATATAAATAAATAAATAAACTATATATCCAAATATATATATATATATATATATATATATATATAATAAAATAAAATAAGATCAAAATTAAAAATACATAAAGAATTAAATAAAAATAAAACAATACTACTACCTAAAAAGAAACTTATAATAAAACTATGTTAGCAATAGAATTAATAAATCAAGCAAAAAAAAAAAACATAGGGAAACAAAAAGAGAGTAAAACACAAGAGGAAGGACCTTTATTGGGACCAAAGACATGGAATCCAACAACTGCTAACTTTCCACTCGTCATCCCTATTCAACGTACGGGACCTCTTTTCAATCTCAATAGCTTCCCTAAATTTACGGTGATGGAAATGCTCAACCCTAGCGATGACTCTGGATTCTTCCATACAAATGTGATGCTTCGTCTTCTCTGCATGTTCAGCTAGAACTAAGGACTTCGTTCTACCATGCCTAATATCCGCAGAATGCTCTTGAATCCTTTTATTAATCGACTGACCTATTTCTCCAATGTAGGGAATCCCACAGGAGCACGGGATCAAATAAGCACCTTTCACCCCTTTGGGGTCCAACGAGTCTTTAACCGATTTAAGGAAACCACGAATGGTGTTCAAGGGTTTAAAAGAGAAAGAGATCTTATGCTTCCTTAAAATCCGAGCAATCAACCAGTCTTTAGTATCTTGATGATGAACTAGATTAATTAGTTCCAAAACGCGTCGGTTCTAAAATTTCTCAACGATTTCTATAAATGTTATTTAATATGATATGGATCACGGAGAAACACACTCTGATGTATATTGATGATTAAGTAAAAATTAAACAATTAAGATTGATTAAGGATAAGTTAAGTGATTTTCCATCATCTATACTTGATTACCAATTGAAGCAAGGTGATTTACTATTTTTGGAAAGTTGTGCTTGAAATGATAGACATGACTTTCTATTTTTAGAAAGTCACTCTAGAATACTCAGAAATGAGATTTTATTCAAGGAAATTAATCTCTTAGCTGCCAATTTTCAACAAACTTTAGTAAATCTTTAGGGATTGTCGAATGCCTCAAATATGAGCTTGTATAGCATGAAGAGGTTAAAGAATGAATGGATGATGATGAGGACGAGCATAAGCATTGCAGATGGATTTCAATGATTTCCACAAAAAGGCAAGGATCAAGAGGGAGATGACAATTCCCTACAATCCTCATATCAAAAGATAAGTACTTTGTATCTTTCTTCCTTGATTATTATTACTTTATTTTTTGGTCAGCGTCTTGTCTTTGTATCTTTTGTTTGGTTATAATTGTTTCTTCCATGAGCCTTCTAATGAGGCTTGCAAGTGCATCGTGAAGGTTTCCAAGGAAATTATTTTGGCAGCTGGAAGCATTGGGAAGAACAAAGCAAAATTCAGGGCAAGAGGATTCTCCCAAGATCGAGCATAAAGTCAGCAAGGGTGATTTGTGTTCAAGAGGGAGAGATTGTACAAACATCTAATAATCATGCCAAATGACCAAAAGAGATTCTACTTCAAAGGAAACGGACTAGCGAGTTTCAAAGGATACCATGATGGAGGAATATCAATCCATCAGAAAGAATGATGTGTGAGAAATTGTGCCAAGACCTAAGGGGAAGAAAGTGGTGACTTCCAAGTGGACCTACAAGATCAAGCACGTGGATAGATGGAAACATAGAGAAGTAAAAAGCAAGATTCATGGCAAGAGGGCTCTCCCAAAAAGAGGGAGAGGACTACGAACAGACATTTGCTCCAGTCGCCAAGTACACTTCTATTAGAATTATTATTTCCATTGCCTTTGTTATGAATTGGAGGTTACATCAGATGGATGTAAAGATCGCTTTCCTCAATGGAGTGATTGAGGAAGAAGTGTGAATAAAACAACCTCGGAGCTTTAAGGAACATGAGAAGGAGTCTCATGTTTGCAGAATGTAAAAGGATTTATATGAACACTAGCATGAACTTCGAGCTTGGTATTCTCGAATTGATGGATATTTGACGAGTCTTGGTTTCACCAAGTGTAATGTTGATCCCAACCTTTACTACAAGGCTGTGAAAAGTGAGCATGTGATCTCGTTATTATATGTTGATGACTTGTTTCTGACGAGAGTGGAAGGAATTTCCCATTTGACAAAGGGAACAACAGTGGCAGGAGGATTTGCTTCAATGATTGAGGAAGCAGTCAAAATTACCACAGGAAGCCTTGCTTCAGTGTCATAGGGAGTTGACCTCTGAGTTTGAGACAATGGATCTAGGTTTGATGCATTACTTCCTTGGTCAACGAAAGTATACTATTGAGATCCTTCAGAGATTTGAGATGATAGGTTGCAAGTCCATGACCACTCCTATGGTGACTAATCTAAGGAAGTTGAGAGACTCTAACTCATATTCATATTTGATGGATCCCTCTACATATAAACAGTTGATCGGATCCTTGATGTATCTGGTTAATACCAAACCCAATATTTGCCTTGCAATGAACACTCTGAGCTAGTTCATGGTGGAAACTAGGCATGCACATTGGATTATAGCAAGGCATGTGTTGAGATATTTGCGTGGTACAGTTAGTTATGGATTGAGATACGTCTCAAATGGTGAAGTCCAATTGCAGGGATACATAGATTTTGATTGGGCGGGAAGTGTCGAAAACGGGAAGAGCACATCAAGGTGTTGCTTCAATTTAGGTTCTGCTATGGTATCTTGGTTGAGCAAGAAGCAAACATTTGTCGCGCTCAGCATTGCAGATGTCAAGTATATTGCAGCTAGTTTGGCAAGTTGTGAAGCAGTGTGGCTTCGGAAGCTACTCGTGGGATTGTTCGATTAGGTGTTGGAGACAATCGTGATACATTGTGACAATCAACGCTATGTGAAGCTTTTGGGAAATCTAGATTTCCATGATGTTAAAATTGGACAACTAGGTCCAAACTCCAGTTGTGCTGCTCAGATGACAATCGCAATATTTTTATTGGATTCCTCTTTCGGAGAGGTGCAAGATTGATCTAAAGATCATCTCGATCGGATGAGCAGAACATGTACTTTGAATTTATTCCACTTATGTGCTGGGTCGGCCTGGAATAAAATATTGACTTAAATGTCTTAAAGGACGTGTCACACACCCCCAAAGATTCCTATATATTGGAGAGACTTGGAGTTCATTTGACACACATCGATGTGGAGGAATTCTCTCTCTGGATAGCATTGGAGCTGCGTTTGGGTTGTTCTGGGGTTATGTGTGACACGCTTGGCTGAATGACCTATTGAAGACTTTGCTGGTAGAAGCATCCTGCTGATCGCCGTAACGTCACCATCTCCTATCTCTGTTTTTGCTTGTCTTCTATCGATCTATTAATATGTTCTATCTTCTTCAGTATTGTGCCCTAATCTGAAATGGCATAGAACAGGAGCAAAATTTAACATGGTAACAGAGCATGAGGTTGAAGACAATGCCCTAGGTTTGAATCAGCGTGAGCTAGTCTACTCAAGACAGCGATGCCAAATTTCTGTAGGACATGCCGTCTAGGATGAAGGACTGCTTCAGGGGCAAATCTGATTCGAGATTGCTGGATTAATTGGCCGAGAAACTAATATATTAAACGCTGTCTCCGAGTTATGTTCAGCGTTCAAGATTAACCGGAACTCCTTTTTAAGAAAGGGACGTTTGCATAGCAGGAAGTCAAAATCGGATTGACCACACTGCTCCGATGTGACACTGTCCTATTCGATCGATGTCGTTTTTTTTGAAGATCCGATCCCTCCGCATGTTGAACGAAAGGTAACACTGCTACTGTTCGGAAAGACCCAACTCGGACAAAATCCAACTGGTTTTGTTGTGCGATGAGCTGCGGATGGGGGCAGTGTATACTTACAACCTCTGTAATCATCAATTCCGGTGAACAGGCGGCGATTCGTGAAACTGTCTATATAATCGGGCCCTTTATAAAGTTTATTCGCCTTTAATAATGATATTTGACTCGATATTTCCTCGTTGCTTTCGTGGCCAGCAAACTGGAGCACTTGCTGCGGCACTCGAGGATTTGGCGGAGGATGCTTCAAATGATTTTTAGAAAGGAAGCGACGAGCGATGGTCTAAGGTGACCAGCGCTGTCGTATTTATGAATGCTGAAGACCACAAATCATATACGCTGCCAACTTCAAACCATTACATACATTGCATACATTGCGGCAGCGTTTATCGACCTCGGCAACATCAATTTCTGAGGATTCTGGGAGAATTGTTAGCAAAAAAAAAAAAAAGAGCCGGGGAGAAAAAAAAAATGGTGCGTCCCAAACTCACAGGAAAATTGTGAATTGTGCTGCCATGTTACAGGTTTCATTTATGACGTTGCAACAAGACGTGAATGAAGAAATCAAAGGTGGGTTTGCCATAGGCCGTGTTACAGTTCTGAAAGAGCTGGAGAATTTGAATGCATCAGTTATTGTGTTCGGTTCTTATTGGCTGTGCCATGAAGGTAGAGGAAGAGAGGGCTGGTGCTAACTGCTATGTACAGGAATTGAAGCCATGTACAGTATGTGTGAATGCAAGGTATTTGCTACGTTCGTTGCACTTATCGCCTTACAAATCCAGTCGTTACTGGGATTATCCTTGCTGCACAACAGGTCTGATGTTGCTTGTATTATATTGTTCAAATCCTGGTGGAAATTGAATTGCAGGGTTCTGTGTATAAATTAAAAAAAAAAAAATGATGTTGAAGGCAGCATGTTGGAACAGCAGCAGATTCATTAAAATTGTAGTTCTGATTAAAGAACCTAAACAGAAGTTGTATTGCACGACAGTGCGGTGAACTATCTCCTATTGAAGGTCAGATCACCTTAAGAAAGTAACAAGTGAGAAAGGCTCCTGTCAAGCTCAGATAGCAGACTTAAGACTTCAAACCTGTGGTAAACCTGTAGGAAGCTGAACAGTCTTCCGAATTGACTCGGACAGACCTGCAAGAAGCTCCTTCCAGTTCGGACCTGTGAAGAGGCTCAGTTTAGAGCTCGGACCTGTGATTATCACTTGAGGAGAATCAGAATGTGGCTTGGGATTGCAGAACTGAAGAGGACTGTTTAAAGGCCAAGAGGCCTAGTGTAAGGCCCTCTCTTCAAGTCGTAGGTGCAGTATTACATGGAGCTTTCTAATCTGAAATTGGGCGCTGAAGTGATGTGTTAAGGAGGGTTTGGATGGAGTGTTTTGTAGCCATTTCAATGGTGTAAAAGGGACTTGGTAAAGGCAGTTTGTTGAAGTCCCATGTACAGTCATTTGAGGAGTCATTTTATTTGTTCTTGCTGTGTAGGAAGATATGGAAAATGACATGTGGCAGAATCCATATGATCCTGGTCAGTGATATCTTTGAGGCATATGAAAAATCATATCTTCTATTCTGTCAGGCAGTGATGAATATGATAGTGATATGTATGATTGCTGACAAAGATATTGGACAGTGGTTTGGGCATCATATTTGAAGCTGGGATTGTCTGAAGGCTTTTGGAGACAATCTTAAGAAACAAACAGCCTGATTTGATGAAGTGTGATGTGAAACAATGGTGGTTTCTTGTAAACCATAAGCTGGAGATATCCTTGTATTGGCAAGTATAATAAGCATGTTTGAAGCTGGAAATTTTAAAGGGTTCACTGCTGAAGTCCTTGGGGAAATTCTATGTAGTGGTCAAATTGTTGACGAAATGGGCATAGATGTAAGTCATTGAGCCAGGCAAATTTTTACAGCCCTAGGAGCTGTCTGCTGAAATAACCAGAAATGGGCAGATCTGGAAGCAACTCAAGGTGCTATGCCTCATGTACAGATGAACCAAGGTAGATTGGATCCCTTGTTTTGTTGTAAGCTGCAGTCTTAGAAGGCTGTTTAAAGGAGCTACTCACAGAATAACAGGTAGTGGCTGAAAGGACTTCTAACACAAGCTGAGGCTTGTTGATATGTTCCCCCTGTATGTCAGTGACATAGATAGACACCTATGTAGCAGCAGCACGTGACTGTATCAGTCCTACATTGGAGCGTTATGGTAAACTTAAAATGTGAAGTTTATGCAGTTTTTGGTCACATGGTTGGAATCTTGAATCATGATCAGCAAAGTCTGTTGGATGGCTTTGACTCTGGGAGATCAGGTCCAAATTCCAAGATGGTGTCTGGGGATGCCCTCATTTAAAAACAGATGTCTTCTCTCGAGAGAGAAGCTGACATTAAGAGGGAGATATATCTATATATGCTCCTGAATGGATGTCTTTGTTCAACGAAAGAAGATCCTCATGGCTCAGGGACATATGGCTTCAGAGGGGGAAATTCCGAAGGAAAACCAAGAAGCCATATTAATAACTGGATATCTAGCAGCCATGAGTACTTTTGTACAATTTGACCTTGGATACCCTTGAGGAAGTCGTAAAGCATCAAGTCTGGAAGGATGTTATGCTGTGGTCCCAAGACCATAGGACAAAGCCGTTGTCACCTCGAAATGGCTCTACAAGATCAAGCATGGATCTGTTGGAAGTGCTGAAAAGTTCAAGGCAAGATTCGTTCCCTGTGAAGAAGATATAGACTATGATGACATATTTGCACCTGTGGCTCGAGATACCACCATTCGATCTATTATAGCCCTTGCTGCTACGCAAGGATGGAGTCTTCATCAGATGATGTGAAGACCGCATTTTTCTACATGGTGTGATAAAGGAAGAGATATATGTGGAGCAACTTTTGGAGTTGGAAGTCCAGGATCGGGACACCCATGTCTGCAGGTTGAAGAAAGCCCTCTATGAGCTGACACAAGCACCCTGAGATTGGTACAAGAGGATAGATAGCTACTTGATGAAGCTGGGCTTCACTCGAAGTAATGTTGATCCGAACCCTTACTTCAAGGTTGTCAAGGGAAAACCTCTCATTCTGGTGCTGTATGTGGATGACCTCTTCCTGACAGGTGCTGACCCTCTCATTCATCAGTGCAAGAGGGAGCTCGCTGCTGAGTTCGAGATGAAGGATCTAGGACTGATGCCTAGGCCTGGAGGTCTGGCAGAGACCTGGCAAGATTTTCCTTTTTCAAGGAAAATACATTATAAAGCTTCTTGTATGATGGACTGTAAGTCTGTGTCGACTCTGATGGAACTCAACTTTAAGAAGTTGAGTAGCAGCGTTGCTGGGCATGTCCTACTGAGTATCGTTAACTCATAGGGACCTTGATGTTCTTAATGAACACTTGTTCGAACATATGTTGTGCAATGAACACTTTGAGTCAACACAATGTTGATCATAACATTCACTGGGTTGGTGCCTAGAAACTCTTGAGATATCTCTGAGGCACGATAGACCATGGGCTGAGATACACTGCCGGGAGTATGACACTCCGTGGATTTACTGATGCCGATTGGGCTGGCAGTGTGGTGGATCGTAAGAGCACATCGGGATGCTGCTTCAATCTTGGTTCTGCTTCGATCTCATGGATGAGCAGGAAGCAAAAGTCGGTGGCTTTGTGCACCGCTGAGGCCGAATACATTACAGCAAGTATGGCCTGTTGTGAAGCAGTTTGGTTGCGAAAGCTCTTTAGTGCGCTGTTTGGACATGTGCTAGATACCACTGTGATACTCTGTGATAAATTGAGTGGGATTCGTATGACGTAGAATCCTGTGTTCCACGATTGATCCAAGCATGTTGATGGCTGGTACCACTTTATCTGGGATATGGTACAGCGAGGCGTCGTAAGGCTCGATCATATAGGAACTGATGAGCAGGTCGCGGATATTCTCACCATGCCCTTGGGGAAGGTCATGTTCCTAACCTTCCGTGAGAATCTTGGAATCATGGAACGACCCTATTCTGAGGGTCCTGTTGGACGATGAGCTCTGGGAGCTCAAAGGGGGTTTTAGGGATAGCTTCTCGGAGCTATAAGCACTTATGGTGCTTCTGCCCCACCGTTGTGATTATTGAGTTGGTTCGCCTCTCATTTATCTGTGCCTCGTATGCATCCTACCCATTGAGTTCAGGACTCATGGGAAGTACCTCTCATTTGGCCAATGAGATGGGAAAGGCTAGAGACTAGTAGCAAAGACTGATGGATGCATCAGAACTTGCCGTACTCTCTATCTAGAATGGCACGGTCCAACCACTTGATCTGGGATCAAGTATAGTGAGGTCTGGGACCTCTGCCTGACTTCGGGTCAGATGAACCAACTTCGGGTTGGTTGGAGACTCTTTGTGAGTCTAATAGTGAGGTCTGGGACGTCTGCCTGACTTCGGGTCAGATGAACCAACTTCGGGTTGGTTGGAGACTCTTTGTGAGTCTGATAGTGAGGTCTGGGACCTCTGCCTGACTTCGGGTCAGATGAACCGACTTCGGGTTGGATGGAGACTCTTTGTGAGTCTGATAGAGGTTTCGGACCTCTAGGCTGAATCTGTCAGCCGGGTATGATGTCTTTGTGACTGACCCACTTCTGTTCTGAAATAAAGAGGCCAGCAAAGCAAGTTACGGCGGGATGACGCACGATGTTTGGATTGCACTAGTGGACGGAGTTCTCCCTAGTTGAGAGGGAGTTTTAAAATTGGACAACTAGGTCCAAACTCCGGTTGTGCTGCTCAGATGACGATCGCAATATTTTTATTGGATCCCTCTTTCGGAGAGGTGTAAGATTGATCTAAAGATCATCTCGATCGGATGAGCAGAACATGTACTTTGAATTTATTCACTTATGTGCTGGGTCGGCCTGGATTAAAATATTGACATAAATGTCTTAAAGGACGTGTCACACACCCCCAAAGATTCCTATATATTGGAGAGACTTGGAGTTCATTTGACACACATCGATGTGGAGGAATTCTCTCTCTCTGGATAGCATTAGAGCTGTGTATTCTCTGTTTGGATTGTTCTGGGGTGATGTGTGACACGCTTGGCTGAATGACCTATTGAAGACTTTGCTGGTAGAAGCATCCTGCTGATCGCCCAGTAACGCCACCACTCTTCATCTCTGTTTTGGCTTGTCTTCTATCGATCTATTAAGCATGTTCTATCTTCTTCAGTATCATGCCCTAATCTGAAATGGCATAGAACATTGGCATAAATTAACACATGACAAGTCGAAGCACATTATGGTCAAGTACCACTACATATGAGACATGGTACAGAAGGGAGCAGTGAGGCTTCGATACATTTCTACAGATGAGCAGGTTGTTGGCATTCTCACAAAGCCTTTGTCCTAGATGAAGTTTGCCTATTTCAAGGACAAGTTTGGAGTGGTTGAGAATGCCTCCCTCATTAAGAGGGAGTGTTGATGTTGTAGCATCAAGGGCATGCATTGTCCCTAGGTCAAGGGTATTGACCAGGGGCCATGTAATGTAGCTAGGGAGAAGGGCCAAGAGAGCAGCAGGGCCTGGAGTGCTCCCCTGGTCAGAAGGTTTTGACCATATTGCCAAGGGTTACTTGGCTAGCGCATACAGTGAGTGTCTCAAAGCATCGAGCAAGTATTTTTACCATTCAAGTGCCATGTGACAACCTGAGGGAATGGTAAATTGGCCCAAGGTTTCACCATTGGTCAGGGGGAATTGACCTAGTTCCAAGTCACAACTTAGTTAGTTGGTAACCCAGGACTAGTTTTGTTTTTTACTCTGAGTAGGGGGTGTCCAATCATATTGCCAAAGGGTATTTGGCTAATGGGTGACTAGATCCTTTACATGATGTTGATGCTAGATGTTTTCCACATGGTTTTAAAATAGAACATGAAGTGCAATGATACATTAACATAGTGGGCTCATTCAATATTTTATTGTGATGGAGAACTTTTCAACTAAGTGGACATCTATGGAAGTCAAGGTGAATACCTCCCTAACTAAGAGGGAGTGTTGGGTTTTGGGTAGTTGTGGGAGGTATTCCCCAACTACTCAAGTTGACCAAAAAAAATTATAAAATACAAACAAAATTTTAATTAATTTTGTTCAGGTCGGCTCCAATTGGTCAAGTTAGCCCACCTAGGGAGACATGCCACTTGGGCACTCTTCGATCACTATAAAAAGGCATTAGCCCTTCTCATTTGAAATACATAATACACAAAATAGCAACTCAACTTGTGAGGGACTAGTAACCAAGAAGAGAATCACACACCTTTGAGGAAGGGCGACTAGCCTCAAGGAAACGTTTGTTTTGTGATTTCTCATCTAGAAGCATACCCTGAGTTACTTGCCTATGTGTTGGAGGAAGATAAGAGGTTGGACGTATCCATTTGTCTGTTTTTTTAAGGAGGTCAAGGTTATGGTCATATTGCAATAAGTGTAAGGGAGATCTGGGCCCTAAAAGAGCGTTGGACGAACCCTTGCTTGGGTTGCAGTAGGAGATAATACGTTGTCAAAGTTGTGAAAGAAGAAGGGTATGTTCGATATTGAGAAAAAGGGTAGAAACCCTAGAAGGAGGCTTAAAGGCCTCAAATATACAAGCAGTCAAAAGTCAAAAGGACACAGCTTTGTGCGGGAGCTTCTGTGGAAGGGTCAAAGTCCTAGAGGAGGCAGAAAGGCCTCAAGTCCATAGACAGAAACACAAGAGTAGGCCACAGGCTGTTCTGAGCTAGTCCATAGGCAAAGAAGGGGTCCTCGAGAAGCAAAGTTGAAGGCTAGCAATGGGTTGGTCTAGCCCTAGGAGCTCCAATATTGACTTGTAAAACTCAAATTTTACTTATGTTGAATTGAACAACTTCTTCTAGAAAAGATTGTTGGGTTTTCTTCCGAGTTTGGATTTCACGAGGCAAAAAATTGGTGTCTATTGTGCATGGTTATTCTACTGTGATCATTATTGTTTATGTTGCATTCACAGTTGAAGTTTTCTTAACGTAATTTCTTAATGATGTTCTGGAATGTGTTAAAGTAATATCATATATCATTAAAAGTAATTATCAGCTGCAGAAAATTGTGTTTATCTAATTAAGCACTAGAAAATCATCACTATTAATATGAACAGTATGTTGTGTAACTATATAAAACATATTTTTGTAATTCATTTATGAACTCATAAATCTAATGTATACAATGCATTAATTATTTTTGATCTGTTAGTGGCTTATACTAACAACCCATCATTAAGCTAGTTACACTCATTAATGACTAATCACCAACTTAGTGGAGATTTGTCTTAAGCTAGGTAGTTACACTCATTAACAACTCGCCACTAAATTAGAGGAGAGTTGTAAAAAAAGTCGCATCCATGTCACTTGAATTAATTAGATATATGATCACTAAAGCATATTACTCATTTGAGTATTATTTTCATGGTGTTTTCCTCCATATTTTAATATTTGCAAGAGTAATCCATGCATGTGTATTAAAGTGTCCAATTCGTGTTCTTTGCTTGACTTTTGTATATTTCTCTTACATTTGTTAGTGTCAATATTTAGCTTGTTAGTAGTGTATGTTTGGTTACAAGGGAATCATATGGGTAATTATGTGTCAACAAGTTAGGTCAAACAACAATTAGAAGATTGTCAGGCCAAACAGTGTAGTCTATCAATCTGAATAAATGGAAACTATCAAATGTGGACAATAGGAAAGTATCAACAAGTAAAGGAAGGGTGCCCTATGTTGAAGAAGATATCTAATGGAAAGAGAAGCACCAACAACCTACAATGGAAATTCTTGCTGGGACAATGCTAGAGGATATATTGAAGAGGAGAGGTGACCAGCAAGAGCTACAACCATAACAGGTGCCAACAACAGACAAATGAACAACCAACAATGACAACAAACTAGAAGTGGCAATGATCAAACCACACGGTTAAGCAATAGTAACTACTAAAACATAAGTGGCCAACAAAACGGGGGTCAACCAATCATGAAAGCAAACTAGAGGTGGCAATGATCAGCCACAGGGTTAAGCACTAGTCACTATTAAAACATAAGTGGTGAGCAAAAGGGAGGTCAACCAATGACCTATTTAATATTTTTTTAATATATATTAAAAAAAGGAAATAAAAAATATTGGAAACCTTGCATTTTGTATGGTTGAAGTTGTTCTTTAAATGTAGAGGATATGAAAGCCTTTTTCAACAAAATGAAAGCCTTTTCCCCTAATTTGGCCACTCCAAAGTCAAATGTCACTAAAGGTGAATGGATTTGTGTTACTTTGAAACTACGAAGTTTCAAGTGTAAATTGAGGGAGCACATGGGGTTGAAATTTATATTTGCTAAACAAATCTATTGATGAAGATGCATTGAAGATCAATTTGAAGCTTGATCAAAGGAGTGGCAAATAAAAGTGCACTAAACTAATGTCGTCAGGAAGGTTGCTTTGATTTGGATTTGCAACCTATAAAAATGGTGAATCCAACCTATTTGTGCACTAATGTCATTTAAGAGTTTAAACATAATCCCAAGATTAATCCTACACTACTAGCTCATAGTACCCAAACCAAAGGAACATAAGATGTATGGTAGAGAAACATTTCGAGGACTATAATTCCATTACCAAAAAATGTATTATGCCTCACATCAATCAATCAAATACAATAAAAATCATCCTTGTACACACACAGCAATCAACTCAACGTTGTCTACCACACTTGTTCACTACATTTCTTAACTACTAACACAAAAATAATTAGATTCTCAAGTTTACATTTAACTTGGGATAATGACTACGTAGAATAATATCAAGATAGGTCAATTAGAAAGAGTGCTTACCTCAATAATTATGAATTTCATGAGTAGGAATGCTCTCTACTTTGCCCCAAGAAATGACAAACACAAAAGGTCTAGGAAGAGACCATATAAACCATATAAACCATATGCACAGTGGAAGACAGCCAAGAACTCATTGAGACACAAAGAAGTTAGGTCAATGACCAGGGCAAAACCCACAAGGGGAAAACCCAACCAAATTCTACTTCTATTAAAAAACAAGTATTCAACAGAGATACAAAGTACAATGAGAGAATGAGAAGTTCACCCAAAATCTGAAGATCTCTGACAGCAGTAGCTGATGCAAACAGTAAATCACTTTGGCTCTCCAAGATCTACTCTTATTCTTCAAGACTATTGCTCTCACTCTCAACCTTCCTCTAGACTCTTCAACTCCCTCTTTCTCAAGTTCGAATTCTCCTCTCACAAGCACAAGTAAGTGTGTCAAGTGAGGATGAGATGCACAAATATATAGGAAGAGCAAGGAGGTCGGATTCACGAGGGAGTACCTCTTATGCCTTGAGGAGGAGTTATGTATGCCATAATAGGAGTGTAACTTATGCCATAAAGGAGAGGCTTGTAACTTATGCATTTAGGAGAGAAGTGTAACTTACGCATTAAAGAGGTGTAAGAGGAATCTTTTTATGACAAGTTGTAAATTTTCGTAGATGTTCTATGCTTGATGCAACTTTAGTTTTATCCCCAATATCAAACAGGAATCACATAAACAAGAAAGTAAAATGCTGATAGAACATACCAGTAGATCGACAGAAGACAAGCCAAAAATTACACTTAACTTGATCAACAAAATATGTGTTATGGTGCATTACGGCAATCAGCAAGATGCTTCAACCAGCAAAGTCTCAATACTGTCAGCTAACCAGAAGTGTCACAAAACCCTCTCGGACAACTATGTCAGTCAACACAAAGTCAATGATGTCTCAGTCAATGGTCAACACATAACAGCATTAGCAAAAAGTCAACGCAACCCGGTCAAAGTCAACGATCAATCTCAATTTTTGTGCCAATAAATGCAGACTGCAAAAATCGAAATTTTGACCAAGTTGGGGTTAGTTTGACCATGTGTTGACCAAAGTCAACATTGGTCAAATTTGCATTGAAAACCCTAGGTCGAAAACAGAAAATCCTTTTGATGTGTTTCTCAAGTGTGGAGAAGAAGAGACTCCAAGTGATGATCGAACTAATCAGATGACAAGAGAGAATGTGTGATGATGTGATGGATGAAAATGACCTCCAACGTTGATCTATATATATCCATCAATGAGGGTGTGTGAAACATTTGTTGGGGCTTCAAGCCTACATTTCAATTCTAGCTGACCTTGCACATAAGTGGAATTAATTCAAAATAAATTTTCTGCTCATCGGATCAAGATGATCTTTAGATCGATCTTGCACCTCTCCGAAAGAGGAATCCAACTAAAATATTGGCATCTTCATCTAAGCATCACAACATGGAGTTTGGACCAAGTTGTCCAAAATTAACACTCCCTCTCAACTAGGGAAAACTCCATCCACCTGTGCCATCCAAACATCGTGCATCATCCCGCTATAACTTGCTTTGTTGGCTTCTTTATTTTAGAACAAAAGAGGGTTGGTCACAAAGACATCATTCACGCTAACAAATTCAGCCTAGAGCTCTGAAACCTCTATAGGACTCAAAAGAGTCACATACCAACCCGAAGTCAGTTGGAGGTCTGAAACCTCACTAGACTTGATCCCAGATCAAGTGGTTGGACACGTGCCATCCTAGACATAGAGAGTACGGCAATCTCTGATGCGTCCATCGGTCTTTGCTACTGGTCTCTAGCTTTTCCCACCTCACTGGCCAAATGGGAAGTACTTCCCATGAGTCTGGGACTCTATGGGTAGGATGCATACGGGGCATAGATCATGAGAGGTGAACCAACTCAACATCATAACGGTGGGGCAGAAGCACACCAATAAGGTTCAGCAAGCCTAGCCCTGTGGTTGCTTATAGCTCCGAGAAGCTATCCCCAAAGCCCCCCAAAGCTCCCAGAGCTCATCGTCCAACAGGACCCTCAACATAGGGTTGTTCCATGATTCCAAGATTCTCATGAAAGGTTAGGAACTTGACCTTCCCTAGGGCTTTGTGAGAATATCTGCGACCTACTCATCAGTTCCTATACAATCGAGCCTTACGGCGCCTCATTGTACCATATCCCGGATAAAGTGGTACCTAATATCAATATGATTGGATCGATCGTGGAACACGAGATTCTCGAACAACCGAATCCCACTCTGGTTATCACAGAGTATCACGGCAGTATCTAGCACATGCCCGAACAGCGCACTGAAGAGCTTTCGCAACCAAACTTCTTCACAACAGGCCATACTCACTGCAATGTATTCGGACTCCGCGGTGCTCAAAGCGACCGATTTCCGCTTCCTGCTCATCCATGATATCAAAGCAAACCCAAGTGTGAAGCAGCATCCATAGGTGCTCTTGCGATCCACCACACTGCCAACCCAATCGGCATCAGTATATCCATGGAGTGTCACACTCCCAGCAGTGTATCTCAGCCCATGGTTTATCATGCCCCGAAGATATCTCAACAAATTCTTGGCACCAACCCAGTGAATGTGATGAGGTTCAACCTTATGTTGACTCAAAGTGTTCACTGCAAAACATACGTCTGGATGGGTGTTCACTAAGAACATCAGGGCCCCTACGAGTTGAGGATACTCAGTAGGATTTGCTAGCACGGGCCAAGCAACGCTGCCACTCAACTTCTTAAAGTTGAGCTCCATCGGTGTCGACACAAAATTACAGTCCACCATTCCAAATCTTTCCAGAAGCTTCACAATATATTTTTCTTAAGAAAGGAAAGTCTCGCCAGGTCTCTTCCAGAACTACAGGCCTAGGAAGTAATGCATCAGTCCTAGGTCGTTCATCTCGAACTCAGCAGCAAGCTCCCTCTTACACTGATGAATGAGAGGGTCAACACCAATTAGGAAGAGGTCGTCCACATACAGCACCAGAATGAGAGGCTTTTCTCTATCAACCTTGAAGTAAAGGTTTGGATCAGTATTACTACGAGTGAAGCCCAGCTTCATTAGGTAGTTATCTATCCTCTCGTACCAAGCTCTGGGTGCTTGCTTCAACCCATAGAGGGATTTCTTCAACCTGCAAACATGGGTGTCCCGACCCTGGACTTTGAACCCCAAAGGTTGCTCCACATACACCTCTTCCTTCATCACACCTTGCAGAAATGCGATCTTCACATCCATCTAATGAAGATTACATCCTTGCGTAGCAGCAAGGGCTATGATAGATCGGATGGTGGTATATCGGGCCACAGGTGAAAATATGTCATCATAGTCTATGCCTTCCTTTTGAGAGAAGCCACGAGCAACGAATCTTGCCTTGAACTTTTCAGCACTACCATCAGATCCATGCTTGATCTTATGGAGTCATTTTGACGTGACAACTGCTTTGTCCTCCGGTCTCAAAACCACATCCCAAACATCATTCTTCATAATGGACTCATATTCTTCGTGCATAGCATCCTTCCAGACTTGATGCTTTACAGCGTCCTTAAAAGATCCAGGCTCAGATTGTACGATTATACTCATGGCTACTAGATACCCTTGGTATCTATTCGACTTCTTGCTTTCACGGAATGTCCCCCTTGGGGCCATATGATTCTCAGCATCCTTGAGAGTGTCCCTGAGCCATGATGGTCTTTTCCTCATTGAAGGAGGTGGATCAATAGGGTCCATCGGTCCTTCAACATCGAGCATCGTCTCATCCTTCGATTCTTCTTGACTTCTAGGCCTTACTTCATGATCTTCCTCAGATCTCGGAAGATTGATTACTTTCCTCAGGGAAGCATCTTCGTCAAAGGTAACATCATGGCATATCTCCACTTCCCTTTGACTAGACACATAGACTCTATAAGACTTCGAAGTTTCGCTATAGCCCAAAAACATTCCCTTCTTTCTAGAAGCATCCAGCTGGCTCCTCTTCTCCTTCGGTACATGAAAATAAACAGGACATCCAAAAACTCTAAAATGTGAGACGTCAAGTTTCTTACCAGAGAAAACCTCTTCAGGAGTTTTGGAGTCCAGAGTGGAATGTGGGCATCGATTTTGTATGTACACAACAGTGTTCGCAGCTTCTCCCCACAGAAACTTCGAAAGACCTTGGTCAATTAGCATGGCACGGGCAGCTTCCACAATGGTCCTATTCTTTCTTTCAGCAATGACATTTTGCTCAGGGGTATAGACAGTTGTGGTCTCCCTCTTGATGCCAGCTTCTCTGCAAAAGTTCTTGAGCTCGTTCGTCTCATATTCAGTGCCATTATCAGTCTTCAATATCTTGATCTTCTTCCCTGTTAGATTTTCCACCAAGACTTTGAAGGTACGGAACCACATGAAAGTCTCATCCTTCTTCTTCAAGAAATATATCTAGGCCTTGTGAGAGAAGTCATCTATGAACGTCATATAATAAGAACATCCTCCCAAGGATGTCACGGGCAACATACCAGACAGATCAAAATGTATCAGTTGCAAGACATCAGATGTCTTTGTGACACTTGAGGGGAAAGGTCCCCTTGTATGCTTTCCTTTGGCATAGCCCTGACATACACCTTCATGATCATTTGTGAACTCAGGCATCCCCGTCACCACCTTCCTTGCTTCGGGAAGGGCTTTGTAGTGAAGGTGTCCAAACCTCCAGAGACATAGTTCAGTGTATCGGATAGTATCACATGTCATCACTCCTAGTGGACTTCCTCCAACCTAATAAGAGTGTATCAACTCTAAACCCAATCGTGATAGCTTCCTTGAAACACTTCTTCCAGATGCGCACCTTCCCATCAATGAATGCCACATTGAAAGCTTTATCTGCCATGGCCGAAATAGACACAAGGTTCTTCTTCAAATCAGGTACATATAGTACATCTTGCAAGAGGAGGACTTGACCTTGAGATAAGTGGAGGGTCACACTCCTTGTCTCTTCCACAGGATATGTGGCATTATCTCTAAGGATAATTTTCATATTAACATCCTTCTCAACCATATCAGAAAGTGCTTCTTTGAACCCACTGATGTGCCTTGAGGCACCACTATCTATCAACCAGACATCCATAGTGTCGGGTGGAGATGCAACAGAGAGGGCAGATACAAGAATGAATTCATTTCTTTTATCATCAACAACATTAGATTCCTCATACCTAGAATTTCTCAACCTTTTGAAAGGTTGCCCATTTCCACCAGAGGGAGCCTTCCTCTTCCCTTTGAACCTGTTGTTTCTTTGATTGCCATTCCTCCGGTTGTTGTTGTTGTTGTCATCATTAGGAGAATCCTTCTTGAAAGCGCATTCTCTAGCATAATGGTTGGTCTGGTGACGTGTGTAACATTTTCCTTTCTTTCATTGGGCCCCTGCTCTTCCTTTGTTCCTTGGACCACCATTGTTCTTCTTCTTAGCACGAGCAGTGAAGGCAGCATTTCCTTCATTTTCATATCCCTTCATCCTTGTCTCTTCTTGTATGCATCTCGATAGTACTTCGTCAAAATCAGGTATCACATTGTTATTGAGAATGGTAGTATTGAATACATGCCATTCATAGGAGAGACCTCCAAATGCGGTGAGAACCATTTCTCGATCGGTTATTGTCTCCCTAATGACTAGAAGATTATTTCTAATCTCAATCAATTTTAGAAAATATGATTGAACGGATTCATGCCTGCCTTTCTTCAGATTCTTCAGTGGGTTCTTGAAGAAAAGGACTTGATTTGCATTGTTGGCCTTGAACATGTTGACCAACTTATCATACATCTCCTTGGATATGTTTAGCTCAGACATGTAGGCTACCAGAATCTTGTGCATTGAATCCCGGATCATCAACTTTGTTTTAATTTCCCCCTTCTTATATTTTGACTTGGCGGCAGCAAGTGCAGTGGATGGAGGCTCTTGGATTTTACCCTGCACATAGTCCATGACATCTTGGTCTTCCAACATAAGATCCGAAGTCATCTTCCAGGCATGGAAGTCTTCCTTCCCAGTCAATTTGTCATCAACTTTAAAGCCATTATAGTTTGAGGTACCCATGCTCTTCTTCAGTGATAGCTACAAACTTGGGCTTTGTCTTCACCTCACCTCTGATACCATGTAAATTTTCATAGATGTTCTACGCTTGATACAACTTTACTTTTATCCACAATATCAAACAGCAATCACATAAACAAGAAAGTAAAATGTTGATAGAACATACCAGTAGATCGACAGAAGACATGCCAAAAATTACACTTGATCAGCAAAATATGTGTTGTGGTGCGTTACGGCGGTCAACAGGATGTTTCAACCAGCAAAGTCTCAATACGGTCAGCCAACCAGAAGTGTCACACAACCCTCTCGGACAGTTATGTCAGTCAACCCAAAGTCAATGAAAGTCAACGATGTCCCAGTCAACAGTGAACGCAAAATAGAAGCAGCAAAAAGTCAACACATCCTGGTCAAAGTCAACGATCAACCTCGATTTTTGTGCCAATAAATGCAGACTGCAGAAAACAAAATTTTGACCAAGTTGGGGTCAGTTTGACCATGAGTTGACCAAAGTCAACACTGGTCAAATCTGTGTTGAAAACCCTAGGTCAAAAACATAAAATCCTTTTGTTGTGTTTCCCACGTGTGGAGAAGAAGAGACTCCAAGTGATGATCAAACCAATCAGATGATGAGAGAGAATGTGTGATGATGTGATGGATGAAAATGACCTCCAACGTTGACCTATATATATCCATCAGTGAGGGTGTGTGACACATCTACTGGGGCTTCAAGCCTACATTTCAATTCTATCTGACCTTGCACATAAGTGGAATTAATTCAAAATAAATGTTCTGCTCATCGGATCAAGATGATCTTTAGATCGAACTTGCACCTCTCCAAAAGAAGAATCCAATAAAAATATTGGCATCTTCATCTGAGCATCACAACATGGAGTTTGGACCTAGTTGTCCAAAATTAACATGAGTCGCGTAAGAGAGTGTAAGAGATGCGTAAGAGCATTAAAGAGATAGGTATGAATCCATTAAGAGAGAGAGGGAGAGTAACATATGCATTAATTGAGAGGAGTTACATATGACATGATTGAGTCGCATGATTAAGAGTCTTGAATTTCTTTTTAATAATAATATCATAAAGAAGATGATAATAATAATAATAATAATAATAATAATAATAGTGATGATTAAGTTGAAAATAACACAATTGAGATTGATTAAGGACAAGTTAAATGATTTTTCCATCGTATATATATGATAACGAAATGATGGAGAGTGATTTACTATTTTTAAAAATTCATGGTTGCAAAGATAGACATGACTTTCTATTTTTAGAAAGTCACTTTAGAAAGGGCAGAAATGAAATTTTATTCAAGGAAATGAAATTTTTACCTTAGCTGTCAATTTTCAACACTCCCTCTCAGCTAGGGAGGAATTTCTTTCTGATACAAGGATCTTTACTATCTCTACTTTGGAACAATGATAAAATCTAATGAAGAAGAATCATCATAGGGGAGATACATCCATCACCATATATACACTTGGGGGGATCCACTAGTCAACACATGACAAGGATCTCGCACATCCAAGGCTCATCAGTGCTTGGGGGGAACCACTTTTCAACACATGACAAGGATCTCGCATATCCAAGGCTCATCATTGTTTGGGGGGATCCACTTGTCAACACATGACAAGGATCTCGCTCATCCAAGGCTCATCACTTGCTTGGGGGGATCCACTGATCAACACATGACAAGGATCTCGCTCCTCCAAGGCTCATCACTTGCTTGGGGGGATCCACTTGTCAACATGTGACAAGGATCTCGCTCATCCAAGGTTCATCACTACTTGGGGGGGTCCACTTGTCAACACATGACAAGGATCTCGCACATCCAAAGCGTATCATCCATGACCACCCTCTCTAAGAAGGGTCACATTGATCAATCCAAGTTGCTCTCTGAAAACCAAGAACTTTCCTTTTGGCAAAGGCTTGGTAAGAATGCCAGCAATCTGGTCATCAGTCGATATATGATGAAGTCTTGTTGCTCCTCTTTCCACCATATCTCGGATATAGTGATATTTGATCTCAATGTGTTTGGACTTGTCATGGAGCACAGGATTTTTAGCAAGTCAAATCCCACTCTTATTGTCAAAGTAAATTACTGTAGTATCCAATACTTGCTCAAACAGCTTTCCAAAGAGCTTCCTTAGCCATACTGCCTCACAACTAGCCATGCTAGCAGCAATGTATTATGCTTCAGTCGTGCTAAGGTCAACAGATTTTTGCTTTCTGCTCATCCAAGATATCATGGCAAACCCTAAGTTGAAGCAGCACCCTAATGTGTTATTTTTGTTAGTAGAGTTACCAACCCAATCAGCGTCAAAATATCCATGTAGCCTTACATCTTTGTCAGTATATCTCAATCCATGATTGATGATCCCATGTAGGTACCTCAACACATGCTTTGTTGAAACCCAGTGTGCATGAGCAGACTTAATCATGTATTGACTCAGAGTATTGACTGCAAAGCATATATCTTCTAGTGTTCACTAAGAACATCAGTGCCCCAATCAATTGACGATACTCGGAAGGATTAGCCAAATCAGGTCATGCAGCTTTACCACAAAGCTTCTTGAAATTAATTTCCATTGGAGTATTCATCGACTTACACTCAGTCATGCCAAACCTTTCTAGTAGTTTGACAACATATTTTCCTTGAGATAGGAAAATTTCACTAGATTTCTACCATACCTCCAGGCCCAGAAAGTAGTGCATCAAACCAATATCTTTCATTTCAAATTCAAAAGCTAACTCCCTCTTACACTGGAGAATAAGAGGTTCACTACCGATCAAAAATAAATCATCAACATACAATACCAAAATCAAAGGCATACCTTGGTCTGTCTTAAAGTAAATAATTAGATCTGCATTGCTTCTGGTAAAACCAAGTTTCATAAAGAAGCTTTCTATGCGAGCATACCAAGCTCTTGGAGCTTGTTTCAAACCATAGAGGGCTTTCTTCAGCCTACACACGAGTTTTTGGATCATATACTTCAAAGCCTCGTGGTTTATCCACAAATACTTCTTCTTTAATGAAGCCATGTAGAAAAGCAGTCTTCACATCCATTTGGTGAAGAGACCATCCTTGGCTAGCAGCTAGAGCTACAATAGATCGGATGGTGGTGTAACGGGCAACAGGTGCAAAAATTTCGTCATAGTCTATTCCCTCTTTCTGAGAGAAACCTCTAGCCACAAATCTAGATTTATATTTTTCAATACCGCCATCAACACCATGTTTAATTTTATACAACCATTTAGAGGACACAACAAATTTACCTTGGGGTCTTGGAACCACTTCCCATACATCATTATGAATGATGGATTCATATTCTTCAGCCATTGCATCTTTCCACACTTGGGCCTTTACAGCTTCTTCAAAAGTGCATGGTTGAGCTTGAATAATGTTGCTCATGGCTACAACATATCCTTGAAACCTGCAAGGTTTCTTGCTTTCTCTGAAAGTTCCTTTGGGGGCAGTATGTTTATCGACATCTTGAAGAGTGTCATGAAGGCATAAAGGTCACCTTTTAGGAGGATCACATGGAGGAGGATCCATGGGCTCCATGAGTTCATCAACAAGATCAGTTTTATCTTCAAGGTCTTCTTGTATTCCAAATACATCATCTTGACTATCAACAGGAGGAAGAGGAGTGTCTCTTGCTTTTCCAAGAGCTACATCTTCATCAAATGTTACATCCCTGCTAAATTCTATATTTCTTTGGCCAGGTATGTATATTTTGTAAGCTTTAGAATTCTAACAATAACCAACAAAATAACCTTTCTTGCCTGAAGCTTCCAACTTGATCCTTTTTTTCTTTTGGGACATGAAAGTAGACAAGACAACCAAAGATCCTTAGGTGCCCAACTTCAGGCTTCTCGCCAGTGAAGACTTCTTCAGGAGTCTTGTTGTTTAGGGCATGGTGAGGAGATCTATTTTGAACATAGACTGTTATGTTCGCAGCTTCTCCCCATAGAAACTTTGGCAATTTTTGATCATGCAACATAGTTTTGACCGCTTCCATGATAGTTCTATTCTTTCTCTCGGCCACACCATTTTGTTTTGGGTTATATGGTACAATGGTCTCTTTTCCAATGCCAACCTCTTTGCAAAAGGCAATGAAATCACTAGAAGTGAACTCTCCACAATTGTTAGATCTATAACTTTTAATCTGGTTTCCAATTTGTTTTTCTACTAGAGCTTTGTAATCTTTGAACTTGTTAAATGCTTGACTTTTATTTTTCAAAAAATAAATCCATGTTTTGCGAGAAAAATAATTCACAAAGATAACATAATACAAGTAACCACCAAGAGAAGTTATAGGCATTGGTCGACATAAATCAGAATGTACAAGATGCAATACTTGATTAGTTCTACTTTTGCTTGAAGGGAATGGTCCCTTCACTTGCTTTCTGCTTGCGCATCATTGGCAAATGCCATCATGATCAGATCTGATTTCCAGCATTCCAGAAACCATCTTTCTCATATGAGGTAATGCTTTGTAGTGCAAGTGAGTGAACCTTCGATGCCAAAGTTCACTTTGATGATTGATGCCACGGATTAATGCACGAATAAGTATTCCATTAATTTTGTATACACCTTCACATCTAGATCCTAGAGTGAAAGGATCTCTCATGTTGGATCTCGAAGGCCAAGTGAGAACTTTACCATTTATGAACGCAACTTTCATTCCTTAATCTTCTAAAGCTGATATGGACACAAGATTCTTCTTTAAACTAGGTACATATAAAACTTCATGAAGAGTCAAAGTTTTACCTTGATCCAAATGGAAAGAAACATAACCAAATCCCTTTATGGGATATGTATAGTTATCTCCAAGAATGATCTTCAAATTTGTCTCCCTCTCAACTAGATTAGAGAGTTATTCTCTTGTAACCAATAAAGTGCGATGAACCACCATTATGAACCAACCAGCTATCACAAGAATCTACAGGAGATGAACTAGAAAGATCAAAAACAAGAAAGTACTTTGATTGAATCTCAGCTACATTATAATCATACATTTGGTTCCTTGAGGAACAATAGTTTCCTCTGCGAGTAGAAGGAGCTTCTCTTCTTCTTTTGTAATCAGATTTGTTGAGGTGATTGTTGAAGTTCGATTTTGATGCTCTTTTGTTTTCTGAACAGTCACGAGCATAGTGGCCATGCTTGCGACAATTATAGCATTGGACTTTTGATAAGTCTCTAGTCCATTGAGAGAAATTGTTGGGAGCAAACTTTCTCGAATAGTGCATTCCTCTTCTTCCTTTCTTCTTTTTGCCTTGTACAACAAAGGCGGTAGGTTCTCCCTCCTCATGCTTGGGAATTATCACTCTTGAAATCATTATGGCTTCTTCTTGGTTGCACTTTCCCAAGAGCTCATCAAATGTAGGAAACTTGTCATTATTATTGAAGGTAGTAATAAAACTTTCCCAAGAAGAAGGAAGACCTCCAAGTGAAATCAGCACCAGTTCTTTATCGAAAACAACTTCACCAAAAGTTGACAGTTGATCTTTGATTTTTGACATCCTCATGAAGTATGCTTGAATGGTTTCTCCTCTGTTTATTTTAACATCCTTGAGTTGATTCTTCAGAGCAGGAATTTGACTCAAGTTGCTCACTTAATACATTATAATCAGCTTGTCATACATTTCTTTGGTTTTCTTCAAATTGGAAACATAAGTGGTGAGGTGGTCTTTAAGAGAGTCAAGGATAATCTTTTTAGCCTTGACTCTTCGTTCTTGTATATGGCCTTGATAGTAGCATTGGAGTTTTCAGCTGGTTCTGCTACCTCCTTGAACATACTTTAGAACATCATGTTCCTCAAGAGTAATATCCAATTTGGCCTTCCAAGGGAAAAATTTTGAAGCATCAACTAATTTATCTTCATTCTTGAAGTAGGAGGAAGGCATCTTGATCTGCTTAAAATTTTCAACAACGAATAGAAAGGAACAACAAGAGATATTTCATCTGTAAATGAAATATTTCAGCAGCAAAATGAGCAGTAATTAGAAGGAACAACAAGAGATATTTCAGCCAAAAAAAAGAGTTGCAAATGGAGCGGACAGCAAGCTATGTTTCAGCAGAAAATGAGTTGCAAATGAAGCAAACAACAAGCTATATTTCAACAAAAAATACGCTGCAAATGGAGCGGACAGCAAACTATATTTCAACAAAAAATGATCTGCAAATGGGGCAGACATCAAGCTATATTTCAGCAGAAAATGACCTGCAAATGGGGCGAACATCAAGCTATATTTCAGCAAAAAGGTAGCATAAAATGGTGTGGACAGCAAGATATATTTCAGCAGAAAGAGAGTTGGAAATGGAGCTTGTCTTCACCAAAGCTTTGATACCATGTTGAAATTCCGATGTTTTATGATGTTACAATCACTTGAATTCAAAAATTCTTTATGTAGAAAAATAAGTTAAATAATTATAGATAGAACATAAACCATATAAACCATATGCACAATGGAAGACAGCCAAAAACTCAATGAGACATTGAGAAGTTAGGTCAATGACCAAGGTAAAACCCAACCAAATTCTTCTTCTATTAGAAATCAATTGTTCAACAAAGATACAAAGTACAATGGGAGAATGAAGAAGTTCACCCAAAATCTAAAAATTTCTGACAACGGTACTTGATGCAAACACTAAATCACTTTGGCTCTCCAAGATTTGCTCTTGCTCTTCGAGACTATTTCCCTCTCTCTCAATCTGCTCCTAGACTCTCCAACTCTCTCTTTCTCAAGTTCGAATTCTCCTCTCACAAGCACAAGTGTGTCAAGTGAGGATGAGAAGCACAAATATATAGGAAGAGCAAGGAGGTCGAATTCATGAGGGAGTAACACCTATGCCTTGAGGAGTCACGTATGCCAAAATAGGAGTGTAACGTATGCCATAAAGGAGAGGAGTGTAACTTATGCATTTAGGAGAGAATTGTAACTTACGCATTAAAGAGGTGTAAGAGGAATTTTTTTATGACGAGTCGATAAAGTGTGTAAGAGAGTATAAGAGGTGTGTAAGAGCATTAAAGAGAGAGGTATGAATCCATTAAGAGAGAGAGAGAGAGATTAACATATGCATTAATTGAAGGGAGTTGCATATGACATGATTGAGTCTCATGATTGAGAGTCTTGAATTTCTTTTTACTAATAATATAATAATATCATAAAGAGGATAATAGTAATAATAATAATAATTTTGATGATTAAGTTGAAAATTAAACAATTGAGATTGATTAAGGACAAGTTAAGTGATTTTTCCATTGTATATATATGATTACAAATTAATGGGAGTGAATTACTATTTTTGGAAAGTCATGGTTGCAAAGATAGACATGACTTTCTATTTTTAGAAAGTCACTTTAAAAAGGTCGGAAATGAAATTTTATTCAAGGAAATTCATCCCATAGCTACCAATTTTCAACATATTGTTGTATGTATTTTCCTCAGTTTGGGCCATTTTCCTAGTAAGGGAACCCAAGTTCATTCTAATTAATAAAATGAAGAGTTGTGAGTGGACAAGAAGTTGTGTATGTCTGTGAAATTGGTTAGTTTAATGTGTTTCCACTAAATAATTTTTTCCTTATGTTAATAACTCAATTGTGCTTTTACAAGGTAGAGCTAAATCTGGTAGGAATTACGCCAGGTTCAACAATTAACCCCTGGAAGATAGAAAAGGCAAGAAGTTGGAAACTCAAGGAATACAACTCCCTTGAACTCCCAATATTCCATTTAAGGTTCAAGTGAAGCTTGAAATACCACTATATGGTGGTCAAATTAACACTAAATAATTGAATAGTTGTTCGAAATGGTTAAAGGTTTGTTTTGGCTTTTATCAAATCAAAAAAACATTGCAAAATTATTTTTTCCCACTTGAAAATGTTTGAACATGTTATATTTGGGTGGAAGAGCTATATAGACAAATATAGAATAGGAAAAAAACCCAAGGTTACAAAATGGGAGGACGTCAAGGCATTTGTTGATATCATAGTTCTATCAAATGGACTACAAAGGGGAACATCAAATGAAATGAAATGTACAAGAATACACCTTTGAATTCCAAAAGCAAGCCATCAAGTTGGGTATCTCTTTGGAAGAGTGAGGGTAGTGGTGAAGTAACTTAGAGGACTATTCAACCATATTCGGACAATTATAACTCAGTGTGAAAAGCATAAATGAGGCAAATAAAAAAGCTCTCTACATAGTGTTGGACTTTAGAAAATGATGACGCAAAAGGACCAAGAAGAGACTAACAAGACCAAAGGCAAGAAGATTGTAGCCACAATCCAAAAAGGGAAAGATCCCAATAGGCATTGTGAAAACTTTGAAGTGGATGGACAAAAGGAATAAAAGTGATAGAAACTTCATCCAAAAAGGCATTGAAAGTGGTATGAATCCAAGAAAGGAGCAAGCAAAGCAACCAAGACAAAAGAAACAATGGCAGAAAACAGATGTAATGTGGATGAAGTCAAACCCTACACCACACTCCGACCAAGGCAAGTAGAGTTCGAAATGTACCATCCCAAATCAAAGTTCAAGGGAAGCATTGGAAGGTAAAGCTTGGCTTGACAATAATTCTCAATGTAATATGATTTCTAAATCCTTGATAGATGAGCTTGGTCTAAAAACTTATGAGCACAACCATGTTCACTGGTTGGATCCATGAGAATCCCCAAGTGATGCAAAACTAAGTTCGTCATTAATGTTGATTATGCTAATAAATTAGAATGTGTGTTGGACAAAGTTGTTATTAATGTCAATACGTTGGAGCATTTTTTAAGATAACAAAATCATAACCCTAATGGTTGTTAATAGTCTTAAATGCAATTAGGGGCATGATGAAAGGTACCCATGAAACCCTAAGATGATAGAAACCCTAACCCTAAGTTGTGTTGAAGCGAGCCCTAATATGAATCGATGAAACCCTAAAATGACCTAAGAATGAATATATGTTAATAACAATGATAACCCTAGCATTGACAAATCCTAGAAGCATATGACAAGTCCATTAATAAAGCCCTAGCAGTATATTGCAATGAGGCAGTCAAGAATAATGGCAGAGGCATCACAATTAAAAGCAAGAGGTCAGTTTTGAAGGCACATGTAAAATGGACCTCCAACCTTAGGAAATCCCAAAAGGTCAACTTGATGCCTGCCATGTTTATTCGATTCATATTGCTAAGTAGTGAAGCGATGTTAGTATATAGAATAATGAATTACAAAAAATTTGTTCATCTGGTGTTGCAAGGACTTGCCTTTAGCTTGATACGGATTTGGTCAGTTTAAAATTGATATGGGGATTAACAAAAAATTGCATTGCCATGGTATGTATTTTTGTGGTCTGTACATATATGGATTGGTTTGACGTCTGTTGAAACTGGGCATTTAAGAGAAGCATACTTTTCTGTTGGCAAACAAATACATAGCTCAATAGCTTCATTACATACCAGATCTATCTGATGAGGATTGTTATGGAGGAGAACTTCATACCTTGAAGGAATGAAAACCTTATTACCTCAAGTCGAGACACTTGTAGCATCATTATCAATTCTTGAAATTAACTCAAATAATTCAATATTTGAGCACAGATCAAGTCAATTGGTCAAGTCGGCCCTATCCAAGCCAACAGACACATCCTCTCATATATTCGAACGAGTATAAATACCAAACTAAACCCCTGAATTTGGCAATGCAATTTTGTCAAGCATAGAAATAATAATTTGGTTCTGAAGGAGGAAAAAAAAAAGGACAAAAAGTACTATATATGCAATTCTTAATTTTTTATGGCTTATTTCTTTAGAGTTTCTAACAATTCTTCGTGGGAGTACCTGGCATTTTCTTTGGAGAATTTCAACCTTAACCTCTGCCTTGTGGACCTACAATTTCGGCGCTGTAATTTTGGCCCTTAAGAGCCCTATAATTTCGACCTTGTTTTCTCTGTAACTCATCCTTCCTCAGGCCTGTAACTCGGCCCTGTGACATAAAGGCCCTTTTGTAATTTCAACCCATTTTATAATCATTTTTATGGTTCAAATCTGAAGTAGAATAGACCTCATATCTACAACTAGCACTAAAAGACAAGATAGGCCTAATACAAACCTTGAACCTAGAAAATTTGCTTTAAAAACTGTGACAGTCAACCTTCGAATCTATGAAAATTTCCGAGTTGGAACATAACATTGGAATGAATCTTGGGTTCCTTGATCTTCACTCTTTTTGGACAGACTTTGATCTTTTGCAAGTAAGACATATTTGTGCAGACCTTGGAGCAGCTTGTTGAATAGAATTAGAGCAGCCTTTTTAAGGAACCTTTGCGTTGAATAAAGATAGCAAACCTTGGAAGCACTATTGAAGCCATACCTTGGAGCAGCATTGTTGAAGACTTCCTTGAAGCATAAATTGCAGACTTGTTGGGCACTACTGAGACTTGTTGAAAGGACATTGAAGACCTTAGATTAAGATGAAACTAAAGGCTCGTTGGAGAATTGTTGTGCAGACTTGAAATCAACCTTTTGAATCAGATCTTGGAGAGTACCTTGGACTAGAACTTGTGAAGACGTCTTGAAGCTGATCTTGGAGACAGTCTTGAAGACCTTGATACATGATTGAAGCCTTCATGGAGTAACCTTGGAGGAAATTGTTTAGGTATCATGAAAAATCTTGGAGACACCTCGTGATTGTTTCAACCTTCGAATCTATGAAAAAGTCTTAGTTGAAGCATAAAATTGGAATGAATCTTGGGTTCCTTGATCTTTACTCTTTTTGGACAGACTTCAATCTTTTGCAAGTAAGACATATTTGTGCAGACCTTAGAGCAGCTTGTTGAATAGAATTAAAGCAGCCTTTTTAAGGAACCTTCGTGTTGAATAAAGATAGCAAACCTTCGAAGCACTATTGAAGCCATACCTTGGAGCAGCATTGTTGAAGACTTCCTTCAAGCATAAATTGTTGGCTTGTTGGGCACTACTGAGACTTGTTGAAAGGACATTGAAGACCTGAGATTAAGTTGAAATTAAAGGCTTGTTGGAGAATTGTTGTGCATACTTGAAATCAACCTTTTGAATCAAATCTTGGAGAGTACCTTGGACCAAACCTTGTGAAGACATCTTGAAGCTGATCTTGGAGACACTCTTGAAGACCTTGATGCATGATTGAAGCCTTCATGGAGTAACCTTGGAGGAAATTGTTTGGGTATCATGAAAATTCTTAGAGACACCTCATGTGGTTGTTGAAGTTGTCATTGATGAACAATGGGTTATTGGACAATAATTGAGGGAATTGTTGAATATTATCAAGGCTTGTTACAAAAGATATTGGAAGCCTTGAAGAACTATTAAGCCTACCTTGAAGAACAGAAACAGAGGGTTGGTGCCCTAGAGGATTAGAGTCCTCAAGAAGACCAGGTTGGAGCCCCAACCAGTTGAGAGGGTTCGAGCCCTAGAGGATTGGAGTCTTCAAGTACACTAAGTTGGTGCATGGAGAAGTACAGGTTGGAGCCTAATAGATTTGAAGATTTTTTCATCTAAGGTTAGAGCCCTGAACTATTTATTGTAGTTGATTCGGTAAAAATAGGACTGGAGTCATCATCAGTTCATATTAATAAAATTATTTTATTATTGTTCATTTTGTGTTCTATTTTAAGTGATCTTAACTAGTAAAATAAAAATTGTAAAAGGAAATACTGATTCACCCCTCGCCCCCCCCCCCCCCCTCCCCAACCCCTTGGTATTTCCAACAATGTGAAGTTGCACAACTAGATCCTTGTGATCTGATGTTTTCCATCCCAAACCTATGGGACAAGGATTTGACTTCCTCCAAAAAAAGAGAACGAATATCCCTAAGTTAAAGGTGATAAAGTCTACCTCATTATAACACATGGATAGGGATGAAGATCATTGTCAATAATAGTGAAACAAGGGAAAACTTGGATCTTTTGCAAGTAATACATATTTGTGCAAACCTTGGAGCAGCGTGTTGAGCAGAATTAGAGCAACCTTTTCAAGGAACCTTTGTGTTGAATAAAGATAGCAAACCTTGGAAGCACTATTGAAGCCATACCTTGGAGCAGCATTGTTGAGGACTTCCTTGAAGCATAAATTGCAGGTTTGTTGGGCAGTATTGAGACTTGTTGAAGGGACATTGAAGACCTGAGATTAAATGGAAATTAAAGGCTTGTTGGAGAAATATTTTGCAGACTTGAAAGTAGCCTTTTGAAATAGATCTTGGAGAATACCTTGGACCAGACCTTGTGAAGACATCTTGAAGTTGATATTGGAGACACTCTTCAAGACCTTGATGCATGATTGAAGTCCTCATGGAGTAACATTGGAGGAAATTGTTTGGGTATCATGAAGAGTCTTGGAGACACCTTATGTGGTTGTTAAAGTTGTCATTGATGAACGAAGGGTTATTGGAGTTAATTGAGGGAATTGTTGAAGATTATCAAGGCTTGTTACATAAGATACTGGAAATTTTGAAGAATTGTTAAACCTACCTTGAAGAACAGAAACAGAGGTTGGTTTCCTATAGAATTAGAGTCTCATGAAGACCAGGTTGGAGCCTGAACTAGTTGAGAGGGTTGGAGCCCTAGAGGATTGGAGTCCTCAAGTAGACCAAGTTCAAGCCTAGTTGATTTGAAGATTGGAGTCTTCATTCAAGGTTGGAGCCCTGAACTATTTATTGTATTTGATTCGTTGTAAAGAGGATTGGAGTCCTCATCAGTTCTTATTCATAAAATTATTTTATTATTGTTCATTTTGTGTTCTATTTTAAGTGATATTAACTGGTAAAATAGCAATTGTAAAAGGAAATATTGATTCACCCCCTCCCCCTCCTCAGTGTTCCCAACAATGTGAAGTTGCACAACCAGATCCTTGTGATGTAATGTTTTCCATCCCATACCTATGGGACAAGGATTTGACTTCATCTAAAAAAAAAAGAGAACGAATATCGCTTGGCTACAGGTGATAAAGTCTGCCTCATTAAAACACATAGAGGGGGATGAAGATCATTGTCAATAATAGTAAAACAAGGGAAAACTTAGATCTTTTGCAAGTAGGACATATTTGTGCAGACCTTGGAGCGGCTTGTTAGCAAAATTAGAGCATCCTTTTTAAGGAACCTTTGTGTTGAATAAAGATAGCAAACCTTGGAAGCACTATTGAGGCCATGCCTTGGATCAGAATTGTTGAAGACTTTCTTGAAGAATAAATTACAGGCTTGTTGGGCACTACTGAGACTTGTTGAAGGGGCATTGAAGACCTGAGATTAAGTTGAAATTAAAGGCGTGTTGGAGAATTGTTGTGCAGACTTGAAAACCACCTTTTGAATCAGATCTTGGAGAGTACCTTGGACCATATCTTGTGAAGACATCTTGAAGTTGATCTTGGAGAAACCCTTGAAGACCTTGATGAATGATTGAAGACCTCATGGAGTAACCTTGGAGAAAATCGTTTGGGTATCATGAAGAGTCTCGGAGACACCCTATGCGGTTATTAAAGTTGTCACTGATGAACGAAGGGTTATTGTAGATTACTTGAGGCAATTGTTGAAGATTATCAAGGCTTGTTGCAAAAGATATTGGAAGCCTTTATGTATTGTTAAACCTACCTTAAAGAACAGAAACAGAGGGTTGGTGCCCTAGAGGATTAGACTCCTCAACAAGACCAGGTTGGAGCCTGAACCAGTTGAGAGGGTTGGAGCCCTAGAGGATTGGAGTCCTCAAGTAGACCAAGTTGGTGCTTGAAGAAGTACAGGTTAGAGCCTGGTTGATTTGAAGATTGGGGTCTTCATTTAGGGTTGGAACCCTGAACTATTTATTGTACTTTATTCGTTGTAATGAGGATTGCAGTGCTCATCAATTAATATTAATAAAATTATTTTATTATTGTTTGTTTTTTGTTCTATTATAAGTGATCTTAATTGGTAAAATAACAATTGTAAAAGGAAATGTTGATTCACCCCCCACCCCCACCTCAGTATTTCGAACAATGTGAAGTTGCACAACTAGATCCTTGTGATGTGATGTTTGCCATCCCATACCTCTAGGACAAGGATTTGACTTCCTCCAAAAAAAAGAGAACGAATATAGCTTAGTTAAAGGTGATAAAGTCTATCTCATTAAAACACATATATGGGGATGAAGATCATTGTCAATAATAGTGAAACAAGCGCAAACTTGGATCTTTTGCAAGTAAGACATATTGTGCAGACCTTGGAGCAGCTTGTTGAGTAGACATTAGAGGAAATTTCAGCCTAAAAGTGCCTCCTAAGGAAAACAATAAAATAATAGTTAAAATAATAAAATAAGAATTATAAATTTTGGAGGGGTATGGAAAAAAAAAATATTTTTTTTAATTGTATTTTTCGCATATCTCCTTATAGTTTTACGCAAATTTCAAGAGTAGACACTCGTTGGGTGCATATCGCATCCAATGAGCTACCCATTATGCATACTTTTGAGAAGACATGCATTGGTAAAAATTAAGATACATTAAAAATGCGTGTTCAACACGCATTTTTAATGTATCTTAATTTTTACCAATGCATGTCTTCTCAAAAGTATGCATAACGGGTACTCATTGGATGCGGAATTTAATTATGCATCCAACGAGTGTCTACACTTGAAATTTGAATAAACCTATAAAGAGATAAGCCAAAATTACAATTCAAAAAATAAAAAATTAAATACAATTAAAATTAAAATTGAAGAAAAAAAAAAAGAAGAAGAAGAAGAAGAAATAAATAAAATTCTTCTATTCCTTCCAAAATATTTACATGTACATCTTTTTAAATTTAAGGGATTTTGATTGGTTTACATATTATGACATGGAAATTACGTGAAAATTTCATGGGCACTTTCAGGCTAAATTTTCCTCTAATTATTATAGCAACTTTTTTAAGGAACTTTTGTGTTGAATAAAGATAGCAAACCTTGGAAGCACTATTGAAGCCATACCTTAGAGCAGCATTGTTGAAGACTTCCTTGAAGCATAAATTGCAAGCTTGTTGGGCACTATTGAGACTTGTTGAAGGGACATTGAAGACCTGAGATTAAGTTGAAATTAAAGGCTTGTTGGAGAATTGCTGTGTAGACTTGAAAGTAGCCTTTTGAAATAGATCTTGAAGAGTACCTTGGACCAGACCTTGTGAAGACATCTTGAAACTGATATTAGAGACACTCTTAAAGACCTTTAAGAATGATTGAAGCCCTCATGGAGTAACCTTGGAGGAAATTATTTGGATATCATGAAGAGTCTTGGAGACACCTTATGTGGTTGTTAAAGTTGTCATTGATGAACAAAGGGTTATTAGAGATTAATTGAGGGAATTATTGAAGATTATCAAGGCTTGTTGCATAAGATATTAGAAGCCTTGAAAAACTGTTAAACATACCTTGAAGAACAGAAACAGAGGGTTGGTGCCCTAGAGGATTAGAGTCCTCAAGAAGACCAAGTTGGAGCCTGAAGCACTTGAGAGGGTTAGAGCCCTAGAGGATTGGATTCCTCAAGTAGACCAAGTTGGTGCTTGGAGAAGTACAGGTTGGAGCCTAGTTGATTTGAAGATTGGAGTCTTCATCTAGGGTTCGAGCCCTAAACTATTTATTGTATTTGATTCATTGTAAAGAGGATTGGAGTCCTCATCAATTTTTATTAATAAAATTGTTTTATTATTGTTCATTTTGTGTTCTATTTTAAGTGATCTTAACTAGTAAAATAACAATTGTAAAAGGAAATATTGATTCACCCCCCCCCCTCCTCCTCTGTGTTCCCAACAATGTGAAGTTGCACAACTAGAACCTTGTGATGTGATATTTTCCATCCCATACCTATGGGACAAGGATTTGACTTCCTCCACACAAAAAAAGAGAACGAATATCGCTTGGTTTAAGGTGAGAAAGTCTACCTCATTAAAACACATAGAGGGGGATGAAGATCATTGTCAACAATAGTGAAACAAGGACAAACTTTGATCTTTTGCAAGTAAGACATATTTGTGCAGACCTTGGAGCAGCTTATTGAGCAGAATTAGAGCATCCTTTTTAAGGAACCTTTGTGTTGAATAAAGATAGCAAACTTTGGAAGCAATATTTAGGCCATACCTTGGAGCAGCATTGTTGAAGACTTCCTTGAAGCATAAATTACAAGCTTGTTGGGCACTATTGAGACTTGTTGAAGGGACATTGAAGACCTGATATTAAGTTGAAATTAAAGGTTCGTAGAAGAATTGTTGTGTAGACTTCAAAGCAACCTTTTGAATCAAATCTTCGAGAGTACCTTGGACCAGACCTTGTGAAGACACCTTGAAGTTGATCTTGGAGACACTATTGAAGACCTTGATGCATGATTTAAGCCCTCATGGAGTAACCTTGGAGGAAATTGTTTGGGTATCATGAAGCATCTTGGAGACACCTTATGTGGTTATTAAAGTTGTCATTGATGAACGAAGAGTTATTGGAGATTAATTGAGGGAATTGTTGAAGATTATCAAGGCTCGTTGCAAAAGATATTGGAAGCCTTGAAAATTTGTTAGACCTACATTGAAGAACAGAAACAGAGGGTTTGTGCCCTAGAGGATTAGAGTCTTCAAGAAGACCAGGTTGGACCCTGAACCAGTTGAGAGGGTTGGAGCCCTAGAGGATTGGAGTCCTCAAGTAGACCAAGTTGGTGCTTGGAGAAGTACAGATTAGAGCCAAGTTGATTTGAAGATTGGAGTCTTCATCTAGGGTTGGAGCCCTGAACTATTTATTGTACTTGATTCGTTGTAAAGAGGATTGGAGTCCTCATCAATTCATATTAATACAATTATTTTATTATTGTTCATTTTGTGTTCTATTTTAAGTGATCTTAACTGGTAAAATAACAATTGTAAAAGGAAATATTGATTCATCCCCCACCCCCCTCTCAATATTTCTAACAATGTGAAGTTGCACAACTAGATCCTTGTGATGTGATGTTTGCCATCCCATACAAGGATTTGACTTCCTCCAAAAAAAAGAGAATGAATATTGCTTGGTTAAACGTGATAAAGTCTACCTCATTGAAACACATAGAGGGGGATGAAGATCATTGTCAATAGTAGTGAAACAAAGGAAGACAAGCAACTTGATTGGTGCAAACAAGAAGTCAATGTCCTTCATATCTAATGGAGTAGTGGACTTGGGAAGACAAGTGTAGGTCGTGAGCTTCCATCTCCTTTATGAATCAATGTTTGGAGACCAAAACCCTCCCAATCGGGAGGTTTCAATCGTAGTGGTCTGCAATAAACATCAAATGGATTTAATGGCTTAGCTCAAATTTAAGACACTCAAAAAATGAGAAGATTAGCCATAGAACCATAGCTCAAGGCTACAAAGTTGATGATGAGCTCGAAGGAAGTAGTTGACAGTGTGAAGGGCCCCACGCTTGTTCAATCCACAATCAACACATCTAAAATGCCTCGTTGTTAATGAAAGCACAAAAGGATTAATAAATAAAAAAGAAATCCAAATAACAAAGAGTACTCTGATGAAAACCCTACCAACGAAAGGACAAAAGAGGGAAACAACATTGAAGTTCAAGAGCTTAAGAGTTGGGAATGTCTAATCCTACAATTAATCCCAATAAAGTGACACTCTACATTTGAGAAAGGGTTCTTTAGCATATAAAAGATCAAGTGCTGAGATAATTCATGTGATTGTAATCTATACTGCTCTAGAAAGCCAAAACACCATTTTAGTCCTATAATTGTTGGGAAATAAAGACTAAGCAAAGCCATTTGACATTGGAGCTTTTCCATGGGGTTTCTCCAAGGTAAATTCTATTAGTTATCATGTTTAAGTGTTGTTTGGTTGTGGTTCTTTACATACTTATTTTAGCTACACCATACTACAACAGAAAAGGGGAAGTTGAAACAAAATTTGCACTATTTCAACTCAAAGCTCAATTGAAGGACCAAAAGGCAAATGCTTTGTTTAATACTAGTTCTCAATGTATTTTGATTTTCTAATCTTTTGAAGATGAGCTTGGTCTATAAGATTATGATTTAGTACAACAAATTCATTGGGTTAGGCCCTTTAGAAATTTACCATGAAAATCATCACAAGATCTAATAATCATGTTTGCCATTAATGTTGATCATGTTGATTAAGTTAAGGTGAAGTTGCACCACTAAATGCTTGTGAAGTGATGTTTGATGGTACATACCTTGTAACATAGGGATGTGACTTTCTATATATATATATGGTAAGGCCAAACTCATTAAAGCACGCAAAGGGAGAGGGAGATCATCTTTGCTAACAATAAAATAAGGACAAACAGAAAGCAAGTATCCTTCATATTCATGGAGTAGTAGACTTAAGGAGATATGTGCTTCCATCAATTTCAAAAGTCAACTTTTGGAGACCAAAAAATTGTTGCTAAGAGGGATGATTTGGAATGGATCCACAACAAACATCGAATGGATTTAACAGCACAACTCAAATGCAAAGCAATAAACAACATCAGAAGATTGGCTACGGAAGCAAAGCTCGCGCCTACAAAGTTAATGGTGAGGTTAGAGGATGTTGCATATAATGTGAAGCAAACCATGTTTGTTCAATCCACTATTGCTCGTCTCTAAGGTGCCATGTTGCCAATGACAGCACAAATGAATTAAAGAATTAAAAGGAAAACAAATAACAAGGGGAACTTTGTTCTGAACACTCATAGAAAAAGACATAAAGGAGAGGAAGAGCGCTTGAGTTTGGGAACTGAAGAGTTGGGGAGCCCTAGCCTTCCAGGAGATCCCAACAAAAACAACACTTCCTTTACACTCATTCACAACATTTGAGAAGGGGTTCTTTGGTATAGAAGATAGGGAATGCCGTGATAATAATTCTGATTGTGATTTGTATTGCTCCAGAGAACCAAAACACCATTGTGCCCTACAGTTGCTAAGAAATAAACACCCAACAAAGCCACTTGATGGTAGAATTTTTCCTTCAAGATTCACTCGGGTAAATGTTGTTGTCTATGGTGTTTAATTTGATGTGTTTGTGGTTCTTTGTATACTTGTTTTAATTCTAGTGTCAAATCATTATCAGATTCAATTAAATTGATTATGTGCCATGTGAAGCACATGCACAACATTGAATTGCATAATACACTACCTACAGAGCATATAGACTACCCACAACTTGAATTCACATATAATCAAATGGCTGGTTGGTTTTCCACAAGTAATTGATTGATTGTTTATCATTGGGTTCAATTTTGCTCCCTGTGAAACCCACATGCTACAAATTAATTTATGTTTGAGGGCATCACTCGTCTACCCACAGCGAAATTTCTCTTTGATTGAATCATTTATTTATGCCTATAGCACATTTACTAAGAGCTAGGATCATTAGGCATGGTGTTCCTTAGCTCCCATCTCCATTCCACACAAATAATCAAGGTGTTTTCCTCAAGCAAGTTAGCAGCAAGAGCTTACAGACCCATACAACAATCTCATACTTAAATTAGCTAGTTTCTCTTAATAACTTTGCTTTATCGCTGGTATAAGAATTTTGGCTTGAATGTTGTGTAAACCATATACTACAGCCTTTTGTTTATGGGAATAAATTCATATATATGTTTAACTAAGTGTTGGATTGTGCTCTGCTTAAACGATATACATTGTGGCAATGCCATAGTAGATCCCACACTGACCCTTTGAATCATTTAAGCTAGTGGGCATTGCTATCTATCTAATAACCTACAACCTATTTCCCTCAAGACCATGCGTTGAGTAATTACCTACAGCTTCTTCATATGGGTTTGTAATTGCTATCAACCTCAAGCCACTGTGTTGAGTAATTATCCACAGCCTCTTCCTATGCGTTTATTAGTGTGTCTGTGTGTTTGTGTGTGTGTGTGTGTGTTCAATCCCTCTTGGCTATGGTGGTCGCAATAACAACAACGTAGCCTGCTGCATCATCTATTTTACTTGACGATGTAACGAGTGGGCAGATATGTCAGGTTGAGATTAATGGGCTTGAATATTTCAGTAAGCAGAGTGGTATTTAAAGTATCTTGACTGCTAGTATAACAGAATTGTATAAAAATGTGTTCACAGTTTGACATAGAACTTGGCAGTGCAAAGCCAACAAACCAAGCAATGAAAACAAATCAGAAACAGAGATATCCATTCATGCTTGTGGTGAGTGGCATCTTAAGAAGCTTGAATTCAGCTTGACAGAGAATTGCAGAGGCATTACACATCAATTCCACAGTGAAGATCCATGCTGGTGAGACGGACAAGCATACCAATTACAGATCATGGAGAGTATATTTTTATAACATTTAATATAAGTGTTCATCCGACCTAAACAATCCAAGGAAAATAGAAGGGTTTAGAATGTTGATAGAACCCTAACAGGCAAAGGGCTTTAGAATTTTACATAATCTATATCAACCAGTTCAGCCTTTAATGTTACAAATGGATTCTGATATCTCTAATTCCAATTCTAAAATTGATCCCAGCAAAATCATTTATATTTTTCCATCACAATTGAATGAATGCTTGCAGACATGACATGGATACAAGAAAAATAAAGGAGCTATGCATGAGAAGTTTCAAATGAATTAGAGCAACAATAAACAGTAGCAGAAAAGAGCTACAAAGATGTAGAGAAAGACGGAAGAATAAAGAATGGATAATAACCAAGATTCATAAAACCATATCAAGTATATTACTGAGAGAGTAGGTTTCACATTTTGATTTCATATTGTCAACTAATGGCTTCTGGAAATAACTGTGTATGGTGTGGGAAACATCCGACATTTTGAGTAATGCTCCACCCATCATCAGGGATAAACAAAAGCTTTTTAGTGAAAGTTAAAGAGTACAAGACCAGTTTAAATAGATTGAATATGTAACAGATAAATGATGGAGATCAAAGAAAGGGAGGGATAATTAATAAAATTTTAGTCATTCAATATTGTCTCAGAAATTTATCATTAATTATCCCTCCCTTTCTCTGATCTCCATCATTTATCTGTTACATATTCAATCTATTTAAATTGGTGTTACGCTCTTTAACTTTCACTAAAAAGCTTTGTTTGGCACTGATGATGGGTGGAGCATCTACTCGAAATGTCGGACATCTCCCACACTATACACAGTTACTTCCAGAAGTATATAGTCAACAATAGGTATATTACTGATAAAATCTCTGTTTTTGACGAATTTAATAAAGAAATATTCACCTCCACTCATAGTGTTCAAAACCGGAACTGGTGACCGGACTGGTCCACCTATAAAACTGGGTTTCAAACTGGGACTAGTCAGATCTCAATGAACCAGTCTTTAAAAAAATACAAAATGGCACTGAATGCAATACATATCAACAATAAAATACATAATCAATGAGGCTCTTAATGGCCTCTAGAGTCCAAAAATAGTGCTACAAGCTATGGGGCCACTAGCCTACTACAAGTCTACATATCAGTGATCAACATGATCACTCCTCATCATGTTCAAACTCATCACCACTAGTAGACATGGGATCATCAACATGAGCTACATAAATAATCTGGCTCAGAGTTTAAAGACTCCTAAAATCCTCTGCAACCTCAGTAGTAGTGGTAGTAGTCGCAGAAAAACTAGACATCAAAATTACAAATCATTGATCAACATGATCACTCATGAAACTCATCACTGATTCAACACTACTAGAAATGGGATCAACAAGAGATACATAAACATCATCTAGCTCAAAGTCTCCAAACTTGGATTGTTCAACCTTATAATATGATAGAAATTGAAAAAGTTTAACATGCCTAACCAGTGATTTTTGTTTGAGTGAAGGGTTCGTCTCTTCAACCTTATAATGTGACAGAAAAAACACAGCATGCGTTACCAATAATTTTTCTTTGAGCGAAATGCACATTTTTGTTAAGGCCATGGTTGAGGAGTTCAACAATCAATACCACCAACATTAACAAAGTTCAACAATCAATGCCACCAACATCAAAGTTCTTAAAGGGCTTCATGCTCTTGATCAAATGCCAATCTAATAACCTCACGCATGATAGAATCAAATGGAAACATTGCAAAACCCCAAACCATGAAATCCTGAAAAACATTAAGTCAGTTGAATTTTGAGTGAAATCTAAAATTCTAGTTTCTCCATATGACATCCAATGAGGTCGAAACCATTCTCAAACATCCTGAGTCATTTCATTGAAATGTTAAAAATTTAAGTTAAGAATTTAATATTACAATTGATTGTCAGCATTGCTAGGGTTGAGATGTGTGAGGAAAATGAGAGGGGAGACATGTTTTTCTTGGAGGGGTAGTTTTTGGAGGGAAACAGGCACAAGTTTCCTTCTAAACTCACAAAACCACTTTCTGTCGGGTTTGCAGCTGACCTAGCAATGAACCAGTCGGTTTATGACGGAACCGGCCGGTTTATGGGAAAACCGGCAAGTTCCGTCATAAACCAACCAGTTTATACCCAGTTTGACCAAAAAACCAGCGAGGAGGTTGGTCTAACTGGATTTTTCTACGGGTCCGGTCGAGTTTGCTAATGAAGCGACTGGTTTGACCAGTTTCCAGTTCGAACCAGCCGGTCTTGAATACTATGCCTCCACTGCAAGGCATTGTCATAAGATAGGAGAAGAAATCTCTGTTTTTGATGAATTTAATCAAGAAATATTCAACTCCACTGCAAGGCATTGTCACAAGGTAGGAGAAGTATGGAGAGGTTTTTAAGTAAGGAATAATAGGAAAATGCAGCCTAAAGTTGCTGCAATAGAAAAATGTAAAGAAGTATGGGAAAGCACAGCTTAATAGTTGAAACAGAAAAATATGAGAAGGTACACCAATACAAGCATTCAACAAATATAGAAAAAAAAATTCAAAATTCAAATAGTGCAGATTCAGGAATCAAATAATCAGTAAATTTAGGTTTTAATAGAAAATAGAGTTAAGCACATAATAGATCTAATGTCTTCATGTATAAAGTAAATTTCTGTGCATTAGAGCCATGGAATTTTTAGGAATCTTCTGTGACAATAAAAAATAAGTTGCAAGTAGATAACCTAGAATCTCAAACAAGCAACAAGTGGCATGTTCAGAAGATAACATTGAAGCTTTGCGCTAATTGAAGTTTACTCTGCATGTATAATGGTTGACATATGGAATGATATTTCCCATGTAACGTTCTGAAGATAAAACCTTAAAGCTGAAATAACCATCTTCTTATGGGTATTCTCTACTACCTAGTTGAGAGGCAGGGCTAACTAAAACCAAAGAATCTACTTCAGAGATTGCTCAAAAGCACTGAACATCATACTCAGGAAGTTTGTTAACATGTTCAACTGCAATGGAAAAGCTCAGGAAATGCCTGTTGAATGAAATTCTTATGGATATATGTGGATTGGATCGTGGCTTGTACAGAAAAGGAGAGGTAAATAATGATCTTAAATTAATTCCTTAATTTTGGAGTTTAGAGAAGATTAAGCTCATTCAATTGGATGTAGCTCGGGTGGCTGGGAGAAATGTTGTTATCCTCCCCACTAAGGTTCAATTCCCACATATGAGATGTTTGAGCTCATAACGAGTATATCCTTATAATGGCTTCAAGCCTTGTTGTTTGAGAGTTCCTCGAGGACCGTAACATGCATATTCCTCATATGGAATATAAAGATATTTCTTCAAAGGCAAAAAAAGGGAAAATTAAGTTTAATTCATTTCACTTGTTTCCAGTACATAGAGGTCTTGAAACAGCCATGTACCTTGTAACTAGTCTGCTAGACAGTCATTCAAAGAAAGACAAATTTCAAATCAATATCAACAGTAATGCAAGAATCCACATCCAATGCATCCTTTGCAAAATCACGGTATGAATGTCTCTTTCCACATGGAAATTCTTAATGTGTGGAGACATTTGTGGGAGCTTATGTGCAATAAAGCCCAACATCTATAAGCAATAACACATGGATGTAGTCTAAGGCCTTAACAACTTGGTGAATTTAAGTCTAAGGTCCATTCTGTTGAGTTTGGGATTCCACCATTCGTGAATAAATCAAGAATTTGCACTAATGGTATGATATACAATAGAGAATTTAAGTCTAAGATTCATTCTGTTGGGTTTGGGATTCCAGCATTTGTGAATACATCAAGAATTTGCACTAATGGTATGATATACAATACTTCAAAAGTAAAGGTCTGAATGATTCTTTCTGCATATAAATTTTGAACATGTCCATATATTTCATCTGTGGATTTTCATGCAATACAACCCAACATCTATAAGAAATAATAACTGCAAGTAGAGCCCCAATGCTTTCATTAATTTAGGTCTGAGTTCCATAGAGTTGGGTTCAGCACTCCATAATCAACAAATTCATGAATAAATCCAGAATTTACACTAACAGTACAATACAATACTTCTTCATGAAGTACGATACAATACTTCTTCATGAAATGAAACCTGGTAGAATCTAAAGTTATCATTGTCTTGACTCTTAAACAGCTTTCTTTGTAATCAAAATACGGACAGTTTGCATAGAATAACAAAGTGGTCCTATGGCATTCAACTTATAACAGTTCTGCTGAATGAAGCGCATCTGAAAAATGATCATTTATTCATCATACGAAAATGTTAAGTTAACCAATTTAAGCCAAACATGCTACATGATTTATGCTTAAGGCTTTGTCCAGACTGAATAAATGCCATTTGAGCACTATGTATATTTTAGTGTTTAGCAGAAAAATGCAGCTTCAAACAAGAGAAGACATTTCAAGACCTCGCCCAATCAGAGCTCAGTCAGGTAAGACAATTCAGTACCAATTCTTTGATATTGGTTAGCCCTTGAAGACCTCATTTAACAAACCAGTAACACAAATTCATTAACAGAAGAATAATATAAGAATAAAAACCATGACTGAATAACAGAAGCAGTTCAATTTATAAGGAAAGACTCTCATGTTAAGCAATCCCATCTCCAGAAAACAAATACCTGTGTCTGAAAAAATGGATTCTTAAAGAACCCAAAAATCAATTTCCATTCAATACACTGGTAGGACCCATGGGATCAACTCCAACAGGCCCGGAATTATACATTTTCATCCGATATAATACATATTTTATATTTGGCAAAAATTCAAAGAAAAAACAAAATATGAAACCCTAAACTTTTGAACCCCCATATAATTCAAAAGACCTGTGCATCTGCTGCATCCGCAACAAGAGGCAGCCTAGGCACCTGACCCAGAAGGCACGAGGTCGAACCGTATACAAGGCAAGTTAACAAGAAAAGAAAAACAGTGCTATCAAAACTCGACAACAGATTCAAGCCTAACCCTTCACTAGGCGCAAACGACCGTTCCACTATTTCAGGGAAAATGAGGAGAATGTCTAGCACAATCGCTTGCATTGTATTAAACCTCACGTATCTGCTTATATTAGGGTTTCGCACAACAGCAAAATAGAGCGTGAAAAATACGAGAATGGGGGCATAGGGATAGCTATTGTAAACCTTAATGGCGGGGAAAAGCGGTTCCAGAAAAGTCTGTGCAATAGGAAATTGAGTTAAGAAAAACCGACCGTATTGAACTCCGTCGAAGAAGGGGAGAAAATACCCCACGGCTGCCAGTAATCGGTCCGAGGCGGGCACTGGACTGCTTCCTCCGGCACGAACGACTATTGACGATTTTCTTTGAGAATTAAACCTGAGACGTCGTGCTCCTCGCAACTGGATGAAGTTGGGAGTTTTGATAAATGGGGATTGGAAGGGTGCAGTGATTTTGTAAGCAGCCAGTGGGATTGAAAGTGAGAGGGTCATGATGTACAGAGAAAAGTGTTTAAAAGCTTCAGAGATGATCTTCCTCAGATTCTCCACCGGGTTCCATGCTTCTGAAAAATTCTCTTTGCACATCAATATTATGATGAATATTCTATGGCGGTGATTTAACCCATTCATTTGTTGGGGATATAATCTACTTATGAGAGAAAATATGCATCAAAGAATATGCTACTCCATTAACATTAATGAAAAAGAAAAACATGTGTATAACATACTCGTTATTATGTTAATGGAAATTTGTGTTGGTGATTGAACCTTTTTATTTTATAAAAATTAAATTTAAAGAAAATAAAAAACAGCATTTATAGAGTATAAACAATCAAGTTTCATAGATTTTGTATCATGTTCTCATCTATTGCAAGTTTATTGTTATTTGGTTGTATCAAGTATAAATGTGAATTAGTTTTTTTTTTTTTTTTTTTTTTAGCATTTGCATCAAAAGGGTGCAAAGAGATGTCGATAGAAGTTTAGATGAATGTAGAGTAATATAGTGGTAGTGTTGAAGGAAATTCACTGAGTCTTGATACTTTATGCCCATGGATAACCAAAAAGTGATCTATACTTTATGCCCGTGGATAACCAAAAAATGATGATAGATCAAAACAAAAGCATGGATCTGTTCCAATTTAAAACTTGAATGCAACAAAATTGTGTGGAAACTTAAAAATCTTGAAAGTCTTATAATGGAAAAGTCAAGGTATAAAAACATTTTATTAATCAACCATCTCAAAAGGAGAGCAGTTCTAAAGTCTTGAGTGCAATAAGTACATTTATACATATATGATGAACACAAAACTTGGTTTGAAGATGAACACAACATCTCCCTAGGATTTAACGACAACAACCACGTGAGAAGGTGGACCAAAACTATAAATTAGGTAGCTGGTATAAAGTCTAAATATCCCCAATACCAACCAACTCGTAAATAGTGTAAGAATGAGTTGAAAGTGTGTCATATAACAACAAACTAGAGTTATATTCCAACGTAATAATGACCATATGAACCTTATCTTGCTCCTCTTTAGCAAGAGGAAGGTTTGGTGGGTGCACGGTTATTACAGGAGTTCTTACTTTATCTTTTTTTTTCAAGTTTGCTTTATGTTTCTATCTCATTGTCATTATTTTCCTTGGCTTCAGTCACCATCCTACAAGTTGTAACCTTTCTACCCCGAGATCTAGGCTGGAAATTGTCAGATGAAGGTAGAGTAGTTGTTACACCAATGACTCTCTAGTTTCAACCCATTCTAGAATTTTGTGTAGCAATGTTTGCTACAGCATAACCATCTACAACAGCATCATGGTGTGCCTTCAATGCAAAAACATCTGACCCCAATTTCATAAGCCTACTATAATATGCATCAATTTCAGACTCCGCCGGGGCCAATGCACACCAAGTAGAGCAATTTGAAATCTTATAATAAGTGGAATATGTATATGTATGATTTAGAACTATCATACCCTGATGAGATGAAGCAGAAGATAGGGCAGTTGGAGGGATCAATTTTGGAAAAATCCAAGCTCTTGAACAACTTGTTGAAACTTCTATTCCAAATTTGGAAAAGTGCAAAAACCTAGAGCGGGGCTAAACAGGGTTGTTATTCCCATCTCCTACTTCAAACATGTAAGAAGAAAATCACCTTTTCTAGCAAACCAAGCTACTAATAATGTTGAGGCCCACAACTCTTCTCAGACCATCACATGTAACCCCACTCCATGAGCAAGGGTAGTTGTGCCCATTTTCTAAAACATAACCTGAAATAGAAATATATTTCTCATTGTTAAGTTCCTATATTAATAGTGTAGCCCCTTATTATGTTAGTGTAGCCCCCCTTATTGTTATTATTGTACCCCTGTAACCCCCATATTGTTATTATTGTGCCCTCACATTATATTGTTAGGTCGGCTAGGATTACATTGTGGCCCACTAGGATTACATTATGGCCCCATGGACTCCTATATATAGAAAGGAGGTTTTGTAAATTGTATCATCCAAGAATTGTTCATTTATGTAATGTATTGGAGGTTTCCCCCTCGAAGTGGCTCATTTCTAAGGCGTTTATATCTCTTTTATTCTATTTTTGGAGCTGGTTACACAACATTTGGTATCAGAGGTTTGGATTCTAGGGTTTCGCTGCTCCAAACAGGTCATCGTGGCATTTTCGCTATAACTTTTTTTCTACAAAGTTTCAGAAGCTGAAATTTTTAGGGTACGAAGCCGAAATCCTGAGGAATATTGTCTAAAAATTTCAGAGCTTGGTTCGCAGTATTTTCGGAGATATCATCTGTAGAAGTGAGGTCTTTTTTCAGGCTCCTAAACAGGTCATCGTGGCATTTTCGCTATAACTTTTGTTCTACGAAGGTTCAGACTCTGAAATTCGTATGGTGCGAAGCTGAAATCCTGAGGAAATTCGTCAAATAATTTCAGAGCTTGGTTCGCAATATTTTTGGAGATATGATCTGTGGAAGGTAGTGCTTTTTCAGGCTCCTGAATTTCATCTCAAAGAGGTGATCGTGGGAAAAGTTCAATAACTCTCTCTATAGGCATTGGATTAGAGTGCCGTAAAAAGTAGTCGAAGTACACGGACTTTAGTTTCTTGGATATCAATTTCAGAGACAAAAGACGAAACAGTGATACGTGGCAAGTCGTACAAGTTCGCTCTACTGAACCAGTCCAAAATTAGGTCATTGTGGGAGATTGGACACAACTTTGTCTTGGAGAATCCAAATCAGGTCAGACCTGTGGCATTCGAAAGATAATTCAAAGGGCTATGTTGATACTGAAATTCAATTATTGAGGATCTGCAATTATAGAGATACTTTAATTTCAATATCTAGCTCCTCAAAAGCAAGAGAAAGCTATACTATGATGCATGAAGAGGAAGAGTTGCAGTATGAGATATCAAAATTACGGTACCAAGTGCAACAAGTTTCAATCTTACGAAGAGTAATTGAAGATGAAATAGCTGGTTTAAAAGCATAAATGGAGGCTAAGTTGGATGGTTTGAAGGATCAAATAATAGCAAATATGGATGATAAATTAGTGGAAGATCACATCGAGCATCAACAACAAGTTCTCCAACTCTCAAAGGATAACACAACTTTGGTGCAAAATCTAATGAAACAACAGGAAGATCAACATCACATCAAAAGAAGTTATGAAGCAGTCATAGAAACAAGAACTCGACAAGTACGATCAATTTCAGAGTATCTCAGCAAGTGGAAGAACTTTCCTGTAGAAGATTTCACATGGGAGGATGAGAATTTTATACAGAAGCATCAAGAAATAATCAAGCGTTGAGGACAACACTTGTTTGAAGGAGAGGGGCATGTTAAGTCTCTATATTAATAGTGTATCCCCTTATTATGTTAGTGTAGCCCCCCTTATTGTTATTATTGTACCCCTGTAACCCCCATATTGTTATTATTGTGCCCTTACATTATTATTGTTGGGTCAGCTAGGATTACATTGTGGCCCCACTAGAATTATATTGTGGCCCCATGGACTCCTATATATAGAAGGAGGTTTTGTTCATTTGTATCATCCAAGAATTTTTCATTTATGTAATGTATTGGAGGTTGCCCCCTCAAATTGGCTTATTTCTAAGGTGTTGATATCTCTTTTCTTCTATTTTTGGAGCTGGTTACACAACACTCATAGTGTATCGAAGATCGGTTATGCCCTTAGTTTTCCCTCGATGTCTAGATTCATCGTTTATGCACCCTACTATAGTTGAGATTCAAATAATATAAATTTTCTTATGATACCTGAATCTAAAATAGAGATATACAAAAACAATCGGTATTCAAGGAAATCATACCCCATTACTAGGTTCATTGAATTGTTGCTGACACCCTCAACTAGTGTCTATATGGTGTGCATAACATTATGACTTGGGTTCTCAACAACATGTGCGTCAGGTCTGCAACAGTTCAAATCTTGTATTAGATAAAAAGGCTATGGCCACTAATGATCTTCATTCAAAGGAAGTGCTAAAATAAAAATCAAGGTACCTATAGTCTTCAAGTAAATAACCAAAAGCTCGTAAATAAATAATGAAATGTCCAGATATAGTTGTATTTGGGCCTTATGAGGAAGCCTTAAGGGTCCTTTTTCCTTTGATTCTGGAGCAAAATGCAGAAGTTAAACAACAAATTATGCTCTGGATCCTTTTTCCTTCTATTCTGGAGAAAAATACATAAGGTAAACTGAAGAAATTATGCTCTGTCTATTTATGTTTGTATCTGTATCTATTTATCTTCTCTTGAATAAATTGAAGAAATATTTAGCATTGAAGCAAATTTATTGCAATAAAATTCAGTATTTGCAATAAAATTCGGTGTTTCCCTCTTTTTGTCAGTTCTATGGTTTATAAATGTCTTTATCTAACTTGAAACAGCTACTAACCTGTTGTTTCCTCTTATTTCAGCTCTTGCGCCTCAGAGTGAACCCTCCTGCACCCAGGTTCCAAGGGTGAACTTGTTGCACTGGACTAGATATTAGTCATATGGGACTGACGAGCAGGATCAGCTTTCCTAACACTGCAAACCAAAATAATTTAAAAGCAAAGGACAAGCGCAACCAATTGAAAAACATAATGTCTGGTGCTTTACCTCAATTATGTTGACAGTAAAATTCAGAAGAGTAGGAAGCGCTCGACATCTTCAGGTCGCCAAGGTTTATGTGTTGTCCAAGAGTAACTATTCGGTCACTTCACTCCGGTGAGGTGACACCCACTTACAACTTGGCACACTGCGAAGGCGCAAAATCTTCTGGACTTTTTATCCCCGTGCGTATGGACCTTTCTAAATGTTTTTTTTTGCATTTTTCATATAATCCTAAGGCTTGTAAAGGGTTTCAAATATGAAATTCAAAAATCGATGAAAAAGCTTCGATACCAAGGCATGTGAAGGCCATAAACATAAGAGCGTGAATTGCAGTATAACAATATTATGCATTTATTCTTTCATGCTCAATGGTCCTGTACTCAAATTTTTGATGCCTGGCTAGCCATAATTCTGATACTTGCTAGAAGCAAGAATTTTGTAACCCTCATATTGAAATAAGTCAATTGAATTTAGAAATAGGGTTTTAGTTACCTTGCAGGGAGTCAGCGCATAGGCGTTTACAGGTTTTCGGTGAAGGCCAAGGCATCTGGTGAGAGGCATCCGTTGAATGAATGGAATATGTTGATAGGTTAGATGTTCAAGGCTCCTTCCTGGTTATAGGCTTGGTTGTTGTGTTGTTATTATCTGTCCGCCACCACACTTCTGCCTCAATCTTTAGGTGCTCAAACTGAACTTCTATTGTTGGCAACAGAATCCCAACTCTGTGAAACCAAAAAAATTGCATCCATCATCGCAATTGCATGACATTCATATAATTTCAACATTGCAAAAGGCTCAAACCTGACGCCAGATACTCTGTTTTACCTGTCAATCCTATGTTTCAGCTTCGTCAAGAACCACTCGTTGTCCACTTCCGCCACCTACAACACTCTCTCAATGAACTTCCCTCTTCCCACTTGGCTTCCTTCAACCACGGATCATAGTAGCTCCTCCATTCAACTTCTCTGCGCATGCGAGAAAACATAAACATACTTATCTAACGCACCTGGCATTAACGCACTAACTCATTTTTGTATAGTTGAGACAGGTGGTATACATGCATTCAGCTTGTCCTCTTAACAGACTTTTAAAACTTTTTAAATTGTTGTTTTTAAATTTCTATAAAGTAAATAAACTATATATAAATCGTCGTTGAATTTCTATCAGACCGATGCGATTTTTCTCACAGTTTTTCCAAAGCCACGAGAAGACAATATTTAAGACTGAATTCTCTGGAATACACAATACAAAAAATTCTTTTGAAGCCGGCAGATATTCCTTCTCTTCACACCAAGCTCATGTCGAATGAAAATCTATTCCCAAAAATAGTAGGATCTTTACACCAAGCTCATGTCGAATGAAAATCTATTCCCAAAATTAATAGGATCTTTAATATAAGGCTCGATACATAATATTCTTAATTAGGCATAGCCAACACGTAAACTCTATATGCTATGCTTACCAAAATCCACTTGCTCCGAAATATATAGGGAAGGTTGACTTGGCTTCGTTGTAAATACAAATTTACAGTTGCAACACAGTTTGTTAGAGTTTCAATTTGCAAGAACTCTGAATATTATGTTTTAGTGGCATCTACTTTCTAAATACTATGTTCTTCTCACATCCACCTGCATCCACTTTTTGTGTGGTCGGTCTATTGAGAGCTATGGATAGTTGACTTCTCACATGACGAAGAGAATTTATCATCGAATACGACTTGTTCGGGTTTATATATCCAAAATATCAAGTTCATTTTTTTGCAGAGATGAGAGAAGCAAACTTAGCTTTGAGAGAAGCCAGCGAGAGCCCAATTTTATCCACAACTCGTCCCAATTCTAGTCTTTCTTTATGACCAACAACACACACCCTCTTCCAGAACCTAAGAAACTACAAGTTTGTTGCTTATGATTCTCATTCATGGGGAATTCTTCGACAATTACAAGGCAGATTTACATGGTATAAAAAGACCCACGTGCACACTTTACACCTATAACCTGTACAGACTTCTGAGATCCATTGTTGTACTTGTGATGCCAGATTCTGGTAGCTATTGCAGTGCTTGAAATATCCTCATGTGATGCATATCAAGGGCTCTTTAAATACACTAATATTAAACATATTACAGTGCTCGAGATGCCAAGTTCTGATAGCTAGCGTAGTATTTGAAATGCTCTATAATACATACCATGGCCCTTGAAATACACTATTACATATTAGCAGTTACAGAGTTTGGGACACTATTATATATCAACAATGTAGATTTAGAATAAAAACAAAGACCCCGCTTCTCCATATCCATATCCACAATAGTTTGATGCATCTTATAGCCATCCGGAGACCTGATTTGCACATGAACTTGTAGATTTAGTATATAAGAAATCCTGCAGAATTTTGATTGAAAGCAATTATTTCAAACATAAAAACAGAGCCCTGCTAATTGAAATACCTGCGTAAACACTAGTACGTGCCAAAGTACTTGATGCCAAAGGTTGTCACTCGTTGACAATATATTCAAAAAAAATTATAATATTGTTTTAGCGAATAATATTTGGTTTCGGTGTCGAAAAAAATATCCCCTGTCAATAAATATAGCCATAGGTGCCAGCTCATTGACAAGGCGAAAACAAATTTTAATCAATTAATAGGGACATTCGCATTCAATATCCAACCCTTCACGATGTCACGATTATTTAAGTTCATCGAGACCACTGATAAAGCATATTGGCTAAGAACGACGAATCTGCTACAGTGTCTTGAAATAGAACCTCATAATAAAAAGCCTATCGGTTTAACTAATTACATTATTAAATCTAAATTATTAAGTTTGGTTAATATAATTTCATTTTTTTAATTTTCTTTTATGGTAATAATAATATCGTATTAATTGTAAAATTTGTGTCTAAATTACAATTGTATATTAAAGGTTACATTATGATTGTCTTCATCTTAAATACCATCTTTAGATTTCTTAACCAAAACTATCTTCTGAAGAGGAATACAACCGATTATATAATGATTTTCTTCATCTTGGTATCATCTACATACTCCTTAACCAAAATTATCTTTTGGAGAGGAATACAACTGATACTAAGCATATACAAGTCTTTGGAGGTGAATACCTTCCAATAGAGCCCCAAAATTAAACAAAACTTGTAATACACATAGCCTACTTCAAAATGTTATCCTTGATTACAACATATTTCCTCATATCCACATTGACTAGCAAACCCCTCCCTCCTTTCCCCCCCCCCCCCCAATTTTTTATATTTGAACATAGGGTTCATGTTTAATCCATTAAGGGATGGAGGATGGTCTTAATTGACCATTAACCATCAACTCTCTAAACTTTAAATTGCAACCTTAGTTGGCACATTAATCTACTCCTAATTATTATCCCTTAGAATGTGCTTGAAACTCATCTTTCGAATATTTTTTGATACCTTCTTAATCTGATTCAAGAGATTATCCATAACTTTATCTCTAGGGGAAGATCCTTTGACCAAATAATAGATTATTACAAGGGATTCACCCAACCCAATGAGAGAAGAGACCTAAAATTATTTGGCAAGAAGAATGCCTTGGAGTAAACCATAAGCTTTTATTGATTATTTGTCATCTTCCCCAAAACCCATGTATATTCTAAAACTTTGATTTCTCTCAAACCATAAATTCCCCCTCCCCCTCCTACCGCCCCTCATCATTGTTACACAGTAATTTGTCACTGTCCCTACCATTCCCCGTCCTGCACATTGGAGGGCCCATTATGTGACCTGTGAGCAATGTCATGCCTTGAAACCATTATCATTGCACTCCTCTAAACATGAGCTTCAATTTCCCTAAAGACATCTCCTTTCAAAAAACCATAAAAACATCCCTTTTTGCATTGGTGCGAGTAGCAAGTTCATCACTCGCGCCAATGAGGAAAATCCTACAAAGAGGCCGCGCCAACTGGCGCTCTGTCCCAGAGTCGCAGTCGCGCCAGCCAATTTAAGGAGTGTTTTTTAAATAAGAATGGCGGAAGTTTCGTTTCAACAGACTCAGAAACTGCTATCTATCTTGAGTTGGGAGGTTTGGCTCCAAGAATTCCATGGAAAGGAAGTGGTTTGCCACCTCTCATGGAAGCTTCCTTGAAGATAGGGCCAATCCCACGATTATAGGGATCCCAACTCCCCTTCCTCCATCTATAAAAGCTAGCTCATTGCCATTGCAAGCTAGTCTTGAAGTGCCTAAGCTTTGAATCTCCAAATTCCCAAGAGCCTTCATGCTGCAAGAGCCCTCATTCTTCCCTTAAGGCAAAACTCGAGCAAGGAGACTATCGTCGAGAGACTCTAAGAGAGGCTTGTCCCATCCCTGGCAGGCTTTGCGAGACGTGCACGACTGGAGACCCCTCCGAAGGAGACCTCAGCGTCAGAACATTGGTTGTACTCTCTTTCGATTGCTTATTAATGAATGACTACTGGTTATGGTTCCACTCTATTTTCACTTACGATAATGATGAGTTATATCCTTTCTGACTGATATATAGTTGCGTATTCTGGATTTTATGCTTGTATTTGTGTTGTTTCTTGCATGTGCAGGTGTCCATTCACGGATATCGTGGGGATCGTGATCTGCTGAGGCTGAGGAACGGAAACGCTGTCTCTTCTACGAATCATAGCACTGGACTCCAGGTAGGCCTCCATCGTTGGTCTGTTTATTCGCAATTAGGAACTTGCGCTGTAGCATTTAATGATTGTTGCTAGACCCGTGCTGGGCTAGTAGGGATCGCCTCTGTCCGCAGAGGGGATTACCTCCTCAACAATTTGGCGACTCCGCTGGGGATCGTCTGGTTTTGATTGTCTCGTTTTGATTGTTTCGTGGTTTTCCTTGCTTGGTTAGCCTTCTGGGCTGGGTTCTTTTGCTGTTTTTTGCTTCTTGGTTTGCTTAGTTATCATTGATTTGCTTCTGGAGTAGTTATTTTTTGTTTTTAGCTGAGGAACTCGGCTGGCGCGCTTTTTAGCTCGACAGTCGCGCCAATTGGCGCATGTTGCATTTGTATTGCCCGCGCCAATTGCTTTCTGGCGCCAGTTTCAACCTCATAGTCGCGCCACTCCTGTGAGGCATTAGGGTTTTCTCAGTTTTGAGCTCTCTGGGCCTGGTCAGTGTTTTTCTCTTTGGTTTTTCAGCTACCTGAGTGTGTTCGAGTCCTGTTTGACTGGGAGTTTGCCTTCGTCCTTTGGTTGTTTGCTTTTCTCCATCGATTTCACGTTTTAAGCCCTAGGGCATCTAGTGGCTTTGTGCATCGAGCCCTCCTTAGGAGTTTGGTGTTTTGTTAGTCCAACCAATCCTTTGATTGTTCCTTCACGTTCTCTTAGTAGTTGTTCACCGTCTTATTGCGATTTTTGAGTGATTGTTCTTCTCTGCACTCAAATTTTGTTTGGTCTTGCTTTGGACCCAGATCACACGGTCCATTGGAACCTTTGGGACTTTTTCTCGGTTTTGAGAGACTTTGGTCGATTTGAGATCTGATTGTTTGTGTCATTGAGTGAAATTTGTTTGTTTTGCTCTCTTAATATCGTTTCTCAAGTTGTTCTGTTTGTTTTCGGTTTGTTTAGTGCATCTAGCTATCAAACATTGAAAAAAAAAAAAAAATCTCTTTTGCTTTTGGTTGATTAGTGCAAATTGAAATCTTTTCGATTTTACTAGTGATTGGTGATTTGAATGAAAAGTTTTCGATTTCATTAGTTGCATTAGAGATATCATTGATTGTCTTCCGATCATTTTGTTTGTGTAAAAACTCTCAACTCTTATGTAGCTATTTTTCATCGAACGAAATGATGTGCTGTGGCATGTAGCTTTGCATTTAGGAATTTTTGAGACCACACATTCGTTAGGGCCTGAAAACTGAAACGTAATTGAAGATCAACTTTAAAATCTACTCAATTTACACTAAGGCAGCATTGAAATCTAACGAAACACATTTAGAGGTCTAGGCTAGAGACGTGTTCCGGCATCTTTAAACCTAGTAGCTGTCGTTCGCCTTTTGGCTTTAGACAACGCTAGTACGGACTTGTGCTCCCCGTACCGTCACGTATATAAAGGGAGACCCCTCTAGGTTTTCAATCCTTTATCCATAGGAAGCCGAGTCTGCCACCCTATACCCGTGATACACTGAACACAACATTCGGGGAGATTGCCTGCACGTACGGAAAGTCCTTGGTTGATTTCTCTTTCATTATTGAAACCAAGGTGTATATTGCAGTTCACGGTTATTTGGTACACCCTTTTGCCTAGTATTCCTGAGCAGTCATTTGATCTTTTTTGACTCTCTAAACTTGAAAATATCGCCAAGCGCTTGTCCTTTCACGCTTGTGTCAAATCTGAAAGAGATAGAGTCATCTTTTTATCGTTTCTCGACTCTTAAAACATGAAATGGTAAAGTTTCTTATTTTTCAATGTGGTAAAAAATTAATCACCCACGATTACACACCCTCTTAGATTTTTCTTGTTGACCGTTTGATCGTGTGTCTTGACTCTTTTTCAGCGCGTGTGTGTGTTTGCTTCTTTTTCTCTTGTCGTTTGCCACAGTAGCGGAACCTTCGGTTTCGTCTACTGGTAGTCCTTACACGGACGATTCATCAGAGGTTTCCCAATCCTCTGCTAAACCGCAACAACCTATTGTTCCTGAGTTTCCTGACGGGGGACCGGTTCTTTCTGAGCAACCCTTTGGGGGACCAGTTAACTTCGATTGGCCCTTTTCGGACCCTGTGTCTGAATTGAGATTAGGAGCTGATTTTTTTTCTCTTACATCGGGCTCGCCATTTGTTGCTGTTGTATTTCCTCCTAGTCCTCGTCGTTTATTGCGCGATCTAATGGCAGGCTCAATCATGAGTGATTCTGGTGAGGAAATCCCAACGTCTAGTGAAGACTATCAGCTCTTCCCACGAATATTATTTTCGGGAGACAACTCTGAACTGGCTGACATGTCAACAGCCAGTCCCTCTTTACCACCGGGATACAGGTCTTTGGGTCAGATCATTTCTGCTGCAGCCTCTGTGGGAGTGACAGCTCCTTCTCCGAGGCCAGCTGCTCCTTCACCTGGGGTGTCTCCTCAGACGCCCGTTACTTCTGTACCTGTTCGGCCCACTGTTTGTGTGGCCGCCTCTTCTCCTGTTGTCACAGCACCCTCTGCCAGGGCTATGCCAACTCCTGAAGATATCTATCTAGTGACTGTTATACTAGAGAACATCTCTCCGGAGGAGTATCGGTTGTCTCTGCAACAGCGGAATCCCGAGGTTGGACCATCCTCCCAAGATCCCAACCGCTCTTATTTTTCGCACTATGCACAGGATGGTACACCCGTGTATGCTTTTCCAGGTCAGTATGACGAGCACGGGGACATTTTACGTCTGCCCGCTCCTGAGGCTTACCTCCATGCTCAAGGGTTACCTCATAACCAGGCTTATAACCGGCAAGGACAAACTTTCCAAGGCCAACCTTCGGGTCAACCTGGCTATCCTTATGACCCACAGGGGCAGCCCATCCAAGGCTATTCTGCAGGCCAGCAAGGGCCATCGTACGGTCCGCAAGAACCGTATTACAGCCCTTCCGGTCAACCTGTTTAGCCTCAGTCGGGGTACCAACCGGGACCGGTCTATGGTCCTGGGGGGCAAATCCAGCCTTCTTTACCAATGCAACCGCAGTATCCTGTTGTTTCTAACGTTGCATATCAGCTGGGACCATCCTATGGTTCTGCTTCAGGTCAAACCAGTTTCCAGCAACCACCTGGCCCTATTCCTCCACCCGGCCAACTGGCTCGTCCGGTACAACCTGGTGTTCCGCCTCCAGGCCAACCGACCCATCCAGTACAACCTGGGGCTCCTTTACAGCCAAGTCAACCTGCACAACCGGCGCCGCCTGTCTATCCGGGTCAACCTGGACATTCAGGTCAGCCCTCTCAGTCGGGTCAACCTGTTCACTCAGGTCAGCCCTCTCAGTCGGGTCAACTTGTTCACTCAGGGTAGCCCGCTCATTCCATTAACCCTACACAGCAGCCGAGTCATTCGATGCCGCAGCCAAATCAACAGCTGCGCCCTACTTATCAGGCTCCGCAAGGTTCCACTTTTTAGTAGCCTACTCATCCTCAGGGTGGTTATTATCCTCATGGTAAATCTCAACCGAACTATAACCACCCCAGAGGCTCTCAGTATTATCCTCCTCCACCCGGTTTTACCTACACTCAGCAGCCAAATCCAAATGCTGCTTACACCGGGCCGACACAAAATCAGGGTCCGTACTCTGGTTATCAAGCCCCACACTCTGGTTACCAGCATCCAAATCAGTCTGGTTATACGACCTACGCCCCCTACGGTCAGAATCCTACGGGACAGAACCCATGGGGGCAAGGATATTCACAACCATTGTGGAGTATGGGTACCGGACCTCATCCCGGGCATGGCATGACGGTTAATCCACCATTGTCGTTCCTGGCTACCTTGGAGCTGCCGGATGTTTCAAAATTGACCAATGATCCGATTTTACATAATCCGTATTGGCCTCCGGTTCCCACCAAGATACCAGGTGATTGCCCCAAGTTTGAGGGAAAAGCTGGAGAGGACCCCCAGGCGCATGTGATGACGTATCATCTTTGGTGTTCGTCTAACTCTTGGGTCGACGATTCGACTTGTCTGCGCCTCTTCCAGTGTACTTTAACTGGAGCTGCTGCTAAGTGGTACATAGAGTTATCCCGTGGCATTTTCCAAGATTTCAATTCTTTAGCCATGGCTTTCCTCACGCACTTTCAGTTACCAGCTCGTTATGAAGTCGGGACGCACCTCCTGACTTCTCTGAAGCAGGATAAAGCCACTCACATCTCTGATCACATTCATGAGTGGCGGCACCGTCGTAGACTTATCAAGTTTCACATACCTGATCAGATACTAACTCATTGGTTCACCACCTCCTTCGTGAATAAAATCGCCCAAGATATTGCGATGGGAGCATGTGTGACGGAGGAACAAGCCATTGCGTGTGCCCAATATCTGGATATTGTGTATTCTCAGTCCGGCACGCTTTATGATATCTTGCATGATGCCCCGCGGTCCGGAACCTCTAAGGCTCCGCCTACCCCTACGGTGGATGGTGTCATTGGTTCTATCTCTCAGAATTCGAAGAAATCTTCGAATGGGAAGCAAAAGTCTAATTCTTCCAACAATGCTCCTGCTAATCCCGCCCCGTCCGATTCTGGCAAAACCGCGGAAATGAATGCCGTTCAGGCCAATCCTACGGAGAAAACTTCCAAGGGGAAGAAGAAGGGCAAAGGAAAATCTAAATCTGATGCCCCAAAGCCAGAATCTAAATCTCGCACTGAGGACGGCTCTCAGCGAAAACCGAAGTACCCTTGCCTCATTTGTGAAGGGGACCATTATACTAAGGATTGTCCACGACGATCCGAGGTTAGTCAACTTCTCAAAGGTTCTAAAGGGACTCCGGCTGTTCTAAAAGAGCCATTCCCATCTCAGCAGACCCAGATGGTCGAACAGTCGTCACCATCTGCACCATTTGGGTCCCAAGTTCTCATGATGAAGAGTGTTGCGCCTATCTCCGTCGCTACACGTTCGAAGGATTACAGCGAATCGCGGTAGGCACCCGGGAAGGCAGTTGCGGATGGACCGCCTCCCCTACCTGTCTCCGGTTCGTTGGAAATCGAGAAGCCTACTCCTGAACCCGTTGTGAAGCCACCTTCTAAAGGTGTCTTACGAAGATCTTCTTATAATCCGAATGCTCGTGCCGCTCAACACTACAACATTGTTGAGGATTTGGCACAGGCACCTTCTGCTATGTCTGCGCTAGAAGTTCTTCAAAGTTTTCCTTCGCAACGGAAGGCTTTACTGTCTGCGATCGGTGGCATTGATCCCGCCGACTCGAGTCTTCTCACCTTCGATTTGGAGAATTTCACTCCCCGACTTCCACATCAAATCGCTCTTGTTATTCAAGTCGGGATTAACGGTCTGAACATTCATAGGGCCGTGGTGGATGAAGGTGCTTCGACCTGCGTTATGTCGTCCGCTTGTTGGAAGGCCATTGGCTCTCCAGCCCTTGCGTCTTCTCCCAATGCCCTCGAGGCATTTGATGGTCGGGAATCCAAACCCCTGGGTGTTCTCGAGAGTCTAGCGATCACTTTACAGGGGAAGACTGTCAACGTGGAAGTAGAAGTAGTTGATGCCAAACTCAACTACAATATACTTCTTGGCCGCAGCTGGACTCATGCCATGCTCTGCGTGCCGTCCACCGTCTTTCGACTCCTTAAGTTCCCTCACGAGGGAAAAATTGTCACGGTGGATCAGTTGTCATTTTTCACCTCTACCTCTGAGAACAACATGCCATACGTGGATCAAATTCCAAATCCCCCGGACAGTGTAGGACCTGGTCTCTTCAAAGACCCAGTCCTCATGGGTATTTTTCCCGCACCACCACGGCACACCGCTCAAGTTAACATGATTTCCAGGTCCGATGACCCCTGGCTTATTCCTACGCCTGAGCAGGTGTTTGAGTTTGGAGAATCAATGCCCTTGACTCCAGTAGAGATCAGCTACTGTGAAATTGTTGCCGCATCTGATCCTCCACCTCCTCAGCATGCTCCTTTGAGCATGGCTCTCGACGTCTACTCTCAATCCCCCTGGCTTGGTCAGGCCAATTCACCTAATCCTCTCAAAGAGACTTTTCCTTCCGATGAAGCCATCATTGAAACTATGTCTCTTGAGGAGCTGCCTTGGGGCGATGGACATCATCGCTCCTCTTTTATGCCTAGCTTGGGGGCAATGACTGACTGTCTGGAGCGTTATGCTTCTCAGGTTCCTACCCCTCCTCTTCAAATGCCTATTTTGACGCACAAGGTTTTTTCAGAGGGAAACCTGAGTAACATCACTCAAACCATCCCGATCAACATCTCCGTTAAACCGGGGATCGTTGAGAATATTCACGTGGGAGTGACTTGTTCTCCCGATGAGATTCAAGTCTATACTGATTTTTTTAAAGAATTTAGAGATGTGTTCGCCTGGTCCTACGAGGAAATGCCGGGGATTGATCCCAGTATTGTAGTGCATGAGATTCCAACCTATCCTGGTGCGAAGCCCGTGCGCCAACGCTTACGCCCCATGCATCCTCGGAAAGCCACCGCAATTAAGGCAGAAGTTGAAAAACTTCTGAACGCGGGCTTTATTTATCCCATCCCCCTCACAGAATGGGTTTCCAACATTGTCCCTGTCGATAAAAAGCAGGGTACGATTAGAGTCTGTGTTGATTATCGCGACATCAATCACGCCTATCCAAAGGATAATTATCCCACTCCGTTCATAGACCAGATCATTGACGAATGTGCTGGAAGTGAGATTTATTCCTTGATGGATGGTTTCTCGGGGTATAATCAGATCAATATTGCGCCTGAGGATCAACACAAGACGACATTCATCTGTCTGTGGGGTACATTCACGTACAAAAATCTCCCGTTCAGCTTGAAGAACGTTGGAGCCACTTTTCGGCGTGCGATGTCCTACGCTTTTCATGACATTCGCCATATCGTTCAGCCTTATCTGGACGACTTGCCAGCTCATTCAGCTAAGCGAGAGGACCATCCTGAACATCTCCGCCAAATCTTTCTTCGCTGCAGGCACTACAATATTAGGCTCAATCCTCATAAGTGTCTTCGGCGTGGATTCTGGCTGTCTTTTGGGATTCATAGTCTCGAAAGAAGGGATTCGCCTTGACCCTTTAAAGGTTGAGGCCATTATTAATCTCCCATCACCCTCCTCCCTATATCAGTTACAGAGTCTGCAAGGTAAAGCGAACTTTCTTCGACGCTTTATCCCGAATTATGCCGAGGTGGCCAAAGGATTCACTCGTCTATTAAAGCAGAACGTTCCCTTCCACTGGGACAAAATCGCTCAGCAATCCTTTGAGAAGCTAAAGACGTTGCTTGTCAATGCTCCGTTGCTTCGTCCTCCGGACTACCACCGCGACTTCACTTTATATCTCGCCGCCGCATTTAGCACCATAGCCATGGTCTTGGTGCAGGATGACGATGACGGTAATGAACATGTTGTTTATTATCTGTCGCGGAACCTTCTCGATCCAGAAACGCGTTATGCTCATGTCGAGAAGTTGGCGTTAGCTGCAGTACACGCTGTGCAGCGCTTTCGCCATTACATCCTTTTGCGTACGATTACCGTGATTTCGGATTGCAACCCTATGACGTATATTCTCTCTCGACAATTACTAGGGGGCAAGTACTCCAAGTGGATTGTTATCCTGCAGGAGTTTGAATTAGAGTTCACTACCGCTAAGTCAACTAAATCACTGGTTTTCGCGGATCTTATATGCTCTCTCCCTACATACTCCGCTCCCTCACACTCTGAAGACCATATACCGGACGAAACGATTTTCCTCATAAGTACTCGTGACCCTTGGTACGGTGACATAATTGTGTATCTTCAGACCTCGACATTTCGGTCTGAGTTGGATAAAGCTGCCCGCCGTCGAATTCGGCATCAATCCCAGCCCTACCGTATAGTAGGAGATACCTTATACCGCATTGGAGTAGATTCGGTGCTCCGGCGGTGCCTAACCTTGGAGGAGGGTGAAAAGGTCCTAAATGACTGCCACAGTGGTGCCTGTGGTGGACATATGTCCGGATATGCTACTGCCCAGAAAATTCTATGAGCATGTTATTTCTGGCCTTCCATATTCAAAGATTGTATCACTGCAGTCCGTAAATGTCATGCGTGCCAGATATTCCAGCGCAAGATGCGCGCGTCGCCTCTCCCTTTACATCCCGTTATTACTGTCGGCCCTTTTGCAAAATGGGGCGTGGATTTTATGACGTGTAACCCTCACTCGGCCGGGGGGCATGCGTATATAATTGTCGCCATCGACTACTTCACCAAGTGGGCCGAGGCGATGCCTACACTAGCTGTTGACGGTAAAACGGCTGCTCAATTTATATTCAACCACGTTATTGCACGGTTCGGGGTTCCTCAGGCCATTGTCACCGATCATGGTACTCATTTCCGAGATTATATGATGGCTGAGCTGACTTCAAAGTTGGGCTTGCGTCACGACAGCTCAACACCATATTACCCTCAGGCGAATGGTCAGGTTGAAGCAGTGAACAAGGTTCTGGTCACTATGCTTCAACGAACAGTTGGTATTCACAAATCCAATTAGCATCTCCAACTGTTCTCAGCTCTATGGGCATACCGAACATCTGCAAAGAGTGCAACTGGATTCACACCATTTCAATTGGTGTATGGTCTGGAAGCAACTCTTCCGGTTGAATGCGAGATTCGTTCTTTGAAATTAGTTGTGGAACTTCTACCTAATACTTCTGCTGAGGAAGAACATCTTCTGTATCTGGAACGGTTAGATGAAACCCGTCGTCTGGCTGCTTTGGTTATTGAAGCACAAAAGAAGAGGGTCAAAACTCATTTTGATCAATCTGTTTCCCCCCGTTCCTTTATCGAAGGAGACCTCATCCTCCTGTACGATCAAGCACATGACAAGCTTGGAGCCGGTAAGTTCCAGCCTATGTGGCATGGGCCCTATAGAGTAAAACACGTTTTGAAAAACGGGGCTTATGAGCTTATAGATTATGAAGGAGTTCCGCTGGCGCAGCCCAGGAATGGGCTGTACCTCAAAAAGTACTATGCCTGAAGTGATTTCTTGGTGTGGTGTGTGTACATAGGTGTGTGTTTTTCATTTGTGTGCATGTATGGTGTGGTGTGCCTTGTAAACATCTTTCTGTTGATCGGGTCTTCCTGGTTGTGCAGATGTCCATTCATTCATTTGTTGGTTTCGTGGATGGTGCCTCGCGCAGTACCAAGAATCTGTCTTCAGCAGCCTGGGTAATCTATGATCCTGCTGGTGAGTTGGTCAACCTGCAAGGTGTGTGTCTAGGATGTACTACGAACAACATCGCGGAATATAGTGTTGTGTTAGAATTATTGACCAAGGCAGTAAACCTTGGTATCCGTGAATTGCTTGTATATCTAGATTCGCAACTTGTAGTGTTATAGTTGAACGGACACTATTCGGTAAGAAACCCGTCCATTTTACGTCTGTATCTGCGTATTCGATTACTGGAAAGGAATTTTGACTACATTACATATCAACATATACCCAGGCATTTGAATACATTAACAGATGCAGTAGCAAATTTGGTATTAGACAGACATTTGCGCAATTTGTAAATCATCATCACATGTAAAGAAAGATCCATCCAGAAATAGATATGCATATATATATAGATATCGAAGTGTTTACATAGCGTGTGTCACATAAAGTAAAAAATATACATAATCGTCTTAAATACATCCGGAGACGATATGTCTCTCAAAAAATATGTGTGGTAAAAGCCCTGAGAGTCTAATCCGCATGGTGCTCATGATAACATGTAACTGCACGCACTAAGCGTCTTAGAAGTCGGTGGATTCGACTAGGTACTCCCACCGTATGTCGCTGGTACGCCATCGGTACATCCGCCAGCCGAGCATAGTCCGGGATCCCTCGGGCAATACCTTCGAGATTTTGGATCAACTCCTCCCCTCCTGTACCCTTTGCCTGAGGATCAGGGGCGAGAAGAGTCCTCCGCGCGATTGGAGACATACCGGATGGTCTCTCGGGGCCCACATCTGCATACACATAAAATGTGTTAGGACGAATGTGTATTAACAAAAAAAAATCATAAAACATAAAAATCAAAAGAGATGAGGTCATACCCAACTCCTCGTCCCAGTCATCTCCTTCTGGCAGTGGGAGATCTGGGTCTCCAGTGAAATCGGTTCCTGCATATGGCTAGTCCTCCACTACAATCAACTGGCGCCGCAACCACCCAAAAAACTCCGGCCTCCACGACATCTGTTGGCCTCCTCCAGCTCTGGGCATTAGTGCTGCCCAGCGAGCCATTCTTGGCTCTCGTGGAATCGGCTCAGCTACGATGGCCCCTTGGCCTTGGAAGATTGGTAATCGTTCCAGAATAAACGATACCAGGATGGAACCATAGCCAAACTGTTTCAGTTTGGCTTGCTTGCACTTCATGAGCTCTCTCTTCATGTTTATTGTTACTGCTGTAGCCCAGTCAAACAATAGGGGACTCATGCACTCTGAGGCCAGCAGGAGTTGGGCCTTTGTGGCCTCGTGCAGTGCCTGCAACCTTGCAGCCCGCGTGATGGTATGTAGGACTACCCTCAGTGCCAGATCGGGGATGGTATGGATATCCACCTTTTTACTCCCTGATCCCATTTGTGCCCTTGGGCACACTCGTGCCATCACTTCTTCCATCTTCTCGCCGGATGGTCTGCTCCCAGTCAAGATGGGCACCAGACCTCTGCGAGACAGTCCGGTTATAAAGTACACATCAGAGACCTCCAGTTCCAACACCTGGTCTCGTAACTTGAACACTTGTTCCTGTTCATCCCAAATATTGATCAGATACTGGAGGAGCTCAGGTTGAGCTCGTAAGCAGGGTGTTAGGAAGAACTTCTTTAGCCCACAGTTTCTGAGGGCATTCATGCAAGCCTCATTTTCCATGGCCTGTTCATCCTCTTCTCCATGCTCTCTTTCTTTCCACTCAATCACCATTTTGCTTGATTTCCTGCATCCACATGGTCACAAAACCTTAATTAGATCTCTGTTAGGCTTCAAAATTCATTCAAATTGGTTAAAATCTCGAATTTTTAGGCGGAAATTTGGGTTCGGCCGCTGGCGCGGCTGTTTTGTGAACAGTCGCGCCAGGTGGCGCGAGGCCTTTACATATAAAAGCCCATTGGCGCGAGTCTGTGCCCAATACCCGCGCCAATGAGCGCAGCCCTAAAAATTTAAAGAGTGGCCACGGAAGTCTGATACCTGAGGGAAAACTATTAAAAAGCAGATTGAAATGAAGTACAGGGAAGTGCCTCTTACCTGCAACAGACGAGAATCTGAATGGTAAACCGGATCTGTCGCAATCACCATCAGAATTTTTGCACACCAAATGGACCACTGCTGCTTTTCACCAAGGTAAATAGTAAATGTAATTTTTTTTTACCATTTTGACATATTTATAAATTTTTCGACACAGGATAGGTTTTAAAAGTTATTTTTCTCAAATATTTTAATATGTTATGTCGGAAATGGGTTTTACGCTTGCTTGGTATGCGCAGCAACAGGTCTTTCCACGACTTTAACGGTGAAAACGAGTTGTATTTTATACTTTTTCGGACTCGGTAAATACACAAAAAAGTCACTTTGGAGTCATCTTTCAGCTCTTTTCTAACTCTCTAAATGTGAAAAGATTGCCGAGGCCCTCGTCGTTTCGATCTCGTTAAAATGGACACGAATTGACATCTACCCAGTATACGTTTACCCCTTTTTCGGGCTGGGATAGATTGATTACGAAAAAGGAATACCCTAGCCTATCGCGACTAGGAGGTTTTCTCGGATATTGTTTTCTACCTTTTCGGATCTGAGGAACTATTCACGAAAAGGGACCTGTGGAGTTTACTTTTCCGCTGTCTTTTCAAACTCTCTAAATATGAAAAGACGCTGAGTTCTTCCTTTGTCAGAATCGTTAAACCCTGATGACATTGGATCCAGTCGAAATGACGTTCTCCGAGTTCCTCCTTCCTAGGACTCGTTAAATGCACTAGGATGGATTCGCCCGAAGGGCGGACTTATATTACAAGCATATGTTATCCCCTTCAAGCTTGTTATAAAAAATAATTGGGGTACTCGCCAGAAATGGTGGGGGAAAAATGGAACCATCATCATTGTCGTGTCGGCAGTATGTCGCTCTTGAACATGGCACTTGTTTGCATTCGTGTCGGGTTGGGGACATCTCATCTCGTTTTTTCACTTGCTTCCGTGGGTTTGGGTGATCCTTTTTGACCTCTCCTCTGCTCATTGCCTCGTCACCATGACCTCTGATCCGTTGATGTCAAATACTACCAAAACCACTATTTGTGCCGTTATATGTTCAAGAGAAGTTGACCTCTGCAAATATCAACCTTCCTCTGATTCTCATATGATCCCGATTCACAACAAAAACATCATGTTCCTCTGTCTCGTGTCGATGATGTGGGAAACATTATGGCCCACCTTCGATCAAGGTCACTTCCTGTCGACTTCAGCTCATTATCCGGGAAGCTGATCTAGAGACTCCCTTATGGTACCTTGGAGCCTGCATGCCTCAATGGCAGGTTCGTCGCATTCGACGTGAGGTTCTCATCATTGGCCTCCGATCGAGTGATTCTACGGGTGTTCAACGCCAGCTCATTGATTCACATGCCGTAGATTGTACTTGTAGTACCTTGAGGGACATCGTCATTATTGGTGGTTCCTCTCGCGTCTGTTAACAACTCTCATCATTGGCTGGTAATCAGATGATGTTCTTTCATGTTCGACTTCGGCTCACATATTCGCATGCTTGAACTTGTACTTTGTTTGGGTCGAGATGGAGCGCAAGACCCTGGATTGTGTCTGTTGTAATCCAGGCTGCGATATTGTGGATTATTATGATTATTTACATGACTTATTCACTGGATGGCTGCGACCATACCTGAGTCTATTTATCGATCCTCACTGGATGGCTGCGACCATACCTTGGATCTGGATTATTGTATACTCTGTTTTGGATGGTTGCATCCATACCACATATACATCATGTACTTGAGATATCAGTTGTATTTCTCCACGCAGGTTTTCTGATGGTGGAGCTTCAGTTGGACACGTTCTCGTAAAGCATTTCACCCCTCTCTCTCTCTCGGGCCTCATGCTTTAGGGGGCATCTGTTACACAGTAATTTTTCACTGTCCCTACCATTCCCCGTCCCGCACATTGGAGGGCCCATTATGTGACCTGTGAGCAATGTCATGCCTTGAAACCATTATCATTGCACTCCTCTAAACATGAGCTTCAATTGCCCTAAAGACATCTTCTTGCAAAAAACCATAAAAACATCCCTTTTTGCATTGGCGTGGGTAGCCAGTTCATCACTCGCACCAATGAGGAAAATCCGACAAAGAGGCAGCGCCAACTGGCGCTCTGTCCCAGAGTTGCAGTCGCACCAGCCAATTTAAGGAGTGTTTTTTAAATAAGAATGGCGGAAGTTTCGTTTCAACAGACTCAAAAACTGTTACCTATCTTGAGTTGGGAGGTTTGGCTCCGGGAGTTCCATGGAAGGGAAGTGGTTTGCCACCTCTCATGGAAGCTTCCTTGAAGATAGGGCCAATCCCATGATTATAGGGATCCCAACTCCCTTCCTCCATCTATAAAAGCTTGCCCATTGCCATTGCAAGCTAGTCTTGAAGTGCCTAAGCTTTGAATCTCCAAATTCCCAAGAGCCTTCATGCTGCAAGAGCCCTCATTCTTCCCTTAAGGCCGACTCAAGCAAGGAGACTATCGTCGAGAGACTTTAAGAGAGGCTTGCCCCATCCCTGGCAGGCTTTGCGAGACGTGCACGACTGGAGACCCCTCCGAAGGAGACCTCAGCGTCAGAACATTGGTTGTACTCTCTTTCGATTGCTTATTAATGAATGACTACTGGTTATGGTTCCACTCTATTTTTCACTTACGATAATGATGAGTTATATCCTTTCTGACTGATATATAGTTGCGTATTCTAGATTTTATGCTTGTATTCGTGTTGTTTCTTGCATGTGCAGGTGTCCATTCACAGAGATCGTGGGGATCGTGATCTGCCGAGGCTGAGGAATGGGAACGCTGTCTCTTCTACGAATCATAGCACTGGACTCCAGGTAGGCCTCCATCGTTGGTTTGTTTATTCGCAATTAGGAACTTGGGCTGTAGCATTTGATGATTGTTGCTAGACTCGTGCTGGGCTAGTAGGGATCGCCTCTGTCCGCAGAGGGGATTTACCTCCTCAACACAAGAAGAATGCCTTGGAGTAAACCATAAGCTTTTATTGATTATTTGTCATCTTCCCCAAAACCCATGTATATTCTAAAACTTTGATTTCTCTCAAACCATAAATTCCCCCTCCCCCTCCTACCACCCCTCATCATTGGACCCTTAGTGTCTTGGTGATCAAACTTTATCAAATATGCCTCAACTTTAGTAATTAGCTTAGAAATGATGAGTTATTTACAAGGTTTACATGAAATAGTTTAGTAGAACATAGGAAAACTTTGTCATTGCAGTGTATTAAGCCCGACATAAGCCATATGTTAACCTTAAATTCCCTTATCAATCCTTAGATATTGAGTTATTACAAATGTATTGTTATAGTGTTGTGTGAGCTATAACCTTTCATTCTACTCTTTCATTATAATTGTATCATTTGTCTCATATAAGAACTAATCTTAGGATCATCATATCTTGTCTTATATTATATTAATTGTAAAACAAGGTTCCACCCTTATTCATTGACTTCTTATCACTTTTAAGGCACAAGGTTCATAGAATTTGGTATCAAAGCATATGAACCTACTGTTTTGTTGCTTCAAACAAGTCATCATGACATTTTCAATATAAACTTTTTTCTAGGAAGCTTTAAACTGTGAAATTTTGAGCAATTGAGTGATGAATGTAAAATATATATGGTAAAAAAAATGTAATCATATTTAAAAAAATTGGACATGTGGCACGCTATACAAGTTTTCTCTTGGGAAGAGGCAAAAAATAAGAAAGTTTTGGGAAAGTTACAATAACTCTCACTCGGCACATCAAATTTTGAAACAATACTTTGATGTACAACAAGTGACAACCTTACAAAAGGTAAATATGCCATTCATGTATTTAAAGCAAGATAAATTTGTATGATATAAATGGCTTTGTGAAAGGAAAAATTATTTTATTGTATACCGGTATATTTTATGAAGGATTCTTGATCATGGTGGCTCTAGAAACACTTAGAGGTCAAAGAGGGCTTATAATAGCTCAAAAAAGTGGTCAGATTGCTCTTGGACCAGGACCAAATCGAAGTGCGCGTCGCCCTGATTCCAACGGTGTGAATGGCACTTCAATCTGAGCTTGTATGAAGGAGACGGGGTTAATCAAAGTGGGCAAGTGGGCCAGGATTAATGGTCCTACAAATTGATCGAGTCTGGGGCATGGAACTTGGCTCCCGATAGCTGAAATTTTTTTTGAACCTTGGGTCATCTTGTCTTGTATTATATTCATTGTAAAATGAGGTTTTTCCCTTGAAGTGGATTGTATTCAGTGACTTTTTATCATTTTTTTTCCAAATTTTAGTGTGATTAAGAAAACACCTGCAATCTCCCTTCTCCTAGAAGAAAATAACTAGATGGGAACCTTCATCTTCAGAGACAGAAATCAATCCCTAGTCAATCCCCCCATCAGCCCAAGATGGTGCATAAGGGATCCGGACGAAATATTCCTAACATGGTGGAGGAAGCAAGGTAAAGCAATAATCTTCTTTGATGGTGCCTCTAAAGGAAATCTTAGGATTGCAGGTGCGGTGGGTGTGATCTATTCCTCGGATGGCACAAGAGACAGGTTCAGCTAGGGCCTCGGGAAGAGAACAAATAACCAGGTAGAAATTATAGGTTTGATAAAATCTTATCAAATAGCTCAAGATAAAGGCATTAGAGAATTCCAAGCTTTCGGGAATTTTGATAAAAATGATAAACTCAGAGGACCAGTTTAATAATCCAATCCTAAACAAGAGCCTTCGAAGGCTGAAGTACATTATGTTGGGAAAAATATTGAAAGGGGGGGGGGGGGTGTGAATCAGTATTTAGAGCTTACTGATAATTTTAACTTTTTCTTTACTGAAGTACATACGCGACTTTAATGAACCCAACTCGCGTATGCACACAGATATACCAACAGAAACTTGCGTATACTGAGACAACTTTATTGTTAGATAAACTTTCATAAACAAACTTTAACTCAGCTTATCAGTTATGCATCAGTTAGTTAAGCAGTAAATATGTGCAGTAACATCAGAATAAATCATCACATAAGAGCATCACACATGAACACCAAGATTTAAGGTAGGAACCCAATTCGGGAGAAAACCACTGCTACTGTTGTCTCTGTCTTCAATATTTATTATATGGAAAACTGTTTACAATTTTTTACTGATGCAGACTCATATCAGTACACAGGCATCTACCTGCAGAAGGCTGTAACCTTCTCTCATTTTACAGCTGCAACTGGAAGGGAGCTACAACCCCCTAATCTCATTTACCAGCCACTATTGGAAGGGAGCTTCAACCCCCTAATTAGAACACCAGCTTCCACTGGCAGGAAGCTTCTACTTCCACACTGAAGGCTTCAACCCTCAGAACCACTGCAGACCATGTTTCATCAATTTTCATACTGGATCACATAGCTTCAACACAACTCTTCTTAAAGAACAAAAATAATAAACTTCACCCAATAATTCAATCAAAACAGTGAAATCACTGTAACTAGAACAAAGTAATAACCTAGATTTTAGAATCAATATGCAAAATCAAACTCAACCCTGAACATTCATTATCTTAAAATGCATACACTACTTTTCTTTACTGAACCCACATGTATATGCGCTTTCCTTCATGCCAACTTGCATATAGATATGTGAATACTGATCTTTCATAATATGGTCAGTCTCATATTTGAGGCTTTTAGTTAGATATATTTTCAGTATTGCAGAATGCTTGATCAGTCAGACATCATAAAACATATTTACTCACTCATTGATCAGATTTGTACATAATCAACTTAGCAGCATATACAACATTCAAGCAACCCTGATCTACATGAAGAATTCATTGATAGACAACAGAAATACAGTAGCAATAAACAAAAAACCTCTGCAATAAGCTTCAGAAAACCTTGACTTCCATACGCGCCTTTTCTAAGACAAAGCCGCATACATACATGCTTTTACCAAGATGAACTAGCGTATTAACTTTGCAGAATGTATCAGATCTATAGAACTTACCCAGATTTCTTCACTTCACTTCAGCAAACATGCGCCAGATCATAGATCTAATCATCTCTTCAATAGATCATGCAGGAACATAGTCATTTTAGGTTTAGAGATCCTGATCCATCACTGTATCCAAGGGTGCATCATAGATTCAGATCTACCAATAAAACAAAGTTCATCCCATGCAGATATGCTTAAGAGAGAAGTATTCAGTGAAAACCCTTACACATGCACACCTTTGCACTATGACATTTTTCTCCTTATATAGATTTAGCCTTTACCAATACCATGAGTCAAAACCACACAACTGACGATGGTATTCTTGGACGGAATCAAATAGACGACACAACGATCAATATTTTGGGCTAATACCATGGTAAAGCCTCCTGGTATCATATTTTTTAAAGCGCAAAAGGCATACGTAACTTGGATCGTTCTTATCTGCATGTATACGCTGTTGGGGTTCCCATGTTTTGGCCAGATTGGCAAGACCAAAAGATGAGACAACATCAGAACCACTTTTGGGCCCTAGGATCTAGCCCTCCTGGACCCAGAGAGGGATCTCTCCAAATAGAGCAAAGAATGATATATCTTTGAGGCTCAAATGAGATGTTAGGCTAGTTATGAAGCGCGGAGGGGGGTTTTTAAATGATTTGGTTGGTTGGTTGCTGAGTTGGTCATGAGATCATGGACTGAGAAAGTAATGGGAGGAAAAGGAACAAAACAGCAGGATGCTTCAACAAAAAGAATAGGTCAAAACTGTGCCATCCATTGGGCTATGGAGTCATGAAAGGAAATTTCTTACATCCACTAGCCAAGGCTTCCAAAGGGCAAGTCATCTAATACTAAAGGATCTTTTTAGATTAGATGGTGGGGTGGGACATTGAGGAGGAAAGTGAAAGAAGGAGAGTAACCCAATTTTTGTCTATAGATCAGGTCAGAGGTCATTTAACTCCAGACCTTCTTGGACATACTCAAAGGCAGCTCTCAATAGGGACGAAGGGGTAGCTTATAGATCAGACCAGAGGTCATTTAACTCCAGGTCTGCTTTGGCAACTCCAAAGGAAAACAAAGATAAGTTTAACGAAGAGATCTTAGAAAGGCCAGCTGGTCGAGCAAGGATCCTAGTGGACAGGGCTAACTCTAATCCCCGGTGTTCCCAAACCTTCCAGCTTAAACCCAACAAGAACATCTAAGAACCGATCCATCCAATTCATACATCAGAGAGTAGGCAATAACATCCACTACACTGGTTAAATTGACTGAAATCAATTCTCAGATAACACATTTAGCAGAAAACATTAAAGGTAGGGAGAGCAGGAACATAGGGCACCTAACAAGGGCGAATCCTATGCTATACTTCTGTTGCCTACTAGAAGAACATGAAACAGTATGAAAATGTAATAAACAGAGTTAGGAAAAACATCACCAAAAGTAATAGACTAGGATCCTGTGAAATGTGCTTTGATTAATTGATGCAAAACCAGTCACATACACTGAGCTCAATGGTTGTTACAGCCCAGACTTTCTCCTCCTAGCCTACTACATACAAACTACTCTGCTATTTCCCTCCCAAGACTGTTCTAACAGTCAGAATGAATCCCTCTAACAGCAACGGCAGCAGCCAACAACCTTTTACAATGTGCTCTTCTGGATTCTTATAGGAGAAAACAGAGCAGAAGGGGTAGGTGAAGAATTAGATACAGTATTAAAACTTCTGAAAAGAAAGAGGGCCGAAACCCGTTCTGCTTGAATGCTGAGTATTTAATTCTTGACACTTCTGTGATGGAGGAATGATCTTCTTCTGGACTCCATTTACTTCTGATATGACTCTGATGTGTTCTTTAAGTCCTTACGGTGGTTTGGAACTTTGTGTTAGCCTTTTGGAATAAATGAACTGGTTGGAAAATCTACATGGCCGATCCATACCTCCACAACTGCTGCCTGACTGTCTTCAAGGAGCTTTAGTCAGAGTAATTAATTGTTTCAGGGCTCGAGGAGGCATGGATATTTCTTGTAGGAAGGTGCACGTCTGGAGAAGAGTACTCTACTGATATTAAACATAGGTAAGATTTTGACGGTGTGCTTAAATCTTCAAACTGTGTCCTTTCCTTTGAATGTGGGGTTAAACATTAATTACAAGCATTAACCCCCTACGAATTACTTCTGCTGGTGAAATGGCCCCACTGTGCTATCTGCATAATGAATAATCCTGTTGTGAACCTGGGCGGTGGTAGTGGAGAAATGTTGCGAAGGTCGGAGGAATGGCGGTGGAGCAATTGAGAGGAATGAAAATAATGGAGAGCGGCGGAAGAAATGGTTAATAGTGTAAAAACCCAAGGACTAAACGTTTGGGCGAATAACACAGGGAAACGGAGAAAAACAATGAAGTGGAGCCACAGAGGTGGGACCCGGTACAGAGATCGCAAATCGCAAGAGCGGAAAGTGCGATGGCGGAGAGTGGTGCCAAACAGAAATCTGCGCTTGCAATGTTGCGATGGGGCAGACTTGCGATGGGAAGGAAGATGTGATCGGAGGGAGAATGCGATGGAGCGATAAGTGCGACGACGCGATCGGACGATCGCATCGCAAATATTTGTGACGCGATCAGATCGCATCGAAAATATTTGCGATGGATCTAATGAACATAACACACGAAAATGCGATCTGCGATGGATGCGATATGTGATACTGTGATTAGCGCCTTAAGGGGAAGCGGAAAAGGGACTAAGCCTTAGTATAAGGTCGGAAGTGGGTTTGTAACCCATTTTCAATGAAATTAAAGGCTAGAAGGGGAACGATAGAGGAATAAGGGGGGAAAAAGGCCAACAAAGGGTAGGGGAAGTATATTAAGGGGATTTGAGAAGGTAAGAAGGGAAATAAAGGTGTAAAAAAATAGAAGCTAAGTGGGGGTGGAATAAGAGGGAAAGGGGCATTTTGGAATTTCTTCACAAACAGAGAGGCTTTATGATGGAAAGCAGCAGGGGGGATTTTATCAAAGGGAAAAAGGTACAAGGAGACTTCAAGGATGATGTGTTTTCAAGGGAAATGCATTCCTTGAAGGCTCAACAACATCTTAGCCCCCTGTTTGCTTGTCAAAAATTTCATAGGGGGGCTAACGGTGGCTCCACATGGGGATGGCTTCTTCTTGAAGGAGTCAAGAATCCAGAACACGATCTTTGGTGTAGGCCAGATGCCTGCTGCTAGACGCATCCCTTTCTTTCTTTGATCAGCTGCCACAAATCATGAAGACTTAATATCAGCAGTAACATTCTCCCATACAGCTACCTACCCACACTATAGTCCTAGCATTTTTCTTCTGGGTGCGTTTGGACTTGCAGACCCTTTTACATCATCAATTTTTACAAATAGGAAAAATAAACCTATTCTACTTCTACCCTTATTACTCCATGAGACCGGATTAGACTGTTGGCCTCATATGTTTCTCTACCTACACTACTACCTGCTAGGATTAGACTGTCTAGCAGGTTTCTTCTCTACATTCTAATACAGAAAATGAAACAACTAACTACATGCTCATAGACTGAGCTTTATTGAGATTTTCCTACCTACCCTACTCTAAATGGAATATTTACAATCTAGCTTACAAACATTGTCTTCCAATGTAACCAGTCCATCAAGTGATCCCATGGCTGGTCCCTCTTGCTCAACTCCTTGAGCAAGCTGGATAGGCAGGGCAGCTCCCACTCTTTTTGTTTGATTACAACAGCTTTGAAAAATTTCCTTTATGTTTGCAACATGCTGCTCAAAAAGACCTTTGATCCTTCCTCAAATGTTTGCAGGAAATGTGCATAAGGATCATGATAAGATACCTGGTTGTGAATATTTGGCAGGCAGGGTTCAACTAGGATCTCTTCTTCTTCCACTGGATGGAGAAAAAGACTCTCTTGAGAAAGAGAATCTCCTTCATCTTCTTCATTTTCTGAACTGGAGGACTCATCATATATGGCAGTACTGTCCTCTTGGAGCTCTGGTATACTCTGCTCTGATGTGCTAAGCTCCGTGAAAAGGTTTGTGTATTCTTGAGCAGTGGTTTGTTCTACTGCTTCCCCTTTTTCAAGAGAAGGCTCCTTGCTTTCATCGTGCTCAAGAATCTCTTCTTTTCTTTCCTCCTCATCTTCTAAAAGGAAAGGCCGCTGGCTACCAGCTTCACTGATGATCTGAGGTAAAGTAGAATGAAGATTCAATGAATCTTCATCTGCTATTAAACCGTCGTAGCTCTCCCCATCAGTATCATAGATAGGCTGGCTCGGCCAAGTCAACCATTCTGGGTGCACAACAGGTCTTTCTTCGTCCTGATCCACAGAGGAGTCTTCCGGATCAGAAACATCAAACTCGTAAGATGAATGAGCCAAAGCGTGTGTTCTACAAAAGACCTTGGAGGTGGACCGCTGGCCTAATATCCGGTCGATCTCTTCTTCTATCAAAAGAGGGATTTCCCTTTCATCATGGACAGAAGAACAACGGTCTTCTTCCTCTTGCGTTAGCTGATTGGGAGGCAGGATGTTTTCTTGAGCCTCTTCTTCTATATCAGATTCTGCCTCTTCTGTGTGGTCGCTTGTTTCCTCAAGGCAGCGTTCCCTATTAGCTTCTGCTATTAGGTCCTGATCTTCTCTAGTCAGTGTAACACAAGACGCAGGAATGCAATCAGGCAGTTCCTGATCGCCCTCGTCATCTTCTATAGATTCCCGAGCATCATACATGTCTTGCTCATCTTCTCGGCTTTGAGTTTGTTCTTGCTCTGAAAGATGCATGGTCTGCTCGAAATAACCATCATCTGCATTCGTATTAGCCATGTACATCTTCAGCACTTCACCAAACGTTTCTGTTAATTCAATTAATTGATCGTACAAAGCGTCATACTTTGTATCTCTGTCCATGTTTGGATTCATGCTTATGCAAAGAAGGTTACTGCTTCTTCTCAACCAGTTCAGTGTCCTTCACCAGTGGAGTCATTAGGTCTTTGGATCGTAGGGAGTGTGGAGTCGCCAGGTGGATGAATTTAACTATTTGAAGCAGGTTGTTGTCCACCATCAGCAATGAAAAGCCAATCTAAAGGCAAAGTGGTCTACGTCCCCAGTGGAGTCGCCATTATGTTGGGGTTCCCATGTTTTGGCCAGATTGGCAAGACCAAAAGATGAGACAACATCAGAACCACTTTTGGGCCCTAGGATCTAGCCCTCCTGGACCCGGAGAGGGATCTCTCCAAATAGAGCAAAGAATGATATATCTTTGAGGCTCAAATGAGATGTTAGGCTAGTTATGAAGCGCGGAGGGGGTTTTTAAAATGATTTGGTTGGTTGGTTGCTGAGTTGGTCATGAGATCATGGACTGAGAAAGTAATATTTAGGAAAAAAAAAAGGAACAAAATAGATGCTTGACCAAAAGAATAGGTGTTGTGCCATCCATTGGGCTATGGAGTCATGAAAGGAAATTACTTGCATCCACTAGCCAAGGCTTCCAAAGGGCAAGTCATCTAATACTAAAAGATCTTTTAGATTAGATGGTGGGATGGGACATTGAGGAGGAAAGTGAAAGAAGGAGAGTAACCCAATTTCTGTCTATAGATCAGGTCAGAGGTCATTTAACTCCAGACTTGCTTGGACATACTCGAAGGCAGCTCTCAAGGAGGGACAAAGGGGCTGCTTGTAGATCAGACCAGAGGTCATTTAACTCCAGGTCTGCTTTAGCAACTCCAAAGGAAAACAGAGATAAGTTTAACGAAGGGATCTTAGAAAGGCCAGCTGGTCGCGCAAGGATCCTAGTGGACAGGGCTAACACTCATCCCCAGTGTTCCCAAACCTTCCAGCTTAAACCCAGCAAGAACATCTAGGCGGTCATACGATTCCCCACATGGAGAGAAGCGGCAATAACATCCACTACACTGGTTAAATTGACTGAAATCAATTCTCAGATAACACATTTAGCAGAAAACATTAAAGGTAGGGAGAGCAGGAACATAGGGCACCTAACAAGGGCGAATCCTATGCTATACTTTTGTTGCCTACCAGAAGAACATGAAACAGTATGAAAATGTAATAAACAGAGTTAGGAAAAACATCACCAAAAGTAATAGACTAGGATCCTGTGAAATGTGCTTTGATTAATTGATGCAAAACCAGTCACATACACTGAGCTCAATGGCTGTTACAGCCCATAATTTCTCCTCCCAGCCTACTACATACAAACTACTCTACTATTTCCCTCCCAAGACTGTTCTAACAGTCAGAATGAATCCCTCTAACAACAACGGCAGCAGCCAACAACCTTTTACAATGTGCTCTTCTGGATTCTTATAGGAGAAAACAGAGCAGAAGGGGTAGGTGAAGAATTAGATACAGTATTAAAACTTCTGAAAAGAAAGAGGGTCGAAACTCGTTCTGCTTGAATGCTGAGTATTTAATTCTTGACACTTCTTTGATGGAGGAATGATCTTCTTCTGGACTCCATTTACTTCTGATATGACTCTGATGTGTTCTTTAAGTCCTTACGGCGGTCTGGAACTTTGTGTTAGCCTTTTGGAATAAATGAACTGGTTGGAAAATATGCACGGCCGATCCATACCTCCACAACTGCTGCCTGACTGTCTTCAAGGAGCTTCAGTCAGAGTAATTAATCGTTTCAGGGCTCGAGGAGGCATGGAGATTTCTTGTAGGAAGGTGCACGTCTGGAGAAGAGTACTCTACTGATATTAAACACAGGTAAGCTTTTGACGGTGTGCTTAAATCTTCAAACTGTGTGCTTTCCTTTGAATGTGGGGTTAAACATTAATTACAAGCATTAACCCCCTCCGAATTACTTCTTCTGGTGAAATGGCCCCTCTGTGCTATCTGCATAATGAATAATCCTGTTGTGAACCTGGGCAGTGGTAGTGAAGAAATGTTGCGAAGGCCGGAGGAATGGCGGTGGAGCAGTTGAGAGGAATGAAAATAATGGAGAGTGGCGGAAGAAATGGTTAATAGTGTAAAAACCCAAGGATTAAATGTTTGGGCGAATAACACAGGGAAACGGAGAAAAACAATGAAGTGGAGCCACGGAGGTGGGACCTGGTACGAAGATTGCAAATCGCAAGAGCGGAAAGTGCGATGGTGGAGAGTGGCGCCAAACAGAAATCTGCGCTTGCGATGTTGCGATGGGGCAGACTTGCGATGGGAAGGAAGATGCGATCGGAGGGAGAATGCGATGGAGCGATAAGTGCGACGGGCAGAAAGTGCGAAGGCGCGATCGAACAATCGCATCGCAAATATTTGCGATGGATCTAACGAACATAACACAGGAAAATGCGATCTGCGATGGATGCGATATGTGATACTGTGATTAGCGCCTTAAGGGGCAGCGGAAAAGGGACTAAGCCTTAGTATAAGGTCGGAAGTGGGTTTGTAACCCATTTTCAATGAAATTAAAGGCTAGAAGGGGAACGATAGAGGAATAAGGGGGGAAAAAGGCCAACAAAGGGTAGGGGAAGTATATTAAGGGGATTTGAGAAGGTAAGAAGGGAAATAAAGGGGAAACAAAATAGAAGCTAAGTGGGGGTGGAATAAGAGGGAAAGGGGCCTTTTGGCATTTCTTCACAAACAGAGAGGCTTTATGATGGAAAGCAGCAGGGGGGATTTTATCAAGGGGAAAAAGGCACAAGGAGACTTCAAGGATGATGTGTTTTCAAGGGAAATGCATTCCTTGAAGGCTCAACAACATCTTAGCCCCCTGTTTGCTTGTCAAAAATTTCATAGGGGGGCTAACATACGCGACTTGGCTTGTACAAACCCACGTATAGAACCTGCAATATGAATATTAACCAATCTTCTGCTGGACATTACATATTTCTTCTGATAGGCTACTGAGCTTCTCTAGAAGACATATACTCCATCTTTTACCAGAGATTTTCCATCAAGGACAACATATTAAGACATAAGAATCATATTTCCAACACATTATGGCAGACTTCGCCTCATATCAATTTTATCATATTCTTAGAGGCTCAAACAAGGAAGTAGATAGCTACGCAAACAAAGGCTGCCTACTCCCGCAAGGAGCCTTCAGCATTAATGATGAATCCCCTTCTCAAATCCTAATCCTGTAAATGAGCAACGAAGACTCGCTTGTACTGGAAAGTTGGCTGAATCTATGTACTGATGGTTGTTTAGGCTTCGGCCCAACTTGTCCTTCTCTATAAATAAAAATAACCATTGCAATTTAAAAAAAAAAAGACATACACACCCGCAACAAGGTCTAACGCAATCTCATCCATTGCAAGCTAGTGTTTCTTGTTGTGTTTAGTGTAAATATGACCCAAGCTTTATCTTTATTGTGGCATTCAATCATTTTCAAATATTTTATATGATATGTCTTACAAATCAACATGTATTTGATCACATTATCAAATCTAAATCATCATGGTTATCTAATATAATCTCACCATTAGAACCTTACTGTAGAAATAACCCAAATTTTGCATTTGCTAATGAAATCACACTAAAATCAATAGAAGTAAATTTCTTCTACTAAATTTTGCAAACGAAAACTAACAATAGAAACACATGCAATCATTCAATCACAATGAACACAATATTTACTAGGGAATCCAACTGGAAAAATCTACTCCTTTATTTGTATTATATCATATGATAAAAATGGTCTATTGCAATGACAACTTCAATCCTTGAATCCCAACCTATACTACAATACTGATCTCCTCCTCCTTAGTCTACTTTTCCCAATGCTTAGGCAAAATACGCCTCTTGCTTCCTCATATTTCCTTGTGCAATTCCTACTCCTAAAGAATAGGGAAGCTCTTATTTGCTTGTGCAATTCCCAAGAGAATTAGCTCACCTACTACATGCAAACTCTGTACACTCATTAGTATACAATAATGATTACAATTATGCCTTTTCCCCGACTCTACTAGGCAACTCAAATTGCATGCAATACAAGGGCTATTTAGTAAATTAAATAGTTAACTGAGAGATCAATGAGTTAACAACAATTACAACTACTCAACTGAACTCATATTGAATTCATTCTAGACTAGAGCTCAGATAACTGAGTTTCACCAAATATAGCTCCATTAGATTGCCAGATCTTAGCAATCAACTCATGCACAAATCTATTTCTTGCCCACAAACTCAAATTGACTAACTTAACTGAGTGACTTGGCCATGTCACTCATGTTAATTGCACGTCAACTCATCCCGTTGAAGTGGAAATTTGAATTTCTCCATTTGACTAAGGCATAAGTCAAATGAAGCATTTTCTTACTAAAATTTAACACTCCCTCTTAGCAAGAAAAGGGTTATGATCAACCCCAATCTTGCTCCTGTGGAACTTGAACTTTCCTCTTGACAAAGCCTTTGTTAAGATGTTTGCATCTTGTTGGGAAACAACCTCTTCAAAGGAATATGGCTCAGAATCTATCAATTATGTCATGAGTGACACACACACACACACACACATATATATATAGTGATCTACTATGTCTATTCAAGGAGCTAGGAGCTCCAACCTTCTCAAACACCAAATGGTTGAATGCAAATTCGAATTGAATGAATTAACATCAAATGGATGTAAAGATTTCCTTCCTAAATGGTGTAATTGAAGAAGAAGTGTACATAGAGTAGCCACAAGGTTTTGTGATCCATGGGATGGAGTATTATGTTTGTAAATTAAAGAAAGTTTTGAATGGGCTTAAGTAGGCACCCACGGCATGGTATGCCATAACAGACAAGTATTTGATGAGATTGGGGTTTGACAAGAGTAATGTAGATCCCAACGTTTACAAGGTTGAAGATGGTTGCCCCTTGATATTGATATCATATGTAGATGACTTGTTTCTTACATGGGATGAGAAGCTCATAGATGGGTGCAAGAGGGAGCTCACTTAAGAGTTAGAAATGAAGGATATGGGTTTAATGCAGTATTTATTGGGATTAGAAATGCGATGGAGACTATATGAGATCTTCCTTAGCCAAGGGAAGTATACAATTGAGGTCCTGCAAAGATTCAGGATGATCGACTGCAAGTCCATTGTGATATCCCATAAATTGGAGCTTTTAATTGTGAGTTTGTTTATATGGTTAAATGTGATGTGTTCTCACTTTAAAGACTGATTTGAAAATAATTTATTAGTGTGTTAAATTGATGATGGTTGAATATAAATCTTGTTGTTATAATGTTGTTAATAAAATAATTATATGGAAATTGATACTTTAGTTACACTTGGATGAAAGAGTTATGGCTGAAAGTTAATTTTTGATATTGATTGCCACTCATTAATTCATAGGATTAATCTAAATGATTAAATTATAAATGATCATGGAAGTAATTGATCATTAACTTCCCTAAAAGACAAAAAGTTGTCTTGGAAAGTAGAGAAGTGGAGCTCAGAAATGAGCTAGTAATTACTTTCCACCTGTTGGGTGAGGTGGAGGTAGTTACCAACTACCAACTAAATGGTAGAGGGTGCTGAAAAGTGTAACTAGGTCGGTGTTCATGTTGACTATGTAATTATGTGCTTATGTAAAGAAGAAGTCAAAATAATAAAATGTATTTTTGTTTTACTTGTTTCACGGGTTTCATGAGCAAGATTTTATTATAGATCTATAGACTTCTTCTTTATGTCTATTAGGATTTGTCTTATGTTCATAAGTGTAATTAAGGGTCATGTAAATGAAGTGTTTAGTCTGAAGAATGTCCTCCAAGACCTTGCGGAAGAATGGCCTTCAAGACTGCCCATATTCAACGTTTGAGATAAGCATATTTGATGTGAGGAAGTCGACCTACAACTTGGTGTAGGGTCAGCCTAGAAGTCATGTTAAAGAAAAGTATATATACCTTGAAATTTGCGGCTTATCTCACTAAGAAAATGTGGATTCCTCTGCGGTTTAAAAGAGGAAAATAGTTCGGTTTAAAAGGTCAACATTGTGGGTTCAAAAAGGTCAAACAATGCGGGTTTAAGAAGAAGACCACAATGCATAATTCAGGAAGAAAAGGATGTGGTTATCTCTGAAGAAGTAAAATTAGTCATTGCAAATTTTCTCTGGAAAAATAACTGTGGTTAAAATGCGAATTCAAGGTCAGTGAGAATGCAAATATCAAGAAGAGTATACGTGCAAGTCAAAATGGTCACAGAATCATGAATATATATCTATGATTACAACAATGTAATGAGGTATGGGTCTAATGTGAGCTAAGGCAGAGAATGTGGATATGTTATAGAGGGTGAATCAGTATAAAGAACCAACGGTCAAGTCTGAACCTAGTGCAGACTTCAGTTCAGTGTAATTGTTGTGATTGATGATTGAAAGACAACGTGAAAGTAAAAGGATAAAAGGAAGGAAAATCAAATATTTACCTTCCTATCTACAGTACACAAAAGGAAAGTAATACATCTCAAGTGAATGTAAAATGAGAAGTATGTTAATAAATAGAGAAGAAATAATTAGAGACCTAGTTCTCTAGTGATGGTGCTGGTTAGTGCACATTGGTGAAGAAAAGAAAGATCAGTGTTGAAGGGAGCAATGTCAAGGTCTTGGAGGCATTCCTAGGTTAAAGGTCTGAGTCTGGGTCATGGTACTTGTCATTTGAATATCTATAAGAAGAATTCTTTGCGGGTTTTCCTCTCCAAGAGGGAGAGGTTTTTCCTTGGCTCTAGAAGCCTAATTTTGTGTCTCGTGCATTTTGATAATTGACTTGATGAAAGACTATCTAAGCTAAAGAAAAGAAGACATAAGTAACTCATGTAAGCTCACAAGTAATTATCAAGAAGAGAATTTGAATTAATCTCCAACCCTCCAAATTCTCAACATGGTTTCAGAGATAAGGTGCTAAAGACAAAGGACTATTTGACAAGAAGACACTCAAGGATCAAAATTCATTTTTCTAGAAAGCATCAAGGAAAAATTTGAAGTCTACATTGTAAGGTCAAATCAGTTTGCAAGGAAATCCTCAAGCCATCTCAAGAAGACTCTCACCCTTATTCAAGGAATCCACACATCGAGGAGGAAATCTTTAACATCAAAGATTCTTGATATTGAAGACATTTTTGGAAGACACATCATTAAGCATCACTCAACACTATTGAAGACATCTTCATTAT